>CAWUFW010015312.1:0-367508 GCA_963921515.1 Calotriton arnoldi | reverse complement strand
ACCAAAATGGAAGATCTTCACTTAGTGTGATTCCAGTGTTTACAGCGGTATTCATTTACTATTAAAATATAGTATTTATTTAGTATGCATGAAGACTATGTAGTATGCCCACAAGCCGAAATATGCTAATGAGGGAATACTAGTTCTACTCAACTACCCTTCAGATACATGATGAACACTTCAATTGATTACTAAAAGAAGACTAGTAGTATTCTAGAAGAATAGTATTTGAAGCTTAGTAGTATTCCGTTAGGGTTTATTTGCAGCTCTTGTGCTATTTCAAGAGCAAAATGAAGGCTAGTCTCATTGATTGTGACCACTGTTTGAAGACTAGTGGTATTCTTTGTGAGCAATATCTGAATACTAACGGCAATGATTGTGAAGACTCAAGTAAGACTAGCAGAATTCAAATTGAATGTTAATTGAACACTATTGTGCTATTTCAAGAGCAAAATTAAGGCTAGTCTCATTTATTGTGACCGCTAATTGAAGATTAGTGGTATCTTTGTGAGCAATATCTGAAGACTAATGGCAATGACTGTCAAGAGTTAAGTAAGACTAGCAGAATTCAAATTGAATGTTAATTGAACACAAGTCGCATTAATTCTGATTAATTTATAGCAATTTTATTCATTTGGTTGCTTGCACAAGGCTTCTTTTCATGATGGCTTTTGGACTAAATTTTATGTGTTACATATCTTGGGAGTCAATGATTCTAATACGCCTGTTACAAACTCATTAGTCATGCATTTAGTAAGCATTTTATAATTGTGGTATGTGAGAAGACCGGAGCAAGAGATCGTAGGAGAAGCACAAAGCAAAGGAGCCAACCCAGACATACACAGGATTGTACCAGGAGACCCCTCCTCCTGCAAGTAGAGAGCCAGTTGAATTGTCGAGAACCTGACTGAATTCCCACTTGGTCCATGACAAGACAGGATCACCACCGTTTGTTTTCAGATTACCCAAAATGAGCAATTGTGCAAAATTCAATTAGTTGTCAGATAAAAAATTAATTGTTCTAATTCCTCCTGTGTTGATTGTCCACCAGACTCCATTAATGTTAGAACTTATAAAAACAATTCACTAAACACGTTTGTACAAGGCGTTTATGGCATTCACTTGTAAATTTTTTTAAAGGAAATGCAGTTGATCATAAAAGTGTGTGATATGAAATTTCAATGATATTTGCCACTCAGCCTTTTATCCTGAGGTTGGTAAAATGAGTACCATTGAGTTGGGTAACAATAAACATCTATTAATCAGCAACAAGATACCTTTTCGCTGAACGTGTGCATTACAAATGTACATGTTATGTTAGGGTAAACACCAGTTAAAACTTAAAAATAACAACCATTGGTGCCAGATAATCTGCGATTGGCCCATTCAAAGTGGAAGGGTGGACCCTGATTGGCTGGCCACAAAAATGAGAATGTTGGATCAGCCATCTCAATCCTCTAGTCCTGAAGGGGGAAAAAACATGAAAGGCCACATAGGGGTCAGGATAGGCATGCATTTGCCTTTGGGACACCCCACTTTAATTCAAAACAGGTAAAAACAGAAAATAAGAAGATTGGGTTTCAGGTACCCCGGTATCAGTGCCTGGTACTAGGGTACCCAGCGCAGTAGCCACTGTGGTACCAATAAAACATTAAAAAATAAAATACAAAACCCTACGGCCAATCACCACTTTGCACATGCGAAAAACAGGCACCATCATATCATGGAAGCCAACAACAGGACAGGAATTCCTACCATTATACCCAACCCAGCATTTTACCAGAGGTAGCCAACATATCATGCGTGCTCACATATGGCCAAGAATGACCCTTTTTGTGACTGGGCCAAAGTTTTCCAAAGGTTGGGTATCATGCAATGGTTGCCTAGTTGCCAAGGAAAACCATTATGTGAGGGTCAGCATATCACTAGTGTTGGCAATGGGAGCAACACTACTCCCTCAGGCACTCACAGAGCCTTAAATGTTTTTCTAGATTACCTTTTACTGCTGTCACGATGCCAAATGGTGCTCCAGGCTGCCTTGCTTTTCCCCTCACGTAGACAGCAGCAGTTCCACGATTAGTACTCCTGGGAGAAGTGGACGCGAGTCCTTTGGGTAGACTGCAGGAGATAACTGGGAGAGAATGACACGGCCTGGGGGAGGGTTTGAAACAGGAGAGCATGAGAGCAGCAAGCAGGAGCCGGAGTGCATGGATAACTGGACACTGCAGTGGTGAGAGACCTTGTTATGTGAAAACTGTAGGTGTGAATGAAAGCATGAGTGACTCCACACCCGTGTAAACATTTATAATCTTTCTGATAGGACCATCAGGAAGAATGAAGTAAATGAGAATGCTAGCAGCTGAGGGACAGTATGAGTTAGCACACACAAATCTTTTATTGGTTCATCTATTAAAAATCAATAATATTTGGTGTTAGAACTTTCTATGTAGAAGCCTCTACTCCAGTGGTGGCTGCTTTCAATAGAAAGTGGTAGAGCAGCGGATATTTAAAAAAAGAAAAAAGGACTTACCTGCCGCTGTCCAGCTTCTTCCACGAGCGCAGTCCAGCTCCCAGACTGCACACCCAATCCCCAATCTCGAAGCTGCTCTCATGCTATTACCCAGCATGACAGCATCACCAGGATTGGTCTGAGCGGACTGGTTTAACGCTCACTAAGGCATATGAGTCTGTGGCTTTTCTCTACCTGGAAATACAACACAGCTGGGTTAGAGAAATGTAAGTGTGCATGTTGGTTAGGCCGTCCTAGGTTGGCCGGCCAAACCAACAAGCGAAATAACAGTGCCCACCACTCCTCCTCCCTACTGCCCGTTACTTGCCCAGCCCCGCTGGTCGCACCACAACACACCAGCCGCAGCCAGTCACAGAGCTACACTACACAGGATGGAATGAAATGGGAAAATTCTCGTCATCATTTGGATATACACAGACAGTGTCATGTTAGTCGCTTTCAATATCTGTTTGTGTTTCATCTCACAGATACTCCTCTATCAGAGCCTTCTGCTTGGGCTCCTCAGCAAATACAAAAGCGTAGTGAAACATCAGACTTCACCATAAGTGTAGGAATGTGCCCCTTTTTGCATGGTCACCCCCTAACGTTTTGCCTGATATCTGATGCTAACTTGACTGAGTGTGTGCTGATACCCTGCTAACCAGGCCCCAGCACCTGTGTTCTTTCCCAACCCTGTGTAGTGAAGAGGATGTGTAAATGTTGTAAATTACACAGACACAAAGTGTGCACTGAGAGTTACAAATGATCTGAGCTATAAATCTCTAACAGAGCGCTCCAACACCTTTCGCTCTGTGATTACATTGTTGCGGCTCAGGAGGAAGAGCGGGAGAGGGGGCTATTTCCTGCCCTCTCCGTGATTTGAGTGTGCAGTGTGGCATTGCGTAATGTCATTGCTATGTTTGGCCTAATAAAAAACACTCCAGTTGTAGTAGGGCCCTGGCTTCACCTTCTGGTGCAGGGCGGGCTGTGCTTTATGGCAGGCATGGAGGAAGGGAGGGATGGTCTCGGCTGCAGCTCCGGCCTTGTACAGTGCCCCTGCTATTACTAGTGAGCGAGAGGCACTGAGGTGGTGGTATTAGTATTGGTGGTGGTATTGGTGGGGGTGTCATTGGTGGTGGTAGTGGTCACACGGGTGAAAAGTTACTAAAAACGCAGCGATACATGTTGCAGTGCAATCGAAGGCCCTTTGAAAAGCTGGACTGGACACCTTTCTGTTGCTTATTTGTATTTTGGGTGTTAAACTGGTATTAAGGAGGTGCACCCAATGCACAGACAGTGTTACCAAGTTTAAAAATGGCGAGCTAATGAAGTAATACTATTACAAAATATGCTGCAGAACTTGCCTTTTCTTGATGCATAATTTACTCAACCTTGCCACATAATTTGTCCCTCTCCTGCCGCATAATTCCAGTGGACATGATCATAGGGTAGATTAATCTCGTCATCTTATCCACTGTACCAAAGCGAAACAACAAAGAGTATCTGCTTCGGGTTTGTTGGAATAAAAGTCAGAGCCTTCTAGAAAATAAGTGAACATTAGCCGCAAACACACAACAGAAAAAAACGAGACTGTAGAACAAGACGCCAAATACCAAGTGATATGCAACACAAGTCAACAAAGTCCAGGGAAATGCAGAAATACTGAAAAAAACAATATTTCACAACATCTGGACACTTAACCATGCCATAAAGCATTACTGTCTTTTAATATAATGGTTGGGCCACTGATAAGGGGAACAGGTGAGTTGTACCTTCGAACGGAGTCCGGTTTTCACCCTCCCAGGGAGAGATTTACCTGTTACACCATTTCCTGCAACATATGATTCTTTACAATGCAAGGAGCACTCTCTATTTGTTCAGGTGTACCCTCTCTCAACAATGTTGTGTGTATATCGGAACAAGAAGGGGATGCTCCTAACGCAATGCTTCCTTACATACAATGTGCATTGTCCACCCCCCCTAATTCTTGTTCCTAAGCGGGTGGGTGGGTCTTCTCTTGATGCAATTCCCAGGAGAAAGAGGGCCCTGTGCCAGGCGCCCACCCTTAAATACCCCCACCTCCCTGCCGAATTCCTAAACCTAGATTTACGGCTGAGTTAGCCCAGCATTATTTTCTGCTGGTCCAGCTCCTTCCCTGTCTCCCTTCCTTTATCTCCACCCAATCGTGTACATTGGCATTCGGGCTCTGCATACCTTTGTAAACTGGTTACCGAGGCTTCATTTTTATGTCTCGCATGCGCTGCATAGGAAAAAGACCTTTGGAATCGCTTCGGCTTTTCAGCCAAAAACATGCACGGGTTCCATTGCCTTCAATGGCAACGCGTGCACGTTTAGCGATTCACTTGCGGGAGCGAGCGGCGCCATATGGTAGCAATTATCGCTCCTGGCGCCGCTCGCTCCGGCAAGGGAATCGCGCAGGCCCCCTCCTCTCCCCCGTCCCCCTGCTGCCGTGCGAGGCACGCGCGGTTGTTTTCCTTTATCATACTGTCTGTCATTCAGCCTTCTGATACCAATAAGCAGCAGTCTGTGGTGCAATAGTAACTTACTACCAGTAGTAGTAGTAACAAAGCTGCAAAAAACACAACAGCAAGTTACAATAAAGCTTTGTTCCTGAAAGTCTGATTTCGCTAATTTTGTTCTAGAGTATCTAGGAGGAAAGGGGCTGATGAGTACTTCTTCCAAACCCCAGACCTTATTAGTGCGAACATATTCAACTCCTAGCGGCCCTGTATCTTGTATAGTACCTCTCATTTGCTTTGCCTTTTTGAACTGAACTTTACTAGGGACTATGTAAAATGGGGAACGGAAAAAAAAAGCCCTAAGTGGGGCAATGAGCAGTATAATAGTCTGCTGTACTCCCTATATGTAATGAGGCTAATACCCCCACCCCCTACTGAAAAATCACACGGTGTATTGAATAGAAAAACCTCCGTCAACTTTCAACTTTAAAGTGACTATGTAAAGATCAGTTATATAATCTGTGAAATGCCAGTACATTTGCAGGGCATTTAGCTGCAGAGGAGCATTAAGGTGAAAAGTAGGAGATTTAATGTACGTACAGTTCCAGCTCCAAACTCTGCTTGGGTTACATAAAATAAATGCACATGATTTAAAATTAAAACATTTTTAATTTTGTAGATTCAAAATTACTCCCCTCAAATTGGATACAACTTTATTAGTGCCAAAGAAATCTTTTTAATCCAAACAAACTTCAATAGGTCATGTATAGAACAGCCCTAATTATTATTTTTAAAAAACAACATTTTTCGGAGTCGACAGTTCGCAATCAAAATGTTGTCGTAAAAACAGTCAGGACTGGCGAATGATGTCAAAGATTACTTCTGCTTATTTCCAGCTCATTTATTCTGCGAATGTGCAGAGTTTGTGTGATCTTATGATGAAACCGCCCTGAGAAACGCCTTTAGTAATAGTTGTTTTCTAGTTGCTGATTTACAGCATTCAGAACCATGACACCAGTTATGAAGTGTTAGCCTGCCCGTCTGACTAAACTGCGCGTTCCAGTGCAAATTACTTACATCTTCATTTGCCTCAATTTCTTCTAGTGCCAAAATTAGCATCTTGGAGGAGAGATTCGGTTTACTGGTGTGCACTATGCAAATATAAATAATGCAACCATGAAGTGCACCATGAGCAAGCATCAAATGCTTAAGTGTCTCTGCTACCTACCTGTGGTCATAACCGGGTAACTTCATTCATCGTTGATGCCACGAGGTTGGTCATTACAATACTTATGTCTAAGCTGAATGGTGTTCAATTACTTGCATTTGTTACAATGAAGAGGGGCAGCAATTAAGTCAGCAGTCAGGAAACATAGGGAGACAAAAGTGTGTGGCACAAACGCAAAACATGGTTTAGGAACGCACCACAATCGTAATGAAGAAGATGATAGATATAATAGTGTCTTTATTATTTTGCCAATTCCAAAAATATAAGTATGGGTCTGGCCTGCCAGGGTTCAAACCGGTGGCTTGCGGACCTCAGAAGCGAATACCTAACGTTATTATTTCACCAGTTGGCAGAGATGGGGTGCGTGAGGGAGCAGGAGAGCCCTGCATGTCGTCCTTCTTTTGTATCGGCACCCCCACATTGCGGGGTTGAAGTAGCCGTTCGCAGCCATCACATTGCTAGCAAACCTGCTTATCAGCCCATCCCGCCCTATTCCAGCTCTTCCATCTCTGATTGGCAGGCCTGCTACTAATCTGGCTCCTTATTGGCCGAAAGCCTAATAAGCAGCTGCCAGCATTCAGGCTTTCAAAGAAGCCCGCGAAGAACAAGCGGCCTTTTGGGATAAAGAAACCCCATATCCTGGTGGAAGGGAGTCGGATAAAGCCAGTAGATTACGCGAAGCCCAAGGGGTAAAAGGCGGGCGCGCAGGTGGTACTGACCGGTAGCTCTGGCTGTGGTCTGGTGGCGTTCCCTCAATGCTCCCGCTCAGTTCAGCCTCGCTCAGTGGTCACAGTGGCGCTCTGGCCTGCCTCTCGTTGCTCCAGCGGGCGCTCTACCCTGGGCGCGCCCCTCCCCGCCCTCTCTGGTGGTGCGGGTGTTCTTAGTGTAGCAGATGACGCTGTCTCCTGTCCTCTCTCTGGTTCGTCGCCGCTCTGAAGCTTGCGCGCTCTCGTTGGTAAAGGTACTGACTGCTGGTTTATTTATTTATTTATTTATTTATTTATTTATTTATTTATGCGTTTTTATATAGCGCGGACTTTACCCGAGGGTGTCAGAGCGCTTCACAACAGGATCAGCAACATTACATAAGGAGGAGGATACAAATGAGCATAATACAAAGACAAGCGTTACATTGCATGAGGAAAAAGTGACAATTGTGCAAAAACAAACAAACCAAATACAAAAAGAGGAATAAGTTCCAATAGGAAAAAGTGACAGATGTGCATGAAACATGGGATACCAAATACAAATGGAGGTATAATACTGCAATAAATGGCAGTCACACATGACACACTGGGAAGGCGCTTCTATAGGCTTGGAGTACAGAATTTCCTATAGTGGAAGAACTTCCTTGAGGTAGTAGAGAGGGCGTGGATTCAGCAGGGGGTACATGGGGTACAAAATATATGATACATGGGGTACAAAATACACTAAAGGCAAAATACTGTAATAAGTGGCAGTAACTCAAAGCACACTGAGCAGGCCCTTCTATAGGCTTGGAATACAGAATTCCTATCATGGAAGAGCTTCCTTGAGGTAGTAGAGAGGGCGTGACTTCACAGGGGACTTATAATGGGGGAACACGCACATAAAAACCAACACAACACATAAAATAAGGAATGAACAGACAAAAGTACAACTTTATACTGACGAGCGGACTTCCTAGAGGGGCCTAAGACCGAACGTATTAGTTCTGGAAGTGTCTTTGGAATAGAAGAGACTTGATGTCAGCTTTGAAGATCCGGGTAGAGGAGGTGGCACGGAGCAGTGGGGGAAGCGAGTTCCAGATTCTCACCGCATTGCCCGAGAAGGATTGAGCCATCGATCTTTCCCTTTTGAAGACGGGGGGCTCAACAGAAGCTTTTCCGCATTGCGAGAAGGGCGAGAGCCACCGGACAATTTCAGTTTATTCGCCAGGTAACGAGGGGAGGACGTGTGTAGGGCTTTGTGTGTGATGCAGGCAGTTTTGTAAATAGATCTTGCCTCGATCGGAAGCCATCGCAGAGAGGACAGGATAGGAGTGATGTGGTCGCTTCGTTTAGACCCTGAAATGAAGCGAGCTGCTGAATGGAGGATGGATTTGAGAGGGGAGAGGTGGGATTTGGGTAGGCCAGTCAGAAGAGAATTGCAGTAATCCAGTCTTGAGAGAACCAGAGATTGTACCAAGGTTTTTAAGTCTTTCTCCGGGAAGAACCAACGGATCCCCCACAGAAGGCGCAGCTGGTACCGTGCATTCTTAGCAATAGAGTTGATGTGGGCGATTAGGTTGAGTCTTTTGTCGAGAATGACACCTAGGGATTTAGCGCTGTCAACAATGATGGGTTTGTTGTTGAGAAGGTTCAGCTGATCCATCCAAGATTGAACAGGAGGAGGTGATGGTGCTGGTCTGTCCCTGCGCTCGAGGGTGGACACAGCATCCAAATATCGCGCTTATTTATATTGGTGCACAATTCAATGTACCACGGAGACTTTAAAAACAAAATTTGGACATTCTTGACACGGTTTTAGAATTCCTTTTTTATTCTATGTTAGGACTTAGGCTCAAAGTTCTTTATTTTTTGTTTTAACAATTAATCAAAATCATTACAAATCATCCATTAAAAGAAAAAAACACAATACAAATGCGACGGGGTTTATACCAACGTCGACTACCAGTATCAGCAGATCCCGAACAAGTCTGAATAGCAGAAAGTATAGGGATTAAACAATGCTTTCGGAAAGCTGATACAGGTTTCAAAGCAGCGATACAAAATAGCATTAAATTCACATATCTTTTGAGACTCAGGTAAAATGCAGCCTAACAAAGCAGAATACAAACAACCCAGATCAAACGCAGTTAAAGTGAAAATGCTATTTTCCTCAAAGCCTGCTAATACTAGCTGATAGAGAAGCTGCAAGATTGCAGACACCAAAATCAATTTTAAGACAGAGCAGCGGTATTATGCGAAGTAACTGCAGCTTTGCAAGATGTAAAGTTCAATTATCTAAAGATCGGATAATGACAAGTGTCGCCTAAAACAGGAAGAGGAGGTGCACGAAGGAATCAACAAGAGTGCATAGACTGCGGTGGAAAATAAGAGAGAAGTTGACAGTCTTTTAAGACTCAGTTGAATTGCAACTGAATAGCGCAAAATGCAAACATCCCACACCAGAAGCAATTAAATTGTGAGTGCTGTTCACAGGGCACAAGTCCTAAAACAAGCATTGGCATAGCCAATAGGTCTCGCCTTTGGGACCTTATAAGTGTTTAGCCATGCAACACTTGATGTTGTTGCACCAAGGATATTGTGCTGGATAACTAAACACTTATAAGGTCCCAAAAGCGAGACCTTTTGGCTATGCCAATGCTTGTTTATTCAGGTTCCAGTACCCCCTCGAACCTACGCTCTGCCTATACCTTACATTTGTATTTTAGATTTACTGCCATAGTGTGAGACATTTCATCAAAATGAATATAAAGTAGGGTTGCCAGCACGACCCTCCCGGACCCCCAGTCCGGTCCCCACACTCAAACACTATCCTGCACGACCCCCCAGCACTACCCTAAACCCTAAAACACTACCCCCAGCATGACACTCCCCCGACCCCCAGTCCGGTCCCCACACTCAAACACTACCCTGCATGACCCCCCAGCACTACCCTAAACCCTAAAACACTACCCTACACCACACAAACACCACAACACTACCCTAAACCCTAAAACACTACCCCCAGCACGACCCTTCCCCAACCCCCAGTCCGGTCCCTACACTCAATCGTTACCCTGCACGATCCCCCAGCACTACCCTAAACCCTGAAACACTACCCTACACTACACAAACACCACAATGGTATAATAAATAAGGCATAAAAATAGTATAATAAATAAGGCACCGATCTAACATTCAGCATGCAGCTTGAATAGAATGTTAATAGTAGTCTGGGTAAAGTCCAGTAGTATTCAAATAGTTTGTATTCACTAAATGTTCTGCATTGTAAATGAAGACTATGCGATTACAAATAAGTATGTGCTTAGTATTCTGTTAGTATTCAAGAAGTACCACTCACATATCAGTAGTCTTCATGCACTAGCCTTCCCAAAAAGAACACTATTGAATACTAAAATTGGCATAAAATAGTCTTCGAATGCTATAAAAAGACAGGTTAACCACTAAATGTAGTATTCAACTTCGGTAAGGGAACAGAGGTACAAAAAGAGGCAAGAGTGGTGCAGATTGAGGGAAGAGAGGTGTAGAAAGAGGCAAGAGAGGTACAGAAAGAGGCAGGAGGGGTGCAGAAAGAAGGAAGAGAAGTGCAGAAAGAGGCATGAGCATTGCTGAAAGAAGCAACAGAGGTGTAGAAAGAAGCAAGAGAAGTGCAGAAAGAGGCAAGTAAGGTGCAGAAAGAAGCAAGAGCAGTTCAGAAAGAACCAACAGAGGTGCAAAAAGATGCAAGAGGGGTGCAGAAAAAGGTAGGAGGGGTGCACAAAGAGACAAGAGAGGTACAGAAAGAGGCAGGAGGGGTGCAGAAAGAAGGAAGAGAAGTGCAGAAAGAAGTAACAGAGGTGCTGAAAGAGGCGCGAATGGTGGAGAAAGAGCAAGAGAAGTGTAGAAAGAGGCAACAGAGGTACAGAAAGAGGCAAGAGAGGTGCAGAAACAGGCAGGAAAGGTGCAGAAAGAGGGAACAGGGGTGCAGATAGAGGCAAGAGAGGTACAGAAAGAGAAAAGAGGGGTGCAGAAAGAGGCAACAGATCTGCAGAAAAAAGCAACAGAGGTGCTGAAAGAGGCAAGTGAGGTACGGAAAGGGGCAAGAGATCTGCAGAAAAAAGCAACAGAGATGCTGAAATAGGCAATTGAGGTGCAGAAAGAGGCAAGAAAAGTACAGAAAGAGGCAACAGAGGTTCAGAGAGAGGCAAGAGAAGTGCATAAACAGGCAGGAAAGGTGCAGAAAGAGGGAACAGGGGTGCAGAAAGAGTCAAGAGAGGTGCAAAAAGAGAAAAGAGGGGTGTAGAAAGAGGCAATAGAAGTGCAGAAAGAAGCAACAGAGGTGCAGAAAGAGGCAAAAGGGGTGCAGAAAGAGGCAAGAAAAGTACAGAAAGAGGCAACAGAGGTTCAGAGAGAGGCAAGAGAAGTGCATAAACAGGCAGGAAAGGTGCAGAAAGAGGGAACAGGGGTGCAGAAAGAGGCAAGAGAGGTGCAGAAAGAGAAAAGAGGGGTGCAGAAAGAAGCAAGAGATCTGCAGAAAAAAGCAACAGAGGTGCAGAAAGAGGCAAGTGAGGTGCAGAAAGAGGCAAGAGTTCTGTAGAAACAAGCAACAGAGGTGCTGAAAAAGGCAAGTGAGGTGCAGAAAGAAGCAAGAGAGGTGTAGAAAGAAGGAAGAGAAGTGCAGAAAGAAGTAACAGAGGTGCTGAAAGAGTCAAGAGAGGTGCAAAAAGAGAAAAGAGGGGTGTAGAAAGAGGCAATAGAAGTGCAGAAAGAAGCATCAGAGGTGCACAAAGAAGCAGGAGGGATGGAGAAAGAGGAGAGAGAAGTGCAGAAAGAAGCAACAGAGGTACAAAAAGAGGCAAGAGTGGTGCAGAAAGAGGGAAGAGAGGTGTAGAAAGAGGCTAGAGAGTTGCACAAAGAGTGAAGACGGGTGCAGAAAGAGGCAAGAGGGGTGCAGAAACAGGCAAGAGAACTGTAGAAAGAGGCAAGAGAATTGCTGAAAGAAGTAACAGAGGTGTGGAAAGAAGCAAGAAAAGTGCAGAAAGAGGCAAGTGAGATGCAGAAACAGGCAAGAAAGGTACAGAAAGAGGGAAGACAAGTGCAGAAAGAGACAACAGGGGTGCAGAAAGAAGCAAGACAGATGCAGAAAGAAGCATGGAAAGTGCAGAATGAAGCAACAGGGGTGCAGAAAGAGGCAAGAGAAGTGAAGAAAGAAGCAACAGAGGTACAAAAAGAGGCAAGAGTGGTGCAGAACGAGGGAAGAGAGGTGTAGAAAGAGGCAAGAGAGGTACAGAAAGAGGCAGGAGGGGTGCAGAAAGAAGGAAGAGAAGTGCAGAAAGAGGCAAGAGCAGTGCACAAAGAAGCAACAGAGGTGTAGAAAGAAGCAAGAGAAGTGCAGAAAGAGGCAAGTAAGGTGCAGAAAGAAGCAAGAGCAGTTCAGAAAGAACCAACAGAGGTGCAGAAAGAAGCAAGTGAGGTGCTGAAAGAGGCAGGAAGGGTGCAGAAAGAGGCAAGAGAAGTGCAGAAAGAAGCAACAGAGGTACAAAAAGAGGCAAGAGTGGTGCAGAAAGAGGGAAGAGAGGTGTAGAAAGAGGCTAGAGAGTTGCACAAAGAGTGAAGATGGGTGCAGAAAGAGGCAAGATGGGTGCAGAAACAGGCAAGAGAACTGTAGAAAGAGGCAAGAGAATTGCTGAAAGAAGCAACAGAGGTGTGGAAAGAAGCAAGAAAAGTGCAGAAAGAGGCAAGTGAGATGCAGAAACAGGCAAGAAAGGTACAGAAAGAGGGAAGACGAGTGCAGAAAGAGACAACAGGGGTGCAGAAAGAAGCAAGACAGATGCAGAAAGAAGCATGGAAAGTGCAGAATGAAGCAACAGGGGTGCAGAAAGAGGCAAGAGAAGTGCAGAAAGAAGAAACAGAGGTACAAAAAGAGGCAAGAGTGGTGCAGAACGAGGGAAGAGAGGTGTAGAAAGAGGCAAGAGAGGTACAGAAAAAGGCAGGAGGGGTGCAGAAAGAAGGAAGAGAAGTGCAGAAAGAGGCAAGAGCATTGCTGAAAGAAGCAACAGAGGTGTAGAAAGAAGCAAGAGAAGTGCAGAAAGAGGCAAGTAAGGTGCAGAAAGAAGCAATAGCAGTTCAGAAAGAACCAACAGAGGTGCAAAAAGAGGCAAGAGGGGTGCAGAAAAAGGTAGGAGGGGTGCACAAAGAGACAAGAGAGGTACAGAAAGAGGCAGGAGGGGTGCAGAAAGAAGGAAGAGAAGTGCAGAAAGAAGTAACAGAGGTGCTGAAAGAGGCGCGAAGGGTGGAGAAAGAGCAAGAGAAGTGTAGAAAGAGGCAACAGAGGTACAGAAAGAGGCAAGAGAGGTGCAGAAACAGGCAGGAAAGGTGCAGAAAGAGGGAACAGGGGTGCAGATAGAGGCAAGAGAGGTACAGAAAGAGAAAAGAGGGGTGCAGAAAGAGGCAACAGATCTGCAGAAAAAGCAACAGAGGTGCTGAAAGAGGCAAGTGAGGTACGGAAAGGGGCAAGAGATCTGCAGAAAAAAGCAACAGAGATGCTGAAATAGGCCATTGAGGTGCAGAAAGAAGCAAGAGAGGTGCAGAAAGAGGCAATAGAAGTGCAGAAAGAAGCAACAGAGGTACAAAAAGAGGCAAGAGTGGTGCAGAACGAGGGAAGAGAGGTGTAGAAAGAGGCAAGAGAGGTACAGAAAGAGGCAGGAGGGGTGCAGAAAGAAGGAAGAGAAGTGCAGAAAGAGGCAAGAGCATTGCTGAAAGAAGCAACAGAGGTGTAGAAAGAAGCAAGAGAAGTGCAGAAAGAGGCAAGTAAGGTGCAGAAAGAAGCAAGAGCAGTTCAGAAAGAACCAACAGAGGTGCAGAAAGAAGCAAGTGAGGTGCTGAAAGAGGCAGGAAGGGTGCAGAAAGAGGCAAGAGAAGTGCAGAAAGAAGCAACAGAGGTACAAAAAGAGGCAAGAGTGGTGCAGAAAGAGGGAAGAGAGGTGTAGAAAGAGGCTAGAGAGTTGCACAAAGAGTGAAGATGGGTGCAGAAAGAGGCAAGATGGGTGCAGAAACAGGCAAGAGAACTGTAGAAAGAGGCAAGAGAATTGCTGAAAGAAGCAACAGAGGTGTGGAAAGAAGCAAGAAAAGTGCAGAAAGAGGCAAGTGAGATGCAGAAACAGGCAAGAAAGGTACAGAAAGAGGGAAGACGAGTGCAGAAAGAGACAACAGGGGTGCAGAAAGAAGCAAGACAGATGCAGAAAGAAGCATGGAAAGTGCAGAATGAAGCAACAGGGGTGCAGAAAGAGGCAAGAGAAGTGCAGAAAGAAGCAACAGAGGTACAAAAAGAGGCAAGAGTGGTGCAGAACGAGGGAAGAGAGGTGTAGAAAGAGGCAAGAGAGGTACAGAAAGAGGCAGGAGGGGTGCAGAAAGAAGGAAGAGAAGTGCAGAAAGAGGCAAGAGCATTGCTGAAAGAAGCAACAGAGGTGTAGAAAGAAGCAAGAGAAGTGCAGAAAGAGGCAAGTAAGGTACAGAAAGAAGCAAGAGCAGTTCAGAAAGAACCAACAGAGGTGCAGAAAGAAGCAAGTGAGGTGCTGAAAGAGGCAGGAAGGGTGCAGAAAGAGGCAAGAGAAGTGCAGAAAGAAGCAACAGAGGTACAAAAAGAGGCAAGAGTGGTGCAGAAAGAGGGAAGAGAGGTGTAGAAAGAGGCTAGAGAGTTGCACAAAGAGTGAAGATGGGTGCAGAAAGAGGCAAGATGGGTGCAGAAACAGGCAAGAGAACTGTAGAAAGAGGCAAGAGAATTGCTGAAAGAAGCAACAGAGGTGTGGAAAGAAGCAAGAAAAGTGCAGAAAGAGGCAAGTGAGATGCAGAAACAGGCAAGAAAGGTACAGAAAGAGGGAAGACGAGTGCAGAAAGAGACAACAGGGGTGCAGAAAGAAGCAAGACAGATGCAGAAAGAAGCATGGAAAGTGCAGAATGAAGCAACAGGGGTGCAGAAAGAGGCAAGAGAAGTGCAGAAAGAAGAAACAGAGGTACAAAAAGAGGCAAGAGTGGTGCAGAACGAGGGAAGAGAGGTGTAGAAAGAGGCAAGAGAGGTACAGAAAAAGGCAGGAGGGGTGCAGAAAGAAGGAAGAGAAGTGCAGAAAGAGGCAAGAGCATTGCTGAAAGAAGCAACAGAGGTGTAGAAAGAAGCAAGAGAAGTGCAGAAAGAGGCAAGTAAGGTGCAGAAAGAAGCAAGAGCAGTTTAGAAAGAACCAGCAGAGGTGCAAAAAGAGGCAAGAGGGGTGCAGAAAAAGGTAGGAGGGGTGCACAAAGAGACAAGAGAGGTACAGAAAGAGGCAGGAGGGGTGCAGAAAGAAGGAAGAGAAGTGCAAAAAGAAGTAACAGAGGTGCTGAAAGAGGCGCGAAGGGTGGAGAAAGAGCAAGAGAAGTGTAGAAAGAGGCAACAGAGGTACAGAAAGAGGCAAGAGAGGTGCAGAAACAGGCAGGAAAGGTGCAGAAAGAGGGAACAGGGGTGCAGATAGAGGCAAGAGAGGTACAGAAAGAGAAAAGAGGGGTGCAGAAAGAGGCAACAGATCTGCAGAAAAAGCAACAGAGGTGCTGAAAGAGGCAAGTGAGGTACGGAAAGGGGCAAGAGATCTGCAGAAAAAAGCAACAGAGATGCTGAAATAGGCCATTGAGGTGCAGAAAGAAGCAAGAGAGGTGCAGAAAGAGACAATAGAAGTGCAGAAAGAAGCAACAGAGGTGCAGAAAGAGGCAAAAGGGGTGCAGAAAGAGGCAAGAAAAGTACAGAAAGAGGCAACAGAGGTTCAGAGAGAGGCAAGAGAAGTGCATAAACAGGCAGGAAAGGTGCAGAAAGAGGGAACAGGGGTGCAGAAAGAGGCAAGAGAGGTGCAGAAAGAGAAAAGAGGGGTGCAGAAAGAAGCAAGAGATCTGCAGAAAAAAGCAACAGAGGTGCAGAAAGAGGCAAGTGAGGTGCAGAAAGAGGCAAGAGTTCTGTAGAAACAAGCAACAGAGGTGCTGAAAAAGGCAAGTGAGGTGCAGAAAGAAGCAAGAGAGGTGTAGAAAGAAGGAAGAGAAGTGCAGAAAGAAGTAACAGAGGTGCTGAAAGAGTCAAGAGAGGTGCAAAAAGAGAAAAGAGGGGTGTAGAAAGAGGCAATAGAAGTGCAGAAAGAAGCATCAGAGGTGCACAAAGAGGCAGGAGGGATGGAGAAAGAGGAGAGAGAAGTGCAGAAAGAAGCAACAGAGGTACAAAAAGAGGCAAGAGTGGTGCAGAAAGAGGGAAGAGAGGTGTAGAAAGAGGCTAGAGAGTTGCACAAAGAGTGAAGACGGGTGCAGAAAGAGGCAAGAGGGGTGCAGAAACAGGCAAGAGAACTGTAGAAAGAGGCAAGAGAATTGCTGAAAGAAGTAACAGAGGTGTGGAAAGAAGCAAGAAAAGTGCAGAAAGAGGCAAGTGAGATGCAGAAACAGGCAAGAAAGGTACAGAAAGAGGGAAGACAAGTGCAGAAAGAGACAACAGGGGTGCAGAAAGAAGCAAGACAGATGCAGAAAGAAGCATGGAAAGTGCAGAATGAAGCAACAGGGGTGCAGAAAGAGGCAAGAGAAGTGAAGAAAGAAGCAACAGAGGTACAAAAAGAGGCAAGAGTGGTGCAGAACGAGGGAAGAGAGGTGTAGAAAGAGGCAAGAGAGGTACAGAAAGAGGCAGGAGGGGTGCAGAAAGAAGGAAGAGAAGTGCAGAAAGAGGCAAGAGCATTGCTGAAAGAAGCAACAGAGGTGTAGAAAGAAGCAAGAGAAGTGCAGAAAGAGGCAAGTAAGGTGCAGAAAGAAGCAAGAGCAGTTCAGAAAGAACCAACAGAGGTGCAAAAAGAGGCAAGAGGGGTGCAGAAAAAGGTAGGAGGGGTGCACAAAGAGACAAGAGAGGTACAGAAAGAGGCAGGAGGGGTGCAGAAAGAAGGAAGAGAAGTGCAGAAAGAAGTAACAGAGGTGCTGAAAGAGGAGCGAAGGGTGGAGAAAGAGCAAGAGAAGTGTAGAAAGAGGCAACAGAGGTACAGAAAGAGGCAAGAGAGGTGCAGAAACAGGCAGGAAAGGTGCAGAAAGAGGGAACAGGGGTGCAGATAGAGGCAAGAAAGGTACAGAAAGAGAAAAGAGGGGTGCAGAAAGAGGCAACAGATCTGCAGAAAAAAGCAACAGAGGTGCTGAAAGAGTCAAGTGAGGTACGGAAAGGGGCAAGAGATCTGCAGAAAAAACAACAGAGATGCTGAAATAGGCAATTGAGGTGCAGAAAGAAGCAAGAGAGGTGCAGAAAGAGGCAATAGAAGTGCAGAAAGAAGCAACAGAGGTGCAGAAAGAGGCAAAAGGGGTGCAGAAAGAGGCAAGAAAAGTACAGAAAGAGGCAACAGAGGTTCAGAGAGAGGCAAGAGAAGTGCATAAACAGGCAGGAAAGGTGCAGAAAGAGGGAACAGGGGTGCAGAAAGAGGCAAGAGAGGTGCAGAAAGAGAAAAGAGGGGTGCAGAAAGAAGCAAGAGATCTGCAGAATAAAGCAACAGAGGTGCAGAAAGAGGCAAGTGAGGTGCAGAAAGAAGCAAGAGAGGTGTAGAAAGAAGGAAGAGAAGTGCAGAAAGAAGTAACAGAGGTGCACAAAGAGGCAGGAGGGATGGAGAAAGAGGAGAGAGAAGTGCAGAAAGAAGCATAATAGGTGCTCAAAGAGGCAAGAGGGATGCAGAAAGAGGCAAGAGCAGTGCAGAAAGAAGCAAGAGAACTGCAGAAAGAAGCAACAGAGGTGCAGAAGGAGGCACGAGGAGTGCAGAAAGAAGGAAGAAAAGTGCAGAAAGAAGCAACAGAGGTGCTGAAAGAGGCACGCAGGGTGCAGAAAGAGGCAAGAGAAGTGCAGAAAGAAGCAACAGAGGTACAAAAAGAGGCAAGAGTGGTACAGAAAGAGGGAAGAGAGGTGTAGAAAGAGGGTAGAGAGTTGCACAAAGAGTGAAGACGGGTGCAGAAAGAGGCAAGAGGGGTGCAGAAACAGGCAAGAGAACTGTAGAAAGAGGCAAGAGAATTGCTGAAAGAAGCAACAGAGGTGTAGAAAGAAGCAAGAAAAGTGCAGAAAGAGGCAAGTGAGATGCAGAAACAGGCAAGAAAGGTACAGAAAGAGGGAAGACGAGTGAAGAAAGAGGCAACAGGGGTGCAGAAAGAAGCAAGACAGATGCAGAAAGAAGCATGGAAAGTGCAAAATGAAGCAACAAGGGTGCAGAAAGAGGCAAGAGAACTGCAGAAAAAGGCAAGAAAAGTGCAGAAAGAGGCATAAGAGGTACATAAAGAGACAACAGGGGTGCAGAAAGAAGCAAGACAGGTGCAGAAAGAAGCATGGAAAGTGCAGAATGAAGCAACAGGGGTGCAGAAAGAGGCAAGAGAAGTGTAGAAAGAAGCCAGTGAGGTGCAGAAAGAGCCAAGAGAGGTGCAGAAACAGGCAATAGAAGTGCAGAAAGAGGCAAGAGAATTGGTGAAAGAAGCAACGGAGGTGTAGAAAGAAGCAAGAAAAGTATAGAAAGAGGCAAGTGAGATGCAGAAACAGGCAAGAAAGGTACAGAAAGAGGGAAGATGAGTGCAGAAAGAGACAACAGGGGTGCAGAAAGAGGCAAGACAGGTACAGAAAGAAGTATGGAAAGTGCAGAATGAAGCACCAGGGGTGCAGAAAGAGGCAAGAGAAGTGCAGAAAAAAGCAACAGAGGTACAGAAGGAGGCAAGAGAACTGCAGAAAGAGGCAAGAGAGTTGTAGAAACAGGCAAAAGAGGTACATAAAGAGGGAACAGAGGTGCAGACAGAGGCAAGAGAGGTGCAGAAACAGGTAAAAGGGGTGCAGAAAGAGGCAAGAGGGGTGCAGAAAGAAGCAAGAGAGGTGCAGAAAGAAGCAAGAGCAGTGCAAAAGAACCAACATAGGTGCAAAAAAGAGGCAAGTGAGGTACAGAAGAAGGCAAGAGAACTGCAGAAAGAGGCAAGAGAGTTGCAGAAACAGGCAAAAGAGGTACAGAAAGAGGGAACAGGTGGGCAGACTGAGGCAAGAGAGGAGCAGAAAGAGGGAAGAGGGGTACAGAAAAAGGCAAGAGGGATGCATAAATTTGGAACAGAGGTGCAGGAAGAAGCCAGAGCAGCGCAGAAAGAACCAACAGAGGGGCAGAAATAGGCAAGAAGGGTACAGAAAGAGGCAAGTGAAGTGCAGAACAATGCAAAAGAGGTGCAGAAAGAACCAACAGAGGTAGAAAAAGAGGCAAGAGGTGTGCAGAAAGGGGTAGGAGAGGTGCACAAAGAGGCAAGAGGGGTACATAAAGAGGCAGGAGGGATGCAGAAAGAGGAAGAGAACTGCAGAAAGAAGCAGCAGAGGTGCTGAAAGAGGCACGAAGGGTGCAGAAAGAAAGAGACAAGACAGGTGAAGAAAGAAGGAACAGAGGTACAGAAAGAGGCAAGAGAGTTGCACAAAGATGGAAGAGGGGTGCAGAAACAGGCAAAAGGGGTGCAGAAAGAAGCAAGTGAGGTGCTGAAAGAGGCAGGAAGGGTGCAGAAAGAGGCAAGAGAAGTGCAGAAAGAAGCAACAGAGGTACAAAAAGAGGCAAGAGTGGTGCAGAAAGAGGGAAGAGAGGTGTAGAAAGAGGCTAGAGAGTTGCACAAAGAGTGAAGACGGGTGCAGAAAGAGGCAAGAGGGGTGCAGAAACAGGCAAGAGAACTGTAGAAAGAGGCAAGAGAATTGCTGAAAGAAGCAACAGAGGTGTGGAAAGAAGCAAGAAAAGTGCAGAAAGAGGCAAGTGAGATGCAGAAACAGGCAAGAAAGGTACAGAAAGAGGGAAGACGAGTGCAGAAAGAGACAAC
Organism: Calotriton arnoldi; assembly: GCA_963921515.1. Classification (NCBI taxonomy): domain Eukaryota; kingdom Metazoa; phylum Chordata; class Amphibia; order Caudata; family Salamandridae; genus Calotriton; species Calotriton arnoldi. The sequence goes on along the minus strand of CAWUFW010015312.1, from coordinate 347,768 downwards.
AGGGGTGCAGAAAGAAGCAAGACAGATGCAGAAAGAAGCATGGAAAGTGCAGAATGAAGCAACAGGGGTGCAGAAAGAGGCAAGAGAAGTGCAGAAAGAAGCAACAGAGGTACAAAAAGAGGCAAGAGTGGTGCAGATTGAGGGAAGAGAGGTGTAGAAAGAGGCAAGAGAGGTACAGAAAGAGGCAGGAGGGGTGCAGAAAGAAGGAAGAGAAGTGCAGAAAGAGGCAAGAGCATTGCTGAAAGAAGCAACAGAGGTGTAGAAAGAAGCAAGAGAAGTGCAGAAAGAGGCAAGTAAGGTGCAGAAAGAAGCAAGAGCAGTTCAGAAAGAACCAACAGAGGTGCAAAAAGAGGCAAGAGGGGTGCAGAAAAAGGTAGGAGGGGTGCACAAAGAGACAAGAGAGGTACAGAAAGAGGCAGGAGGGGTGCAGAAAGAAGGAAGAGAAGTGCAGAAAGAAGTAACAGAGGTGCTGAAAGAGGCGCGAAGGGTGGAGAAAGAGCAAGAGAAGTGTAGAAAGAGGCAACAGAGGTACAGAAAGAGGCAAGAGAGGTGCAGAAACAGGCAGGAAAGGTGCAGAAAGAGGGAACAGGGGTGCAGATAGAGGCAAGAGAGGTACAGAAAGAGAAAAGAGGGGTGCAGAAAGAGGCAACAGATCTGCAGAAAAAAGCAACAGAGGTGCTGAAAGAGGCAAGTGAGGTACGGAAAGGGGCAAGAGATCTGCAGAAAAAAGCAACAGAGATGCTGAAATAGGCAATTGAGGTGCAGAAAGAAGCAAGAGAGGTGCAGAAAGAGGCAATAGAAGTGCAGAAAGAAGCAACAGAGGTGCAGAAAGAGGCAAAAGGGGTGCAGAAAGAGGCAAGAAAAGTACAGAAAGAGGCAACAGAGGTTCAGAGAGAGGCAAGAGAAGTGCATAAACAGGCAGGAAAGGTGCAGAAAGAGGGAACAGGGGTGCAGAAAGAGGCAAGAGAGGTGCAGAAAGAGAAAAGAGGGGTGCAGAAAGAAGCAAGAGATCTGCAGAAAAAAGCAACAGAGGTGCAGAAAGAGGCAAGTGAGGTGCAGAAAGAGGCAAGAGTTCTGTAGAAACAAGCAACAGAGGTGCTGAAAAAGGCAAGTGAGGTGCAGAAAGAAGCAAGAGAGGTGTAGAAAGAAGGAAGAGAAGTGCAGAAAGAAGTAACAGAGGTGCTGAAAGAGTCAAGAGAGGTGCAAAAAGAGAAAAGAGGGGTGTAGAAAGAGGCAATAGAAGTGCAGAAAGAAGCATCAGAGGTGCACAAAGAGGCAGGAGTGATGGAGAAAGAGGAGAGAGAAGTGCAGAAAGAAGCAAAATAGGTGCTCAAAGAGGCAAGAGGGATGCAGAAAGAGGCAAGAGCAGTGCAGAAAGAACCAAGAGAACTGCAGAAAGAAGCAACAGAGGTGCAGAAGGAGGCACGAGGAGTGCAGAAAGAAGGAAGAAAAGTGCAGAAAGAAGCAACAGAGGTGCTGAAAGAGGCACGCAGGGTGCAGAAAGAGGCAAGAGAAGTGCAGAAAGAAGCAACAGAGGTACAAAAAGAGGCAAGAGTGTTACAGAAAGAGGGAAGAGAGGTGTAGAAAGAGGGTAGAGAGTTGCACAAAGAGTGAAGATGGGGGGAAGGAAGAGGCAAGAGGGGTGCAGAAACAGGCAAGAGAACTGTAGAAAGAGGCAAGAGAATTGCTGAAAGAAGCAACAGAGGTGTAGAAAGAAGCAAGAAAAGTGCAGAAAGAGGCAAGTGAGATGCAGAAACAGGCAAGAAAGGTACAGAAAGAGGGAAGACGAGTGAAGAAAGAGGCAACAGGGGTGCAGAAAGAAGCAAGACAGATGCAGAAAGAAGCATGGAAAGTGAAAAATGAAGCAACAAGGGTGCAGAAAGAGGCAAGAGAACTGCAGAAAAAGGCAAGAAAAGTGCAGAAAGAGGCATAAGAGGTACATAAAGAGACAACAGGGGTGCAGAAAGAAGCAAGACAGGTGCAGAAAGAAGCATGGAAAGTGCAGAGTGAAGCAACAGGGGTGCAGAAAGAGGCAAGAGAAGTGTAGAAAGAAGCCAGTGAGGTGCAGAAAGAGCCAAGAGAGGTGCAGAAACAGGCAAGAGAAGTGCAGAAAGAGGCAAGAGAATTGGTGACAGAAGCAACGGAGGTGTAGAAAGAAGCAAGAAAAGTATAGAAAGAGGCAAGTGAGATGCAGAAACAGGCAAGAAAGGTACAGAAAGAGGGAAGATGAGTGCAGAAAGAGACAACAGGGGTGCAGAAAGAGGCAAGACAGGTACAGAAAGAAGTATGGAAAGTGCAGAATGAAGCACCAGGGTGCAGAAAGAGGCAAGAGAAGTGCAGAAAGAAGCAACAGAGGTGCAGAAGGAGGCAAGAGAACTGCAGAAAGAGGCAAGAGAGTTGTAGAAACAGGCAAAAGAGGTACATAAAGAGGGAACAGAGGTGCAGACAGAGGCAAGAGAGGTGCAGAAACAGGTAAAAGGGGTGCAGAAAGAGGCAAGAGGGGTGCAGAAAGAAGCAAGAGAGGTGCAGAAAGAAGCAAGAGAGGTGCAGAAAGAAGCAAGAGCAGTGCAAAAGAACCAACATAGGTGCAAAAAAGAGGCAAGTGAGGTACAGAAGAAGGCAAGAGAACTGCAGAAAGAGGCAAGAGAGTTGCAGAAACAGGCAAAAGAGGTACAGAAAGAGGGAACAGGTGGGCAGACTGAGGCAAGAGAGGAGCAGAAAGAGGGAAGAGGGGTACAGAAAAAGGCAAGAGGGATGCATAAATTTGGAACAGAGGTGCAGGAAGAAGCCAGAGCAGCGCAGAAAGAACCAACAGAGGGGCAGAAATAGGCAAGAGGGGTACAGAAAGAGGCAAGGGAAGTGCAGAACGATGCAAAAGAGGTGCAGAAAGAACCAACAGAGGTGGAAAAAGAGGCAAGAGGTGTGCAGAAAGGGGTAGGAGAGGTGCACAAAGAGGCAAGAGGGGTACATAAAGAGGCAGGAGGGATGCAGAAAGAGGAAGATAACTGCAGAAAGAAGCAGCAGAGGTGCTGAAAGAGGCACGAAGGGTGCAGAAAGAGACAAGACAGGTGAAGAAAGAAGGAACAGAGGTAAGGAAAAAGAGGCAAGAGAGTTGCACAAAGATGGAAGAGGGGTGCAGAAACAGACAAAAGGGGTGCAAAAAGAAGCAAGTGAGGTGCTGAAAGAGGCAGGAAGGGTGCAGAAAGAGGCAAGAGAAGTGCAGAAAGAAGCAACAGAGGTACAAAAAGAGGCAAGAGTGGTGCAGAAAGAGGGAAGAGAGGTGTAGAAAGAGGCTAGAGAGTTGCACAAAGAGTGAATACGGGTGCAGAAAGAGGCAAGAGGGGTGCAGAAACAGGCAAGAGAACTGTAGAAAGAGGCAAGAGAATTGCTGAAAGAAGCAACAGAGGTGTGGAAAGAAGCAAGAAAAGTGCAGAAAGAGGCAAATGAGATGCAGAAACAGGCAAGAAAGGTACAGAAAGAGGGAAGACGAGTGCAGAAAGAGACAACAGGGGTGCAGAAAGAAGTACGACAGATGCAGAAAGAAGCATGGAAAGTGCAGAATGAAGCAACAAGGGTGTAGAAAGAAGAAGCAACAGAGGTGCAGAAGGAGGCAAGAGAACTGCAGAAAAAGGCAAGAAAAGTGCAGAAAGAGGCATTAGATGTACATAAAGAGACAACAGTGGTGCAGAAAGAAGCAAGACAGGTGCAGAAAGAAGCATGGAAAGTGCAGAATGAAGCAACAGGGGTGCAGAAAGAGGCAAGAGAAGTATAGAAAGAAGCCAGTGAGGTGCAGAAAGAGCCAAGAGAGGTACAGAAACAGGCAAGAGAAGTGCAGAAAGAGGCAAGAGAATTGCTGAAAGAAGCAACAGAGGTGTAGAAAGAAGCAAGAAAAGTATAGAAAGAGGCAAGTGAGATGCAGAAAGAGGCAAGAAAAGTACAGAAAGAGGGAAGATGAGTGCAGAAAGAGACAACAGGGGTGCAGAAAGAAGCAAGACAGGTGCAGAAAGAAGTATGGAAAGTGCAGAATGAAGCAACAGGGGTGCAGAAAGAGGAAGAGAAGTGCAGAAAGAAGCAACAGAGATACAGAAGGAGGCAAGAGAACTGCAGAAAGAGGCAAAAGAGTTGTAGAAACAGGCAAAAGAGGTACATAAAGAGGGAACAGAGGTGCAGACAGAGGCAAGAGAGGTGCAGAAACAGGTAAAAGGGGTGCAGAAAGAGGCAAGAGGGGTGCAGAAAGAAGCAAGAGAGGTGCAGAAAGAAGCAAGAGCAGTGCAAAAGAACCAACAGAGGTGCAAAAAAGAGGCAAGTGAGGTACAGAAGAAGGCAAGAGAACTGCAGAAAGAGGCAAGAGAGTTGCAGAAACAGGCGAAAGAGGTACAGAAAGAGGGAACAGGTGGGCAGACTGAGGCAAGAGAGGAGCAGAAAGATGGAAGAGGGGTACAGAAAAAGGCAAGAGAGATGCATAAATTTGGAACAGAGGTGCAGGAAGAAGCCAGAGCAGAGCAGAAAGAACCAACAGAGGTGCAGAAAGAGGCAAGAGGGGTACAGAAAGAGGCAAGTGAAGTGCAGAACAAAGCAAAAGAGGTGCAGAAAGAACCAACAGAGGTGGAAAAAGAGGCAAGAGGTGTGCAGAAAGGGGTAGGAGAGGTGCACAAAGAGGCAAGATGGGTACATAAAGAGGCAGGAGGGATGCAGAAAGAGGAAGAGAACTGCAGAAAGAAGCAGCAGAGGTGCTGAAAGAGGCACGAAGGGTGCAGAAAGAGACAAGACAGGTGAAGAAAGAAGGAACAGAGGTACAGAAAGAGGCAAGAGAGTTGCATAAAGATGGAAGAGGGGTGCAGAAACAGGCAAAAGGGGTGCAGAAAGTAGCAAGTGAGGTGCAGAAGGAGGCAAGAGAACTGCAGAAAGAGGCAATAGAAGTGCAGAGAGAGGCAAGTGAGGTGCAGAAAGAAGCAAGATAAGTGCAGAAAGAAGCGACAGAAGTGCAGGAAGAGGGGTGGAGAGAGAGGCAAGAAGGGTGCAGAAGGAAGCAAGACAGGTGCAGAAAGAAACAAAAGAAGTGCAGAAAGAAGGAACAGAGGTGCAGAAAGAGGCAAAAAGGGTGCAGAAAGACGTATAGAGGGGTACATAAAGAAGTAAATGAGGTGCAGAAAGAGGCAACAGACGTGCAGAAAGAGGGAAGAGAGGTGCAGAAAGTACAAGAGATTTGCAGAATGAGGCAAGAGAAGTGCAGAAAAAGAAAGAAACGAGCAGTAAGAAGCAACAGAAATGCAGAAAGAGGCAAGAGAGGCGCAGAGAGAAGCAAGAGTGGCTTGCACACCATTAGTACCAATTTTACACCCACATTTAGCAATAAGTAACAGGTGACCATTCTAGGTTTGCAAAGGGCCTTCCACCATGCTGTAACACTTGTCACTGCATTTTTGGTAACGTTTGAGGTATTTGAGCTTAGAAACAAGGCTTTTTTTGTTCAAATCTGCAGATTAGGGTGCAGATGATGAATTATGTGGCTAATGCAGAAAATGTATAATTGTGCGAAAGTCGGTGCAGCCAAAGAGTCACATAATTCCAGTGGCCCTGCTCATACCTCTGACTAGGACCACAAGTGCTCCTTAGTGATTCCTTCTTTTTTGTCTCACTGAGTTCACAATTGAGCTTCTATGGAAACGAGGAAGACTACACCTGAGGTTACCACTCCACAACACAGACTACCATACCACATAATTACTCTCCATAACACATATTCCCACTCTACATAATTCCTATACACTAAATACGACATACTTTCTATCCACATAATTTCACTCCACAACATACCACATAATTCCACTACACACAACATACATCCACTCCACTCCAAAAAACATTAGTAAAAAACTTTTGCATTTACAATGCCAATAGCTCTAATTCTCGCAAATGCGAAACCTATTTGTTGGAAAGTGGATCATTGGTAGAGGCAAATGTAGGTCTGCCACTGGCAATAAGGCCACTAACTATTGGTAGGACTCAGCATAGGTCTTAGAAAATTATTCCTATGCTCAACCCTTGGTAACGTGGCTGCGAGCAGACAGGCTTAACTTCAAAGACAGGTATGTAAAGCATTTAAACACACCAATTCAGTAAATAATTAAGACACAACACAAAATAAAAATCCAACACCAATTTATAAAAATAGGAAATATTTTTATCTTTAAAAATGACATGAAAACGACAAAAATCCAATGTAGGGAACCGGAGATATGAATTTTCAAAGATTTAATAAAATATAGCACTTAGAAGATTATAGCACCATATTGGGATACCTGCTCGCGATAGACCAGGGCAAAGTCAACGTTTCAGGCCAACCGCGATGGAGCCCTGGGCGGCTACAGCTTGCGGCAGGTCCCGGGCTCAGTTTCTACCTTTACACTTAGAAACTTTTCTGGAGCTATTCTCCCCGAGGCCCTCGACGCTCCAAGCCAGTCCGGGTCCGGTGCGGGTCTGCCGGCTTGCCTTTCGACGAACTCCCGGTCAACTTCCCTGGAGCGGACTTAGAAACTTTTTCTTTAGCGCTTCAGCGGGGCAACCCAGGCCGACACGCGATGGAAGACAGGCAGCTTGGCTCTCGCGGTTGCTCCCGGTCGTCTTTTCTACGAGCGGACTTAGAAACTTTTCTGGAGCTTTTTCTCGCGGGGTCTCTCGATGCTCTTCATGTAGCCGGGTCCGGTGAGGGTTCGCCGGCTTCAGATTTCTTCTAGTCCCGGTCAAACTCTGGAAGTGGGACCGATGGAGCTTTTAGCGGGACGAACCTGGATGGTTTGGCCGACTCGCGGTTGAAGGCAGGCGGCTTGGCTGACCAGGTTGAGTCGGTCCCTCTATGGAGCTTTTTTCAAAGTTCCTCCAAAGTTCTCCAAGGTTCTTGAACTTCTTCCTGAAGTTCCTCAAATGGTCCCAAAGTGTCTCAAACTCACTCCAAGGGTCTGGAAGCTCCAAGATGGTCCTTGAAAGTTGAGGACTTCAGTTCCCACAATCCACCTGGACGTCACCCTTACAAATCCACTGGTAGTTCCCCAAGGTGCAGATTTAGTTGGTGATGTTCCAGATGAGCTCTTTTAACCCGTAGCTTTCAGGGAGTCCACTCTTTAGTTCCTTTTCAGCAAGATAATCCACAGGGCTGTAGTTTCAGATGGTGCAGTCTTCAGAGGTCAGGCCTTAGAAATCTTTGCACGGCATAATCTTCTCAGCTTGGCAATGTCTTGCTTCAGTAAGTTTCAAGCAGCAGATCTGGAGGGCTCTGCCCCTCTCAGTTACTTATTCCATGTTCTCTGGGTCAGACAGGAGGTCACTCCTGACCAATGGGAGCAGGGTAACTCCTCAAAGATATGACCACTTCCTGTAGAGTGTGGCATTATTTTGTCCCAGAGTGCATCAAATCTCCCAAATCCATAATGGCAGAATTTCCAGCAAGGAGGCAAGAGCTGGCTAAACACACCCCTAGGATGGCTAATTTACTTAGACTCTCCCCCCTGCATCTGCTCATACCTTCCTTAATCCCCCCATCTGCCTGAAGGATAAAGTTCAGAGTTGTAAAATGACACTGGGTTCTGCTTTTCTCTTTGAAGCCCATGGTTTACGACCCCTCCCCCTGGCCTGGCATTCCTGTGGACCAGCACACTGCCCTCCCAGCCCAGCTGCATAACCCCAGAGGCTCTTTATCACCTCTCCAGGCAGGCTGGCTAATCCACTTAACTCTGACCAATCAGGGCAGACCACTGGAAGGCTGAATCTGGACATACAAACAAGAAAGTTTATAACTTCTTGTATGTACACTTTAGGAGAAATTCAACAATATCATATTGTTGGATTTATTAATACCATTCGGGGAAATCTTTGAATGGCCTCTCTAGCCCTCTCCTATCAAGAGTTATTAATTAATAACATCCCACCATGTTAACCTATGTAACAGGGGATCTGCAATGGGAAAAATGACTTGGGCCATTTTTCCAGCACCAAAACTTACAAAAACATATTTTATAAGTCCTTACTGATATCTACAGGACCCCCACCTCATAGGACAACTAGGGGAGACTTTAGGTGTTCTGAATCTGTACAAATATTGCAGAACCTCACTTCACAGTGCTCCTAGCATCAAAGTCGAATTTGGGCAGCACTTTACCACAATGTGGGAGTGAAATGTGAAATTTCACTGTACCCAGGCATATAGAAACTCATTTTATAAGGGTCTACCTTATAGATACCTGACCCCCGACCCTTGGGATACCTAGGGGAGACCCTAGGGGTCCCTAATATGCCAAAACATTGTAGGTTATCTATTTTTAAGTGCCACAAACCCCAAAGTTGAGTTTGGGCACAATTTACTTTTTAAAAGCAGTCCTGGCACCCAGGGCAGCTTTTAAACTGACCTCAGGCTTCAACAGTGCACACATGCAAGTGCAAAAAGAGCTGCTGGCCTCTAAACTGCCATGCCCTAGGGTACTAGGGACTTCTAGGTAGTTTCAATCCCCCTGCCCTATTATATACTAGGGGCTTATGGGGTAGGTCATGCCAATCACAGGGGTACCCCACCATACCATTGTGTACACTGGGGTATGTAGGTGTTTTAACTGTATTCTAATGTGTCTCTTTCAGCATTGCACTGGCCCTGGGCTTGGTTAGGCAAATGCACCAAACCTGCCCAGGGTCAGTCAGAGTCAGTTAAGTGGAAAAACCTGGAAAGTCCATCCGAATTTGCAGGGGCAACCCCAGGTCTGTGTTCCACTGTAAAGTCCATTCCCTTTAGGGAAATGGACCACCTTAACAGCTTGGGATTCTCCCCTCTCATCTGCATGAGCCATCTGAGAGGCCTGTGGTCAGTTTGAACACGAAAGTGAGTCCCAAACAAATATGGGCTCAACTATTTCAGGGACCAAACCACAGCAAACGCCTCTCTCTCAATGGCACTCCACCTCTGCTCTCTGGGAAGAAGCCTTCTGCTAATAAAGGCAACTGGCTGATCAAGTCCCTCTTCATTTAGTTGTGACAACACTGCCCCAATCCCTTGCTCTGAAGCATCTGTCTGAACCACAAATTCTTTTGTGTAGTCAGGGGCCAGTAGCACTGGTGCTGAACACATAGCAGTTTTCAGAGTGTCAAAAGCCTTCTGACACTCTGGGGTCCAAGCCACCTTCTTGGGCCTCTTTTTAGAAGTGAGTGCTGTTAGGGGCCCCACAATGGTCCCATAATTTTGAACAAACCTTCTATAGTACCCTGTCAGTCCAAGGAATGACCTGATCTGAGTCTGGGTAACAGGAGCTGTCCAATCCAAAATAGTTTAGATTTTAGCTTGAAGAGGCTGTACATGGCCCCCACATACCAGGTGGCCCAGCTACACCACAGAACTCTGCCCTATTGGGCACTTGCTTGCCTTAATAGTCAGGCCTGCCTGCTGCATGGCTTGAAGCACTTCCCTTAGGTGGCTTAAGTGATCCCCCCAGGTAGAACTGTATACAGGTATATCATTCAGGTAAGTTGCACTGAACTGTTCCAAACCAGACAAGACCCTGTTCACCAACCTTTGGAAAGTGGCAGGTGCATTCTTTAAGCCAAAGGGCATTACCTTGAACTGATAATGTCCCGCTGGTGTGGAGAATGCTGACCTCTCCTTTGCTCCATCAGTGAGGGCAATCTGCCAGTAACCTGAAGTCAAATCAAAAGTACTCAGGTACTTAGCAGCCCCTAACCTGTCAATGAGCTCATCAGCTCTAGGTATAGGGTGAGCATCAGTCTTTGTGACTGCATTCAATCCTCTGTAGTCCACATAGAACCTTAACTCCTTGGGTCCCCCTGAGGATTAGGTTTAGGTACCAGCACCACTGGACTGGCCCATGGACTCTCAGACGGTTCAATTACCCCCAAGTCCAGCATCTTAGCAACCTCAGCTTTAATGCTGGCTCTGACATGGTCAGACAAACTGTACAGTTTATTTTTGACAGGTAGGCTGTCACCAGTGTCAATGTGGTGCACACACCACTCAGTGATGTCTGGGGTCAAAGAGAACAGGCCAGCAAACTGCTCCAGCACTTGCTTACAGTCTCTGTGCTGCTGGTCTGTCAACAGGGGAGAGAGTATCATCCCCTCTACTGACCCATCTTGCACATTAGTGGAGAGGAGGTCGTGCACAGGCTCAGTTTCTTCCTCCACTCCCTCATCAGTGACCAGTAACATGGTCATGTCTGCCCTGTCATGGTGGGGTTTCAATCTGTTCACATGCAGGACCCTATGAGGGTTCCTGGGGGTGCCAAGGTCAACCAAATAGGTAACCTCACCCTTCTTTTCTAAGATTGGATAGGGTCCACTCCACTTATCATGGAAGGCCCAGGGAGCCACAGGCTCCAACACCTACACCAATTGTCCTGGAGTATACTCAGGCATAGTAGCCTTTTGATCATACCAGTGCTTCATGAGCTCCTGGCTGGCCTCCAGTTTCCTGTTTGCCTTGTACATGTACTCTGCCATTCTAGATCTCAGGCCTAGCACATAGTCAAGCACATTGTCCTTTGCTTCTTTAAGAGGCTTCTCTAAAGACTCTCTCAGCAGTCTCAATGGCCCCCTCACAGGGTGTCCAAACAACAACTCAAAGGGACTGAAACCAACCCCTTTCTGTGGCACCTCCCTGTAGGCAAACAGTAAATATGGGAGGAGAACATCCCATCTCCTCCTGAGTTTCTCTGACAACCCATTTATCATGCCCTTCAGGGTTTTGTTGAATCTCTCAACAAGACCATTTGCTTGTGGGTGATAGGGGGTGGTGAACTTGTAGTTGACACCACACTCATCCCACATAGCAGTCAGATAGCTGGACAGGAAGTTCGTGCCCCTATATGACACCACCTCTTTTGGAAAACCCACTCTGGTGAACACACCAAGCAGTGCTCTAGCCACCGCAGGAGCATCAATAGTTCTAAGAGGTATGGCTTCAGGGTACCTAGTGGCATGGTCAACTACCACTAAGATATACCTATTCACTGATGCAGTAGGTGGGTCCAGGGGACCAACAATGTCCATCCCCACCCTTTCAAAAGGAACCCCCACCACTGGCAGTGGTATTAGGGGAGCCTTTGTCTTGCCCCCTGCCTTGCCACTGGCCTGACAGGTGACACAGGGGCTGCAAAACTCCTTTACCTTCTCAGACATATGGGGCCAGTAGAAATGGTTCACCAACCGGTTCCATGTCTTTGTCTGTCCCAAATGTCCTGCCAAGGGGATATCATGACCCAAATTCAGGATGAACTCTCTGTACCTCTGGGGCACCACCAACCTCCTGGTGGCCCCCTCCTTGAGGTTTCTGGCCTCAGTATAAAGCAGTCCATCTTCCCAGTAGATTCTATGAAACCCACTGTCATCCACTTCCTCTTGCTTGGAAGAAATCCGCCTCAAGCTCTCAAGGGTGGGACAGTCATGCTGTCCCTTACTGAACTCCTCTCAGAGGGTCCACCTGCTCCTGTCAGTTCTGCCAAATCTGACAGCTCTGGCAGGGATGGAGTCCCTCCCACAGAGGCCATATCCTCCCCATCAGGGTTAGATTCTGCCTGCACCTCTGGAGTTCCCTGGGCTGGCTCACCAGGCCCAGTACCCTTGTCCTTGGATGCTTGGCCCTTTGTTCCAGGGTCCAAGTGTCCAGCCCCTCCCTTCTGGCTAGTCTCTGACCTAGTCACAGCACATACACACTCAGGGAGCTCCAATATTTTCATATGGAGTCCTCTCCCCACCTCTGACCACACAGAGGCTTCAAGATCATTGCACAGTAAATACTGGACTGGGAGCACCTTAGACACAGCTACCTTCATAGGGCCTGTCACACCTCCCCATTCCAAATCCACCACAGCCATAGGATGGAGTTTGGTAGTGCTGTCTGCATAAGTCACCCGGTGAAACTCACCAGGTAACAACCTCTCTGGAGGCACCAGCTCATCCAGGACCATAGTTACACTAGCCCCAGTGTCTCTGATAGCCTCAACCTCAGTCCCATTCACTTTAGGCCTCTGCCTGTACTTGTCCATGTTTGGAGGTAAGGCAGCAAGGGTTGAAATATTCACCCCACCCAGGGACACTAAGGTTGCTTCCACCACCTGACTACTCCTCACTGGGGCACCACTCTCCACCCCTACACTAACACTGGCAATCAATGTGGATGGCTCCTTAGGGGGGAGCTTCTTGGCGCAGACAGCATCTCCCTGTTTGTGCCCTGGCCGGTTACAGTCAAAGCACTTACCCACTTTTGAGGGATCAAAGAACCTACCATTCTTTCCCTGAATCCACCTCCCTTTGGATTTGGGTTGGCTCGGGGCCACCCTCCTTGTGCAGGTTTTTGTGGGTCTTTGGAGGACTCCTTCTGGTTTTGACCTTCTTTCCCTTGGGCTTTCCCCTGGGGAGGGACCTGTCCTCCTTTCTTCTGGTCACACCCCTGGTGCTGTATGGAAACCCGGGTTCTCACCCACTCATCAGCTGCTTCACCCAGCTCTCTGGGGTCTGTCAGCTTAGAGTCCACTAGATACTGGAGTAACTTCTCTTCTGCACAATGAGTCAAAATATGTTCTTTCAAAAACAAATTATACAATCCCTCATATGTGTCAACTTTGTTACCAACAATCCAGCCTTCCAGTGCCTTCACTGAAATGTCCACAAAGTCTACCCAAGACTTTGAACTCAATTTCTAGGTGCCTCTAAACTTCACCCTGTACTGCTCTGGAGTCAGACCAAACCTCTTGACTAAGCATGCCTTCATCTGCTGGTATGATTCTGCATCTTCTCCCTTCAGGGTCAGGAGCCTATCCCTCCCAGCAACTGGAATCAACTCCCACAGGAGTGCACCCCAATACCTAGAGTAGACCCTACTCATTCTAAGGGCCCTCTGAAAAGCTGCTAGCCACTTGTCAATGTCACCCCCCTCAGTGTACTTGGGTACTATAGCCTTGGGAAGTTTAGTTTCAAATACACCACCCCTGGACATCTCAAAATCTTCATCATTTTCACTGCCACCATTTCTTCTCAACTCCTCCTTCTCCCATCTCTTCTTAGCCAATACCAATTTCTCCTGCTCTAAAGCTATCAAAGCTAATTGAGCCTGAAGCTGTCTCTCTGCAAGGGGCGGTGGTGGTTCCTGAGTAAGGGACCCTTCCCCACTCCCACCATCTGGATTCAATTGGCTAACACTAGTTAAAATGGAAGAGGCATCATCCTCAACCTCCTCTGGGATGAGGTTGGGGGGACATCCTCTATCCCCCCTTAACTCTCCTCAGCTGCCCTAGCTCAGGCTTTTAGGGACTCAAGCAACCCTACCTTCCTAAGCTTCCTGCAAGCAGGCAGCCCCCTAAGCCTACACTGTTCCCTAAGATCAGCCATCTTAAACTGGGACAGTTTAGCCAGGTCCAGCTCCATGGTTCCCTAGTTTTGGGTCACAAAAACTAGGCACAACAGACTTAGAACAATTTGGAAAAATCAAAACAATGGATTAAAAACAGTTTAGTCCAAATTCCAAAAATCAAACTCCAAAGTTTTGTTCTAAGGCAATTTAGAGGATTTTTATAATCTTAATTCACTTTACTGAAAGGTGTACTTTTAAACACAAGTCCTCATCCACACCGCTGAGCACCAAATGTTGGAAAGTGGATTATTGGTAGGGGCAAATGTAGGTCTGCCACTGGCAATAAGGCCACTAACTATTGGTGGGACTCAGCATAGGTCTTAGAAAATTATTCCTATGCTCAACCCTTGGTAACGTGGCTGCGAGCAGACAGGCTTAACTTCAAAGACAGGTATGTAAAGCATTTAAAAACACCAATTCAGTAAATAATTAAGACACAACACAAAATAAAAATCCAACACCAATTTGTAAAAATAGGAAATATTTTTATCTTTAAAAATGACACAAAAACGACAAAAATCCAATGTAGGGAACCGGAGATATGAATTTTCAAAGATTTAATAAAATATAGCACTTAGAAGATTATAGCACCATATTGGGATACCTGCTCGCGATAGACCAGGGCAAAGTCAAAGTTTCAGGCCGACCGCGATGGAGCCCTGGGCGGCTACAGCTTGCGGCAGGGCCCGGGCTCAGTTTCTACCTTCACACTTAGAAACTTTTCTGGAGCTATTCTCCCCGAGGCCCCTCGACACTCCCAGCCAGTCCGGGTCCGGTGCGGGTCCGTCGGCTTGCCTTTCGACGAACTCCCGGTCAACTTCCCTGGAGCGGACTTAGAAACTTTTTCTTTAGCGCTTCAGCGGGGCAACCCGGGAGCCCAGGCTGAGACGCGATGGAAGACAGGCAGCTTGGCTCTCGCGGTTGCTCCCGGTCGTCTTTTCTACGAGCGGACTTAGAAACTTTTCTGGAGTTTTTTCTCGCGGGGTCTCTCGATGCTCTTCATGTAGCCGGGTCCGGTGAGGGTTCGCCGGCTTCAGATTTCTTCTAGTCCCGGTCAAACTCTGGAAGTGGGACCGATGGAGCTTTTAGCAGGACGAACCTGGATGGCTTGGCCGACTCACTGTTGAAGGCAGGCGGCTTGGCTGACCAGGTTGAGTCGGTCCCTCTATGGAGCTTTTTTTCAAAGTTCTTCCAAAGTTCTCCAAAGTTCTTGAACTTCTTCCTGAAGTTCCTCAAATGGTCCCAAAGTGTCTCAAACTCACTCCAAGCGTCTGGAAGCTCCAAGATGGTCCTTGAAAGTTGAGGACTTCAGTTCCCACAATCCACCTGGACGTCACCTTTACAAATCCACTGGTAGTTCCCCAAGGTGCAGATTTAGTTGGTGATGTTCCAGATGAGCTCTTTTAACCTGTAGCTTTCAGGGAGTCCACTCTTTAGTTCCTTTTCAGCAAGATAATCCACAGGGCTGTAGTTTCAGATGGTGCAGTCTTCAGAGGTCAGGCCTTAGAAATCTTTGCACGGCATAATCTTCTCAGCTTGGCAATGTCTTGCTTCAGTAAGTTTCAAGCAGCAGATCTGGAGGGCTCTGCCCTCTCAGATACTTATTCCATGTTCTCTGGGTCAGACAGGAGGTCACTCCTGACCAATGGGAGCAGGGTAACTCCTCAAAGATATGACCACTTCCTGTAGAGTGTGGCATTATTTTGTCCCAGAGTGCATCAAATCTCCCAAATCCATAATGGCAGAATTTCCAGCAAGGAGGCAAGAGCTGGCTAAACACACCCCTAGGATGGCTAATTTACTTAGACTCTCCCCCCTTCATCTGCTCATACCTTCCTTAATCCCCCCCATCTGCCTGAGGGATAAAGTTCAGAGTTGTAAAATGACACTGGGTTCTGCTTTTCTCTTTGAAGCCCATGGTTTACGACCCCTCCCCCTGGCCTGGCATTCCTGTGGACCAGCACACTGCCCTCCCAGCCCAGCTGCATAACCCCAGGGGCTCTTTATCACCTCTCCAGGCAGGCTGGCTAATCCACTTAACTCTGACCAATCAGGGCAGACCACTGGAAGGCTGAATCTGGATTTACAAACAAGAAAGTTTATAACTTCTTGTATGTACACTTTAGGAGAAATTCAACAATATCATATTGTTGGATTTATTAATACCATTCGGGGAAATCTTTGAATGGGCTCTCTAGCCCTCTCCAATCAAGAGTTATTAATTAATAACTTCCTACCATGTTAACCCATGTAACAGGGGATCTGCAATGGGAAAAATGACTTGGGCCATTTTTCCAGCACCAGGACTTACAAAAACATATTTTATAAGTCCTTTGCTGATATCTACAGGACCCCCACCCCATAGGACAACTAGGGGAGACTTTAGGGGTTCTGAATCTGTAAAAATATTGCAGAACCTCACTTCACAGTGCTCCTAGCATCAAAGTCGAATTTGGGCAGCACTTTACCACAATGTGGGAGTGAAATGTGAAATTTCACTGTACCAGGCATATAAAAACTGATTTTATAAGGGTCTACCTTATAGATACCTGACCCCCACCCCTGGGATACCTAGAGGAGACCCTGGGGGTCCCTAATATGCCAAAACATTGTAGGTTATCAATTTGTAAGTGCCCCAAACCCCAAAGTCAAGTTTGGGCACAATTTACTTTTTAAAAGCAGTCCTGGCACCCAGTGCTGCTTTTAAACTGACCTCAGGCTTCAGCAGTGCACACATGCAAATGCAAAAAGAGCTGCTGGCCTCTAAACTGCCATGCCCAAGATGTCTAGTGACTTCCAGGTTGTTTCAATCCCCCTGCACTATTATATACTAGGGGCTTATGGGGTAGGTCATGCCAATCACAGGGGTACCCCACCATACCATTGTGTACACTGGGGTATGTAGGTGTTTTAACTGTATTCTAATGTGTCTCTTTCAGCATTGCACTGGCCCTGGGCCTGGTTAGGCAAATGCACCACCCTGCCCAGGGTCAGTCAGAGTCAGTTACCACCAGTACCAGTCAGCAAAAAGTTGGGGGGTGCCCAGGGCACAGGATGACTTTGCGACATAGCCCCCCCAAACAAAAGGTGATGGGTAACTAACCTACACCCTGGTAGTCCTCATCAGCTAAGTGGAAAAACCTGGAAAGTCCATCCGCTTATGCAGGGGCAACCCCAGGTCTGTGTTCCACTGTAAAGTCCATTCCCTGTAGGAAAATGGACCACCTTAACAGCTTGGGAGTCTCCCCTCTCATCTGCATGAGCCATCCGAGAGGTCTGTGGTCAGTGTGAACACGAAAGTGAGTCCCAAACAAATATGGTCTCAACTATTTCAGGGACCAAACCACAGCAAAAGCCTCTCTCTCAAAGGCACTCCACCTCTGCTCTCTGGGAAGAAGCCTCTTGCTAATAAAGGCAACTGGCTGGTCAAGGCCCTCTTCATTTAGTTGTGACAACACTGCCCCAATCCCTTGTTCTGAAGCATCTGTCTGAACCACAAATTCGTTTGTGTAGTCAGGGGCCAGTAGCACTGGTGCTGAACACATAGCAGCTTTCAGAGTGTCAAAAGCCTTCTGACACTCTGGGGTCCAAGCCACCTTCTTGGGCCTCTTTTTAGAAGTGAATTCTGTTAGGGGCACCACAATGGTCCCATAATTTTGAACAAACCTTCTATAGTACCCTGTCAGTCCAAGGAATGCCCTGACCTGAGTCTGGGTAACAGGAGCTGTCCAATCCAAAATAGTTTGGATTTTAGCTTGGAGAGGCTGTACATGGCCCCCACCTACCAGGTGGCCCAGGTACACCACATAACTCTGCCCTATTTGGCACTTGCTTGCCTTAATAGTCAGGCCTGCCTGCTGCATGGCCTGAAGCACTTCCCTTAGGTGGCTTAAGTGATCCCCCTAGGTAGAACTGTATACAGCTATATCATACTGGCAAGCTGCACTGAACCATTCCAACCCAGACAAGACCCTGTTCACCAACCTTTGGAAGGTGGCAGGTGCATTCTTTAAGCCAAAGGGCATTACCTTGAACTGATAATGTCCCTCTGGTGTGGAGAATGCTGACCTCTCCTTTGCTCCATCAGTGAGGGCAATCGGCCAGTAACCTGAAGTCAAATCAAAAGTACTCAGGTACTTAGCAGCCCCTAACCTGTCAATGAGCTCATCAGCTCTAGGTATAGGGTGAGTGTCAGTCTTTGTGACTGCATTCAATCCACTGTAGTCCACACAGAACCTTAACTCCTTGGGTCCCCCCTGAGGATTAGGTTTAGGCACCAGCACCACTGGACTGGCCCATGGACTCTCAGACAGTTCAATTACCCCCAAGTCCAGCATCTTAGCAACCGCAGCTTTAATGCTGGCTCTGACATGGTCAGACAACCTGTACAGTTTATTTTTGACAGGTAGGCTGTCACCAGTGTCAATGTGGTGCACACACCACTCAGTGATGCCTGGGGTCAAAGAGAACAGGCCAGCAAACTGCTCCAGCACTTGCTTACAGTCTCTGTGCTGCTGGTCTGTCAACTTGGGAGAGAGTATCACCCCTCTACTGACCCATCTTGCACATTAGTGGAGAGGAGGTCGGGCACAGGCTCAGTTTCCTCCTCCACACCCTCATCAGTGACCAGTAACATGTTCATGTCTGCCCTGTCATGGTTTTGTTTCAATCTATTCACATGCAGGACCCTATGAGGGTTCCTGGGGGTGCCAAGGTCAACCAAATAGGTAACCTCACCCTTCTTTTCTAAGATTGGATAGGGCCCACTCCACTTATCATGGACGGCCCTGGGAGCCACAGGCTCCAACACTCACACCAATTGTCCTGGAGTATACTCAAAACACACAAGATGATGGACGGAATGCTGCACATTGGCAAACATTCACCCCCAGTCACAGATCTGGGTTTACCATCATTATTTTGCTTCACCACGCCACCCCAGTTCAGACATAGCCATATGCAAATCAGTCTTGACCCTGTGCCTCATGGGAACAGTCCAGACCGAACTGCCAAGCCATGTCTTCCCTGGACCGGAATCAAGCATCCTAGGACCAATTTAAGGCTATCAGCCTTCATCAGCCAGGATAGCTTGACTCCAGTGGCGTAGTGAGCACGGGACCCACGTCTGGGCATACCCTTCCCACTTAGGGCGAAATGCAAAACACACAAGATGATGGACGGAATGCTGCACATTGGCAAACATTCACCCCCAGTCACAGATCTAGGTTTAATCCATCGTTATTTTGCTTCACCACGCCACCCCAGTTCAGACATAGCCATATGCAAATCAGTCTTGACCCTGTGCCTCATGGGAACAGTCCAGACCAAACTGCCAAGCCATGTCTTCCCTGGACCGGAATCAAGCATCCTAGGACCGGTTTCAGGCTATCAGCCTTCATCAGCCAGGATAGCTTGACTCCAGTGGCGTAGTGAGCACGGGACCAACGTCTGGGCATACCCTTCCCACTTAGGGCGAAATGCAAAACACACAAGATGATGGACGGAATGCTGCACATTGGCAAACATTCACCCCCAGTCACTGATCTGGGTTTAATCCATTGTTATTTTGCTTCACCACGCCACCCCAGTTCAGACATAGCCATATGCAAATCAGTCTTGACCCTGTGCCTCATGGGAACAGTCCAGACCGAACTGCCAAGCCATGTCTTCCCTGGACCGGAATCAAGCATCCTAGGACCGGTTTCAGGCTATCAGCCTTCATCAGCCAGGATAGCTTGACTCCAGTGGCGTAGTGAGCACGGGACCCACGTCTGGGCATACCCTTCCCACTTAGGGCGAAATGCAAAACACACAGGATGATGGACGGAATGCTGCACATTGGAAAACATTCACCCCCAGTCACAGATCTGGGTTTAATCCATCATTATTTTGCTTCACCACGCCACCCCAGTTCAGACATAGCCATATGCAAATCAGTCTTGACCCTGTGCCTCATGGGAACAGTCCAGACCGAACTGCCAAGCCATGTCTTCCCTGGACCGGAATCAAGCATCCTAGGACCGGTTTCAGGCTATCAGCCTTCATCAGCCAGGATGGCTTGACTCCAGTGGCGTAGTGAGCACGGGACCCACGTCTGGGCATACCCTTCTCACTTAGGGCGAAATGCAAAACACACAAGATGATGGACGGAATGCTGCACATTGGCAAACATTCACCCCCAGTCACAGATCTGGGTTTAATCCATCGTTATTTTGCTTCACCACGCCACCCCAGTTCAGACATAGCCATATGCAAATCAGTCTTGACCCTGTGCCTCATGGGAACAGTCCAGACCGAACTGCCAAGCCATGTCTTCCCTGGACCGGAATCAAGCATCCTAGGACCAGTTTCAGGCTATCAGCCTTCATCAGCCAGGATAGCTTGACTCCAGTGGTGTAGTGAGCACGGGACCCACGTCTGGGCATACCCTTCCCACTTAGGGCGAAATGCAAAACACACAAGATGATGGACGGAATGCTGCACATTGGCAAACATTCACCCCCAGTCACAGATCTGGGTTTAATCCAACATTATTTTGCTTCACCACGCCACCCCAGTTCAGACATAGCCATATGCAAATCAGTCTTGACCCTGTGCCTCATGGGAACAGTCCAGACCGAACTGCCAAGCCATGTCTTCCCTGGACCGGAATCAAGCATCCTAGGACCGGTTTCAGGCTATCAGCCTTCATCAGCCAGGATAGCTTGACTCCAGTGGCGCACTTATCATGGAAGGCCCTGGGAGCCACAGGCTCCAACACCTACACCAATTGTCCTGGAGTATACTCAGGCATAGTAGCCTTTTGATCATAACAGTGCTTCATGAGCTCCTGGCTGGCCTCCAGTTTCCTGTTTGCCTTGTACATGTACTCTGCCATTCTAGATCTCAGGCCTAGCACATAGTCAAGCACATTGTCCTTTGCTTCTTTAAGAGGCTTCTCTAAAGACTCTCTCAGCAGGCTCAATGGCCCCCTCACAGGGTGTCCAAACAACAACTCAAAGGGACTGAAACCAACCCCTTTCTGTGGCACCTCCCTGTAGGCAAACAGTAAGCATGGGAGGAGAACATCCCATCTCCTCCTGAGTTTCTCTGACAACCCATTTATGATGCCCTTCAGGGTTTTGTTGAATCTCCCAAGAAGTCCATTTGCTTGTGGGTGATAGCGGGTGGTGAACTTGTAGTTGACACCACACTCATCCCACATAGCAGTCAGATAGCTGGACAGGAAGTTCGTGCCCCTATCTGACACCACCTCTTTTGGAAAACACACTCTGGTGAACACACCAAGCAGTGCTCTAGCCACCGCAGGAGCATCAATGGTTCTAAGAGGTATGGCTTCAGAGTACCTAGTGGCATGGTCAACTACCACTAAGATATACCTATTCCCTGATGCAGTAGGTGGGTCCAGGGGTCCAACAATGTCCGTCCCCACCCTTTCAAAAGGAACCCCCACCACTGGCAGTGGTATTAGGGGAGCCTTTGTCTTGCCCCCTGCCTTGCCACTGGCCTGACAGGTGACACAGGAGCTGCAAAACTCCTTTACCTTCTCAGACATTTGGGGCTGGTAGAAATGGTTCACCAACCGGTTCCATGTCTTTGTCTGTCCCAAATGTCCTGCCAAGGGGATATCATGACCTAAATTCAGGATGAACTCTCTGTACCTCTGGGGCACCACCAACCTCCTGGTGGCCCCCTCCTTGAGGTTTCTGGCCTCAGTATAAAGCAGTCCATCTTCCCAGTAGATTCTATGAAACCCACTGTCATCCCCTTCCTCTTGCTTGGAAGCAATCCGCCTCAAGCTCTCAAGGGTGGGACAGTCATGCTGTCCCTTACTGAACTCCTCTCTGGAGGGTCCACCTGCTCCTGTCAGTTCTGCCAAATCTGACAGCTCTGGCAGGGATGGAGTCCCTCCCTCACAGGCCAGATCCTCCCCATCAGGGTTAGATTCTGCCTGCACCTCTGGAGTTCCCTGGGCTGGCTCACCAGGCCCAGTACCCTTGTCCTTGGATGCTTGGCCCTTTGTTCCAGGGTCCAAGTGTCCACCCTCTTCCTTCTGGCTAGTCTGTGACCTAGTCACAGCACATACCCACTCAGGGAGCTCCAATATTTTCATATGGAGTCTTCTCTCCACCTCTTACCACACAGAGGCTTCAAGATCATTGCCCAGTAAACACTGGACTGGGAGCACCTTAGACACAGCTACCTTCATAGGGCCTGTCACACCTCCCCATTCCAATTCCACCACAGCCATAGGATGGAGTTTGGTAGTGCTGTCTGCATAAGTCACGTGGTGAAACTCACCAGGTAACAACCTCTCTGGAGGCACCAGCTCATCCAGGACCATAGTTACACTAGCCCCAGTGTCTCTGATAACCTCAACCTCAGTCTCATTCACTTTAGGCCTCTGCCTGTACTTGTCCATGTTTGGAGGTAAGGCAGCAAGGGTTGCAATATTCACCCCACCCAGGGACACTAAGGTTGCTTCCACCACCTGACTACTCCTCACTGGGGCACCACTCTCCACCCCTACACTAACACTGGCAATCCCTGTGGATGGCCCCTTAGGGGGAGCTTCTTGGCGCAGACAGCAGCTCCCTGTTTGTGCCCTGGCTGGTTACAGTCAAAGCACTTACCCACTTTTGAGGGATCAAAGAACCTACCATTGTTTCCCTGAATCCACCTCCCTTTGGATTTGGGTTGGCTCTGGGCCCCCCTCCTTGATTAGGTTTTTGTGGGTCTTTGGAGGACTCCTTCTGGTTTTGACCTTCTTTCCCTTGGGCTTTCCCCTGGGGAGGGACCTGTCCTCCTTTCTTCTGGTCACCCCCCTGGTGCTGTATGGAAACCCGGGTTCTCACCCACTCATCAGCTGCTTCACCCAGCTCTCTGGGGTCTGTCAGCTTAGAGCCCACTAGATACTGGAGTAACTTCTCTTCTGCACAATGAGTCAAAATATGTTCTTTCAAAAACAAATTATACAATCCCTCATATGTGTCAACTTTGTTACCAACAAACCAGCCTTCCAGTGCCTTCACTGAAACGTCCACAAAGTCTACCCAAGACTTTGAACTAAATTTCTGGGTGCCTCTAAACTTCACCCTGTACTGCTCTGGAGTCAGACCAAACCTCTTGACTAAGCATGCCTTCATCTGCTGGTATGATTCTGCATCCTCTCTTCAGGGGCAGGAGCCTATCCCTCCCAGCAACTGGAATCAACTCCCACAGGAGTGCACCCCAATACCTAGAGTGGACCCTACGCATTCTAAGGGCCCTCTGAAAAGCTGCTAGCCACTTGTCAATGTCACCCCCCTCAGTGTACTTGGGTACTATACCCTTGGGAAGTTTAGTTTCAAATACACCACCCCTGGACATCTCAAAATCTTCATCATTTTCACTGCCACCATTTCTTCTCAACTCCTCCTTCTCCCATCTCTTCTTAGCCAATACCAATTTCTCCTGCTCTAAAGCTATCAAAGCTAATGGAGCCTGAAGCTGTCTCTCTGCAAGGGACGGTGGTGGTTCCTGAGTAAGGGACCCTTCCCCACTCCCACCATCTGGATTCAATTGGCTAACACTAGTTAAAATGGAAGAGGCATCATCCTCAACCTCCTCTGGGATGAGGTTGGGGGACACCCTCTATCCCCCTTAACTCTCCTCAGCTGCCCTAGCCCAGGCTTTTAGGGACTCAAGCAACCCTACCTTCCTAAGCTTCCTGCAAGCAGGCAGCCCCCTAAGCCTACACTGTTCCCTAAGATCAGCCATCTTAAACTGGGACAGTTTAGCCAGGTCCAGCTCCATGGTCCCCTAGTTTTGGGTCACAAAAACTAAACACAACAGACTTAGAACAATTTGGAAAAATCAAAACAATGGATTAAAAACAGTTTAGTCCAAATTCCAAAAATCAAATTCAAAAGTTTTGTTCTAAGGCAATTTAGAGGATTTTTATAATCTTAATTCACTTTACTGAAAGGTGTACTTTTAAACACAAGTCCTCATCCACACCGCTGAGCACCAAATGTTGGAAAGTGGATTATTGGTAGGGGCAAATGTAGGTCTGCCACTGGCAATAAGGCCACTAACTATTGGTAGGACTCAGCTTAGGTCTTAGAAAATTATTCCTATGCTCAACCCTTGGTAACGTGGCTGCGAGCAGACAGGCTTAACTTCAAAGACAGGTATGTAAAGCATTTAAAAACACCAATTCAGTAAATAATTAAGACACAACACAAAATAAAAATCCAACACCAATTTGTAAAAATAGGAAATATTTTATCTTTAAAAATGACACGAAAACGACAAAAATCCAATGTAGGGTACCGGAGATATGAATTTTCAAAGATTTAATAAAATATAGCACTTAGAAGATTATAGCACCATATTGGGATACCTGCTCGCGATAGACCAGGGCAAAGTCAAAGTTTCAGGCCGACCGCGATGGAGCCCTGGGCGGCTACAGCTTGCGGCAGGGCCCGGGCTCAGTTTCTACCTGCACACTTAGAAACTTTTCTGGAGCTATTCTCCCCGAGGCCCCGCGACGCTCCCAGCCAGTCCGGGTCCGGTGCGGGTCCGCCGGCTTGCCTTTCGACGAACTCCCGGTCAACTTCCCTGGAGCGGACTTAGAAACTTTTTCTTTAGCCCTTCAGCGGGGCAACCCAGGAGCCCAGGCCGATACGCGATGGAAGACAGGCAGCTTGGCTCTCACGGTTGCTCCCGGTCGTCTTTTCTACGAGCGGACTTAGAAACTTTTCTGGAGCTTTTTCTCGCGGGGTCTCTCGATGCTCTTCATGTAGCCGGGTCCGGTGAGGGTTCGCCGGCTTCAGATTTCTTCTAGTCCCGGTCAAACTCTGGAAGTGGGACTGATGGAGCTTTTAGCGGGACGAACCTGGATGGCTTGGCCGACTCGCGGTTGAAGGCAGGCGGCTTGGCTGACCAGGTTGAGTCGGTCCCTCTATGGAGCTTTTTTCAAAGTTCCTCCAAAGTTCTCCAAAGTTCTTGAACTTCTTCCTGAAGTTCTTCAAATGGTCCCAAAGTGTCTCAAACTCACTACAAGGGTCTGGAAGCTCCAAGATGGTCTTTGAAAGTTGAGGACTTCAGTTCCCACAATCCACCTGGTCGTCACCCTTACAAATCCACTGGTAGTTCCCCAAGGTGCAGATTTAGTTGGTGATGTTCCAGTTGAGCTCTTATACCCTGTAGCTTTCAGGGAGTCCACTCTTTAGTTCCTTTTCAGCAAGATAATCCACAGGGCTGTAGTTTCAGATGGTGCAGTCTTCAGAGGTCAGGCCTTAGAAATCTTTGCACAGCATAATCTTCTCAGCTTGGCAATGTCTTGCTTCAGTAAGTTTCAAGCAGCAGATCTGGAGGGCTCTGCCCCTCTCAGATACTTATTCCATGTTCTCTGGGTCAGACAGGAGGTCACTCCTGACCAATGGGAGCAGGGTAACTCCTCAAAGATATGACCACTTCCTGTAGAGTGTGGCATTATTTTGTCCCAGAGTGCATCAAATCTCCCAAATCCATAATAGCAGAATTTCCAGCAAGGAGGCAAGAGCTGGCTAAACACACCCCTAGGATGGCTAATTTACTTAGACTCTCCCCCCTGCATCTGCTCATACCTTCCTTAATCCCCCCATCTGCCTGAGGGATAAAGTTCAGAGTTGTAAAATGACACTGGGTTCTGCTTTTCTCTTTGAAGCCCATGGTTTACGACCCCTCCCCCTGGCCTGGCATTCCTGTGGACCAGCACACTGCCCTCCCAGCCCAGCTGCATAACCCCAGGGGCTCTTTATCACCTTTCCAGGCAGGCTGGCTAATCCACTTAACTCTGACCAATCAGGGCATACCACTGGAAGGCTGAATCTGGACTTACAAACAAGAAAGTTTATAACTTCTTGTATGTACACTTTAGGAGAAATTCAACAATATCACAATGTTGGATTTATTAATACCATTCGGGGAAATCTTTGAATGGCCTCTCTAGCCCTCTACAATCAAGAGTTATTAATTAATAACTTCCTACCATGTTAACCCATGTAACAGGGGATCTGCAATGGGAAAAATGACTTGGGCCATTTTTCCAGCACCAGGACTTACAAAAACATATTTTATAAGTCCTTTGCTGATATCTACAGGACCCCCACCCCATAGGACAACTAGGGGAGGCTTTAGGGGTTCTGAATCTGTAAAAATATTGCAGAACCTCACTTCACAGTGCTCCTAGCATCAAAGTCGAATTTGGGCAGCACTTTACCACAATGTGGGAGTGAAATGTGAAATTTCACTGTACCCAGGCATATAAAAACTCATTTTATAAGGGTCTACCTTATAGATACCTGACCCCCACCCCTGGGATACCTAGGGGAGACCCTGGGGGTCCCTAATATGCCAAAACATTGTAGGTTATCCATTTTTAAGTGCCCCAAACCCCAAAGTCGAGTTTGGGCACAATTGACTTTTTAAAAGCAGTCCTGGCACCCAGGGCTGCTTTTAAACTGACCTCAGGCTTCAGCAGTGCACACATGCAAGTGCAAAAAGAGCTGCTGGCCTCTAAACTGTCATGCCCTAGAGTGCTAGTGACTTCCAGGTAGTTTCAATCCCCCTGCCCTATTATATACTAGGGGCTTATGGGGTAGGTCATGCCAATCACAGGGGTACCCCACCATACCATTGTGTACACTGGGGTATGTAGGTGTTTTAACTGTATTCTAATGTGTCTCTTTCAGCATTGCACTGGCCCTGGGCCTGGTTAGGCAAATGCACCACCCCTGCCCAGGGTCAGTCAGAGTCAGTTACCACCAGTACCAGTCATCCAAAAGTTGGGGGGTGCCCAGGGCACAAGATGACTTTGCGACATAGCCCCCCCAAACGAAAGGTGATGGGTAACTAACCTACACCCTGGTAGTCCTCATCAGCTAAGTGGAAAAACCTGGAAAGTCATCCGCTTATGCAGGGGCAACCCCAGGTCTGTGTTCCACTGAAGAGTCCATTCCCTGTAGGAAAATGGACCACCTTAACAGCTTGGGAGTCTCCCCTCTCATCTGCATGAGCCATCTGAGAGGTCTGTGGTCAGTTTGAACACGAAAGTGAGTCCCAAACAAATATGGTCTCAACTATTTCAGGGACCAAACCACAGCAAAAGCTTCTCTCTCAAAGGCACTCCACCTCTGCTCTCTGGGAAGAAGCCTATTGCTAATAAAGGCAACTGGCTGATCAAGGCCCTCTTCATTTAGTTGTGACAACACTGCCCCAATCCCTTGTTCTGAAGCATCTGTCTGAACCACAAATTCGTTTGTGTAGTCAGGGGCCAGTAGCACTGGTGCTGAACACATAGCAGCTTTCAGAGTGTCAAAAGCCTTCTGACACTCTGGGGTCCAAGCCACCTTCTTGGGCCTCTTTTTAGAAGTGAATTCTGTTAGGGGCCCCACAATGGTCCCATAATTTTGAACAAACCTTCTATGGTACCCTGTCAGTCCAAGGAATGCCCTGACCTGAGTCTGGGTAACAGGAGCTGTCCAATCCAAAATAGTTTGGATTTTAGCTTGGAGAGGCTGTACATGGCCCCCACCTACCAGGTGGCCCAGGTACACCACATAACTCTGCCCTATTTGGCACTTGCTTGCCTTAATAGTCAGGCCTGCCTGCTGCATGGCCTGAAGCACTTCCCTTAGGTGGCTTAAGTGATCCCCCTAGGTAGAACTGTATACAGCTATATCATACTGGCAAGCTGCACTGAACCATTCCAACCCAGACAAGACCCTGTTCACCAACCTTTGGAAGGTGGCAGGTGCATTCTTTAAGCCAAAGGGCATTACCTTGAACTGATAATGTCCCTCTGGTGTGGAGAATGCTGACCTCTCCTTTTCTCCATCAGTGAGGGCAATCGGCCAGTAACCTGAAGTCAAATCAAAAGTACTCAGGTACTTAGCAGCCCCTAACCTGTCAATGAGCTCATCAGCTCTAGGTATAGGGTGAGTGTCAGTCTTTGAGACTGCATTCAATCCACTGTAGTCCACACAGAACCTTAACTCCTTGGGTCCCCCTGAGGATTAGGTTTAGGCACCAGCACCACTGGACTGGCCCATGGACTCTCAGACAGTTCAATTACCCCCAAGTCCAGCATCTTAGCAACCGCAGCTTTAATGCTGGCTCTGACATGGTCAGACAACCTGTACAGTTTATTTTTGACAGGTAGGCTGTCACCAGTGTCAATGTGGTGCACACACCACTCAGTGATGCCTGGGGTCAAAGAAAACAGGCCAGCAAACTGCTCCAGCACTTGCTTACAGTCTCTGTGCTGCTGGTCTGTCAACTTGGGAGAGAGTATCACCCCCTCTACTGACCCATCTTGCACATTAGTGGAGAGGAGGTCGGGCACAGGCTCAGTTTCCTCCTCCACACCCTCATCAGTGACCAGTAACATGTTCATGTCTGCCCTGTCATGGTGTGGTTTCAATCTATTCACATGCAGGACCCTATGAGGGTTCCTGGGGGTGCCAAGGTCAACCAAATAGGTAACCTCACCCTTCTTTTCTAAGATTGGATAGGGCCCACTCCACTTATCATGGAAGGCCCTGGGAGCCACAGGCTCCAACACCCACACCAATTGTCCTGGAGTATACTCAAAACACACAAGATGATGGACGGAATGCTGCACATTGGCAAACATTCACCCCCAGTCACAGATCTGGGTTTACCATCATTATTTTGCTTCACCACGCCACCCCAGTTCAGACATAGCCATATGCAAATCAGTCTTGACCCTGTGCCTCATGGGAACAGTCCAGACCGAACTGCCAAGCCATGTCTTCCCTGGACCGGAATCAAGCATCCTAGGACCAATTTAAGGCTATCAGCCTTCATCAGCCAGGATAGCTTGACTCCAGTGGCGTAGTGAGCACGGGACCCACGTCTGGGCATACCCTTCCCACTTAGGGCGAAATGCAAAACACACAAGATGATGGACGGAATGCTGCACATTGGCAAACATTCACCCCCAGTCACAGATCTAGGTTTAATCCATCGTTATTTTGCTTCACCACGCCACCCCAGTTCAGACATAGCCATATGCAAATCAGTCTTGACCCTGTGCCTCATGGGAACAGTCCAGACCGAACTGCCAAGCCATGTCTTCCCTGGACCGGAATCAAGCATCCTAGGACCGGTTTCAGGCTATCAGCCTTCATCAGCCAGGATAGCTTGACTCCAGTGGCGTAGTGAGCACGGGACCAACGTCTGGGCATACCCTTCCCACTTAGAGCGAAATGCAAAACACACAAGATGATGGACGGAATGCTGCACATTGGCAAACATTCACGCCCAGTCACAGATCTGGGTTTAATCCATTGTTATTTTGCTTCACCACGCCACCCCAGTTCAGACATAGCCATATGCAAATCAGTCTTGACCCTGTGCCTCATGGGAACAGTCCAGACCGAACTGCCAAGCCATGTCTTCCCTGGACCGGAATCAAGCATCCTAGGACCGGTTTCAGGCTATCAGCCTTCATCAGCCAGGATAGCTTGACTCCAGTGGCGTAGTGAGCACGGGAACCACGTCTGGGCATACCCTTCCCACTTAGGGCGAAATGCAAAACACACAAGATGATGGACGGAATGCTGCACATTGGCAAACATTCACCCCAGTCACAGATCTGGGTTTAATCCATCGTTATTTTGCTTCACCACACCACCCCAGTTCAGACATAGCCATATGCAAATCAGTCTTGACCCTGTGCCTCATGGGAACAGTCCAGACCGAACTGCCAAGCCATGTCTTCCCTGGACCGGAATCAAGCATCCTAGGAACGGTTTCAGGCTATCAGCCTTCATCAGCCAGGATAGCTTGACTCCAGTGGCGTAGTGAGCACGGGACCCACGTCTGGGCATACCCTTCCCACTTAGGGCGAAATGCAAAACACACAGGATGATGGACGGAATGCTGCACATTGGAAAACATTCACCCCCAGTCACAGATCTGGGTTTAATCCATCATTATTTTGCTTCACCACGCCACCCCAGTTCAGACATAGCCATATGCAAATCAGTCTTGACCCTGTGCCTCATGGGAACAGTCCAGACCGAACTGCCAAGCCATGTCTTCCCTGGACCGGAATCAAGCATCCTAGGACCGGTTTCAGGCTATCAGCCTTCATGAGCCAGGATGGCTTGACTCCAGTGGCGTAGTGAGCACGGGACCCACGTCTGGGCATACCCTTCCCACTTAGGGCGAAATGCAAAACACACAAGATGATGGACGGAATGCTGCACATTGGCAAACATTCACCCCCAGTCACAGATCTGGGTTTAATCCAACGTTATTTTGCTTCACCACGCCACCCCAGTTCAGACATAGCCATATGCAAATCAGTCTTGACCCTGTGCCTCATGGGAACAGTCCAGACCGAACTGCCAAGCCATGTCTTCCCTGGACCGGAATCAAGCATCCTAGGACCGGTTTCAGGCTATCAGCCTTCATCAGCCAGGATAGCTTGACTCCAGTGGCGCACTTATCATGGAAGGCCCTGGGAGCCACAGGCTCCAACACCTACACCAATTGTCCTGGAGTATACTCAGGCATAGTAGCCTTTTGATCATAACAGTGCTTCATGAGCTCCTGGCTGGCCTCCAGTTTCCTGTTTGCCTTGTACATGTACTCTGCCATTCTAGATCTCAGGCCTAGCACATAGTCAAGCACATTGTCCTTTGCTTCTTTAAGAGGCTTCTCTAAAGACTCTCTCAGCAGGCTCAATGGCCCCCTCACAGGGTGTCCAAACAACAACTCAAAGGGACTGAAACCAACCCCTTTCTGTGGCACCTCCCTGTAGGCAAACAGTAAGCATGGGAGGAGAACATCCCATCTCCTCCTGAGTTTCTCTGACAACCCATTTATGATGCCCTTCAGGGTTTTGTTGAATCTCCCAACAAGTCCATTTGCTTGTGGGTGATAGCGGGTGGTGAACTTGTAGTTGACACCACACTCATCCCACATAGCAGTCAGATAGCTGGACAGGAAGTTCGTGCCCCTATCTGACACCACCTCTTTTGGAAAACACACTCTGGTGAACACACCAAGCAGTGCTCTAGCCACCGCAGGAGCATCAATGGTTCTAAGAGGTATGGCTTCAGAGTACCTAGTGGCATGGTCAACTACCACTAAGATATACCTATTCCCTGATGCAGTAGGTGGGTCCAGGGGACCAACAATGTCCGTCCCCACCCTTTCAAAAGGAACCCCCACCACTGGCAGTGGTATTAGGGGAGCCTTTGTCTTGCCCCCTGCCTTGCCACTGGCCTGACAGGTGACACAGGAGCTGCAAAACTCCTTTACCTTCTCAGACATTTGGGGCTGGTAGAAATGGTTCACCAACCGGTTCCATGTCTTTGTCTGTCCCAAATGTCCTGCCAAGGGGATATCATGACCTAAATTCAGGATGAACTCTCTGTACCTCTGGGGCACCACCAACCTCCTGGTGGCCCCCTCCTTGAGGTTTCTGGCCTCAGTATAAAGCAGTCCATCTTCCCAGTAGATTCTATGAAACCCACTGTCATCCCCTTCCTCTTGCTTGGAAGCAATGCGCCTCAAGCTCTCAAGGGTGGGACAGTCATGCTGTCCCTTACTGAACTCCTCTCTGGAGGGTCCACCTGCTCCTGTCAGTTCTGCCAAATCTGACAGCTCTGGCAGGGATGGAGTCCCTCCCTCACAGGCCAGATCCTCCCCATCAGGGTTAGATTCTGCCTGCACCTCTGGAGTTCCCTGGGCTGGCTCACCAGGCCCAGTACCCTTGTCCTTGGATGCTTGGCCCTTTGTTCCAGGGTCCAAGTGTCCAGCCCCTCCCTTCTGGCTAGTCTGTGACCTAGTCACAGCACATACCCACTCAGGGAGCTCCAATATTTTCATATGGAGTCTTCTCTCCACCTCTTACCACACAGAGGCTTCAAGATCATTGCCCAGTAAACACTGGACTGGGAGCACCTTAGACACAGCTACCTTCATAGGGCCTGTCACACCTCCCCATTCCAATTCCACCACAGCCATAGGATGGAGTTTGGTAGTGCTGTCTGCATAAGTCACGTGGTGAAACTCACCAGGTAACAACCTCTCTGGAGGCACCAGCTCATCCAGGACCATAGTTACACTAGCCCCAGTGTCTCTGATAACCTCAACCTCAGTCTCATTCACTTTAGGCCTCTGCCTGTACTTGTCCATGTTTGGAGGTAAGGCAGCAAGGGTTGCAATATTCACCCCACCCAGGGACACTAAGGTTGCTTCCACCACCTGACTACTCCTCACTGGGGCACCACTCTCCACCCCTACACTAACACTGGCAATCCCTGTGGATGGCCCCTTAGGGGGAGCTTCTTGGCGCAGACAGCAGCTCCCTGTTTGTGCCCTGGCTGGTTACAGTCAAAGCACTTACCCACTTTTGAGGGATCAAAGAACCTACCATTGTTTCCCTGAATCCACCTCCCTTTGGATTTGGGTTGGCTCTGGGCCCCCTCCTTGATTAGGTTTTTGTGGGTCTTTGGAGGACTCCTTCTGGTTTTGACCTTCTTTCCCTTGAGCTTTCCCCTGGGGAGGGACCTGTCCTCCTTTCTTCTGGTCACCCCCCTGGTGCTGTATGGAAACCCGGGTTCTCACCCACTCATCAGCTGCTTCACCCAGCTCTCTGGGGTCTGTCAGCTTAGAGCCCACTAGATACTGGAGTAACTTCTCTTCTGCACAATGAGTCAAAATATGTTCTTTCAAAAACAAATTATACAATCCCTCATGTGTCAACTTTGTTACCAACAAACCAGCCTTCCAGTGCCTTCACTGAAACGTCCACAAAGTCTACCCAAGACTTTGAACTAAATTTCTGGGTGCCTCTAAACTTCACCCTGTACTGCTCTGGAGTCAGACCAAACCTCTTGACTAAGCATGCCTTCATCTGCTGGTATGATTCTGCATCCTCTCTTCAGGGGCAGGAGCCTATCCCTCCCAACAACTGGAATCAACTCCCACAGGAGTGCACCCCAATACCTAGAGTGGACCCTACTCATTCTAAGGGCCCTCTGAAAAGCTGCTAGCCACTTGTCAATGTC
The DNA here is from genome assembly GCA_963921515.1 of Calotriton arnoldi. NCBI lineage: Eukaryota > Metazoa > Chordata > Amphibia > Caudata > Salamandridae > Calotriton > Calotriton arnoldi. The sequence goes on along the minus strand of CAWUFW010015312.1, from coordinate 315,290 downwards.
ACCCCCCTCAGTGTACTTGGGTACTATACCCTTGGGAAGTTTAGTTTCAAATACACCACCCCTGGACATCTCAAAATCTTCATCATTTTCACTGCCACCATTTCTTCTCAACTCCTCCTTCTCCCATCTCTTCTTAGCCAATACCAATTTCTCCTGCTCTAAAGCTATCAAAGCTAATGGAGCCTGAAGCTGTCTCTCTGCAAGGGACGGTGGTGGTTCCTGAGTAAGGGACCCTTCCCCACTCCCACCATCTGGATTCAATTGGCTAACACTAGTTAAAATGGAAGAGGCATCATCCTCAACCTCCTCTGGGATGAGGTTGGGGGACACCCTCTATCCCCCCTTAACTCTCCTCAGCTGCCCTAGCCCAGGCTTTTAGGGACTCAAGCAACCCTACCTTCCTAAGCTTCCTGCAAGCAGGCAGCCCCCTAAGCCTACACTGTTCCCTAAGATCAGCCATCTTAAACTGGGACAGTTTAGCCAGGTCCAGCTCCATGGTCCCCTAGTTTTGGGTCACAAAAACTAAACACAACAGACTTAGAACAATTTGGAAAATTCAAAACAATGGATTAAAAACAGTTTAGTCCAAATTCCAAAAATCAAACTCAAAAGTTTTGTTCTAAGGCAATTTAGAGGATTTTTATAATCTTAATTCACTTTACTGAAAGGTGTACTTTTAAACACAAGTCCTCATCCACACCGCTGAGCACCAAATGTTGGAAAGTGGATTATTGGTAGGGGCAAATGTAGGTCTGCCACTGGCAATAAGGCCACTAACTATTGGTAGGACTCAGCATAGGTCTTAGAAAATTATTCCTATGCTCAACCCTTGGTAACGTGGCTGCGAGCAGACAGGCTTAACTTCAAAGACAGGTATGTAAAGCATTTAAAAACACCAATTCAGTAAATAATTAAGACACAACACAAAATAAAAATCCAACACCAATTTGTAAAAATAGGAAATATTTTATCTTTAAAAATGACACGAAAACGACAAAAATCCAATGTAGGGTACCGGAGATATGAATTTTCAAAGATTTAATAAAATATAGCACTTAGAAGATTATAGCACCATATTGGGATACCTGCTCGCGATAGACCAGGGCAAAGTCAAAGTTTCAGGCTGACCGCGATGGAGAACTAGGCGGCTACAGCTTGCGGCAGGTCCCGGGCTCAGTTTCTACCTTCACACTTAGAAACTTTTCTGGAGCTATTCTCCCCGAGGCCCCGCGACGCTCCCAGCCAGTCCGGGTCCGGTGCGGGTCCGCCGGCTTGCCTTTCGACGAACTCCCGGTCAACTTCCCTGGAGCGGACTTAGAAACTTTTTCTTTAGCCCTTCAGCGGGGCAACCCAGGAGCCCAGGCCGACACGCGATGGAAGACAGGCAGCTTGGCTCTCACGGTTGCTCCCGGTCGTCTTTTCTACGAGCGGACTTAGAAACTTTTCTGGAGCTTTTTCTCGCGGGGTCTCTCGATGCTCTTCATGTATCCGGGTCCGGTGAGGGTTCGCCGGCTTCAGATTTCTTCTAGTCCCGGTCAAACTCTGGAAGTGGGACCGATGGAGCTTTTAGCGGGACGAACCTGGATGGCTTGGCCGACTCGCGGTTGAAGGCAGGCGGCTTGGCTGACCAGGTTGAGTCGGTCCCTCTATGGAGCTTTTTTTCAAAGTTCCTCCAAAGTTCTCCAAAGTTCTTGAACTTCTTCCTGAAGTTCTTCAAATGGTCCCAAAGTGTCTCAAACTCACTACAAGGGTCTGGAAGCTCCAAGATGGTCTTTGAAAGTTGAGGACTTCAGTTCCCACAATCCACCTGGTCGTCACCCTTACAAATCCACTGGTAGTTCCCCAAGGTGCAGATTTAGTTGGTGATGTTCCAGTTGAGCTCTTATACCCTGTAGCTTTCAGGGAGTCCACTCTTTAGTTCCTTTTCAGCAAGATAATCCACAGGGCTGTAGTTTCAGATGGTGCAGTCTTCAGAGGTCAGGCCTTAGAAATCTTTGCACAGCATAATCTTCTCAGCTTGGCAATGTCTTGCTTCAGTAAGTTTCAAGCAGCAGATCTGGAGGGCTCTGCCCCTCTCAGATACTTATTCCATGTTCTCTGGGTCAGACAGGAGGTCACTCCTGACCAATGGGAGCAGGGTAACTCCTCAAAGATATGACCACTTCCTGTAGAGTGTGGCATTATTTTGTCCCAGAGTGCATCAAATCTCCCAAATCCATAATAGCAGAATTTCCAGCAAGGAGGCAAGAGCTGGCTAAACACACCCCTAGGATGGCTAATTTACTTAGACTCTCCCCCCTGCATCTGCTCATACCTTCCTTAATCCCCCCATCTGCCTGAGGGATAAAGTTCAGAGTTGTAAAATGACACTGGGTTCTGCTTTTCTCTTTGAAGCCCATGGTTTACGACCCCTCCCCCTGGCCTGGCATTCCTGTGGACCAGCACACTGCCCTCCCAGCCCAGCTGCATAACCCCAGGGGCTCTTTATCACCTCTCCAGGCAGGCTGGCTAATCCACTTAACTCTGACCAATCAGGGCATACCACTGGAAGGCTGAATCTGGACTTACAAACAAGAAAGTTTATAACTTCTTGTATGTACACTTTAGGAGAAATTCAACAATATCACAATGTTGGATTTATTAATACCATTCGGGGAAATCTTTGAATGGCCTCTCTAGCCCTCTCCAATCAAGAGTTATTAATTAATAACTTCCTACCATGTTAACCCATGTAACAGGGGATCTGCAATGGGAAAAATGACTTGGGCCATTTTTCCAGCACCAGGACTTACAAAAACATATTTTATAAGTCCTTTGCTGATATCTACAGGACCCCCACCCCATAGGACAACTAGGGGAGGCTTTAGGGGTTCTGAATCTGTAAAAATATTGCAGAACCTCACTTCACAGTGCTCCTAGCATCAAAGTCGAATTTGGGCAGCACTTTACCACAATGTGGGAGTGAAATGTGAAATTTCACTGTACCCAGGCATATAAAAACTCATTTTATAAGGGTCTACCTTATAGATACCTGACCCCCCACCCCTGGGATACCTAGGGGAGACCCTGGGGGTCCCTAATATGCCAAAACATTGTAGGTTATCCATTTTTAAGTGCCCCAAACCCCAAAGTCGAGTTTGGGCACAATTGACTTTTTAAAAGCAGTCCTGGCACCCAGGGCTGCTTTTAAACTGACCTCAGGATTCAGCAGTGCACACATGCAAGTGCAAAAAGAGCTGCTGGCCTCTAAACTGTCATGCCCTAGAGTGCTAGTGACTTCCAGGTAGTTTCAATCCCCCTGCCCTATTATATACTAGGGGCTTATGGGGTAGGTCATGCCAATCACAGGGGTACCCCACCATACCATTGTGTACACTGGGGTATGTAGGTGTTTTAACTGTATTCTAATGTGTCTCTTTCAGCATTGCACTGGCCCTGGGCCTGGTTAGGCAAATGCACCACCCCTGCCCAGGGTCAGTCAGAGTCAGTTACCACCAGTACCAGTCAGCCAAAAGTTGGGGGGTGCCCAGGGCACAAGATGACTTTGCGACATAGCCCCCCCAAACGAAAGGTGATGGGTAACTAACCTACACCCTGGTAGTCCTCATCAGCTAAGTGGAAAAACCTGGAAAGTCATCCGCTTATGCAGGGGCAACCCCAGGTCTGTGTTCCACTGAAAAGTCCATTCCCTGTAGGAAAATGGACCACCTTAACAGCTTGGGAGTCTCCCCTCTCATCTGCATGAGCCATCTGAGAGGTCTGTGGTCAGTTTAAACACGAAAGTGAGACCCAAACAAATATGGTCTCAACTATTCAGGGACCAAACCACAGCAAAAGCTTCTCTCTCAAAGGCACTCCACCTCTGCTCTCTGGGAAGAAGCCTATTGCTAATAAAGGCAACTGGCTGATCAAGGCCCTCTTCATTTAGTTGTGACAACACTGCCCCAATCCCTTGTTCTGAAGCATCTGTCTGAACCACAAATTCGTTTGTGTAGTCAGGGGCCAGTAGCACTGGTGCTGAACACATAGCAGCTTTCAGAGTGTCAAAAGCCTTCTGACACTCTGGGGTCCAAGCCACCTTCTTGGGCCTCTTTTTAGAAGTGAATTCTGTTAGGGGCCCCACAATGGTCCCATAATTTTGAACAAACCTTCTATGGTACCCTGTCAGTCCAAGGAATGCCCTGACCTGAGTCTGGGTAACAGGAGCTGTCCAATCCAAAATAGTTTGGATTTTAGCTTGGAGAGGCTGTACATGGCCCCCACCTACCAGGTGGCCCAGGTACACCATATAACTCTGCCCTATTTGGCACTTGCTTGCCTTAATAGTCAGGCCTGCCTGCTGCATGGCCTGAAGCACTTCCCTTAGGTGGCTTAAGTGATCCCCCCAGGTAGAACTGTCTACAGCTATATCATACTGGTAAGCTGCACTGAACCGTTCCAACCCAGACAAGACCCTGTTCACTACCTTTGGAAGGTGGCGGGTGCATTCTTTAAGCCAAAGGGCATTACCTTGAACTGATAATGTCCCTCTGGTGTGGAGAATGCTGACCTCTCCTTTGCTCCATCAGTGAGGGCAATCGGCCAGTAACCTGAAGTCAAATCAAAAGTACTCAGGTCCTTAGCAGCCCCTAACCTGTCAATGAGCTCATCAGCTCTAGGTATAGGGTGAGCGTCAGTCTTTGTGACTGCATTCAATCCTCTGTAGTCCACACAGAACCTTAACTCCTTGGGTCCCCCCTGAGGATTAGGTTTAGGCACCAGCACCACTGGACTGGCCCATGGACTCTCAGACGGTTCAATTACCCCCAAGTCCAGCATCTTAGCAACCGCAGCTTTAATGCTGGCTCTGACATGGTCAGACAACCTGTACAGTTTATTTTTGACAGGTAGGCTGTCACCAGTGTCAATGTGGTGCACACACCACTCAGTGATGCCTGGGGTCAAAGAGAACAGGCCAGCAAACTGCTCCAGCACTTGCTTACAGTCTGTGTGCTGCTGGTTTGTCAACTTGGGAGAGAGTATCACCCCCTCTACTGACCCATCTTGCACATTAGTGGAGAGGAGGTCGGGCACAGGCTCAGTTTCCTCCTCCACACCCTCATCAGTGACCAGTAACATGTTCATGTCTTCCCTGTCATGGTGTGGTTTCAATCTATTCACATGCAGGACCCTATAAGGGTTCCTGGGGGTGCCAAGGTCAACCAAATAGGTAACCTCACCCTTCTTTTCTAAGATTGGATAGGTCCCACTCCACTTATCATGGAAGGCCCTGGGAGCCACAGGCTCCAACACCCACACCAATTGTCCTGGAGTATACTCAGGCATAGTAGCCTTTTGATCATACCAGTGCTTCATGAGCTCCTGGCTGGCCTCCAGTTTCCTGTTTGCCTTGTACATGTACTCTGCCATTCTAGATCTCAGGCCTAGCACATAGTCAAGCACATTGTCCTTTGCTTCTTTAAGAGGCTTCTCTAAAGACTCTCTCAGCAGGCTCAATGGCCCCCTCACAGGTTGTCCAAACAACAACTCAAAGGGACTGAAACCAACCCCTTTCTGTGGCACCTCCCTGTAGGCAAACAGTAAGCATGGGACGAGAACATCCCATCTCCTCCTGAGTTTCTCTGACAACCCATTTATCATGCCCTTCAGGGTTTTGTTGAATCTCCCAACAAGTCCATTTGCTTGTGGGTGATAGGGGGTGGTGAACTTGTAGTTGACACCACACTCATCCCACATAGCAGTCAGATAGCTGGACAGGAAGTTCGTGCCCCTATCTGACACCACCTCTTTTGGAAAACCCACTCTGGTGAACACACCAAGCAGTGCTCTAGCCACCGCAGGAGCATCAATGGTTCTAAGAGGTATGGCTTCAGAGTACCTAGTGGCATGGTCAACTACCAATAAGATATACCTATTCCATGATGCAGTAGGTGGGTCCAGGGGACCAACAATGTCCATCCCCACCCTTTCAAAAGGAACCCCCACCACTGGCAGTGGTATTAGGGGAGCTTTTGTCTTGCCCCCTGCCTTGCCACTGGCCTGACAGGTGACACAGGAGCTGCAAAACTCCTTTACCTTCTCAGACATTTGGGGCCAGTAGAAATGGTTCACCAACCGGTTCCATGTCTTTGTCTGTCCCAAATGTCCTGCCAAGGGGATATCATGACCCAAATTCAGGATGAACTCTCTGTACATCTGGGGCACCACCAACCTCCTGGTGGCCCCCTCCTTGAGGTTTCTGGCCTCAGTATAAAGCAGTCCATCTTCCCAGTAGATTCTATGAAACCCACTGTCATCCCCTTCCTCTTGCTTGGAAGCAATCTGCCTCAAGCTCTCAAGGGTGGGACAGTCATGCTGTCCCTTACTGAACTCCTCTCTGGAGGGTCCACCTGCTCCTGTCAGTTCTGCCAAATCTGACAGCTTTGGCAGGGATGGAGTCCCTCCCTCAGAGGCCAGATCCTCCCCATCAGGGTTAGATTCTGCCTGCACCTCTGGAGTTCCCTGGGCTGGCTCACCAGGCCCAGTACCCTTGTCCTTGGATGCTTGGCCCTTTGTTCCAGGGTCCAAGTGTCCAGCCCCTCCCTTCTGGCTAGTCTGTGACCTAGTCACAGCACATACCCACTCAGGGAGCTCCAATATTTTCATATGGAGTCCTCTCTCCACCTCTTACCACACAGAGGCTTCAAGATCATTGCCCAGTAAACACTGGACTGGGAGCACCTTAGACACAGCTACCTTCATAGGGCCTGTCACACCTCCCCATTCCAAATCCACCACAGCCATAGGATGGAGTTTGGTAGTGCTGTCTGCATAAGTCACGTGGTGAAACTCACCAGGTAACAACCTCTCTGTAGGCACCAGCTCATCCAGGACCATAGTTACACTAGCCCCAGTGTCTCTGATAGCCTCAACCTCAGTCTCATTCACTTTAGGCCTCTGCCTGTACTTGTCCATGTTTGGAGGTAAGGCAGCAAGGGTTGCAATATTCACCCCACCCAGGGACACTAAGGTTGCTTCCACCACCTGACTACTCCTCACTGGGGCACCACTCTCCACCCCTACACTAACACTGGCAATCCCTGTGGATTGCCCCTTAGGGGGGAGCTTCTTGGCGCAGACAGCAGCTCCCTGTTTGTGCCCTGGCTGGTTACAGTCAAAGCACTTACCCACTTTTGAGGGATCAAAGAACCTACCATTCTTTCCCTGAATCCACCTCCCTTTGGATTTGGTTTGGCTCTGGGCCCCCCTCCTTGATTAGGTTTTTGTGGGTCTTTGGAGGACTCCTTCTGTTTTGACCTTCTTTCCCTTGGGCTTTCCCCTGGGGAGGGACCTGTCCTCCTTTCTTCTGGTCACCCCCCTGGTGCTGTATGGAAACCCGGGTTCTCACCCACTCATCAGCTGCTTCACCCAGCTCTCTGGGGTCTGTCAGCTTAGAGCCCACTAGATACTGGAGTAACTTCTCTTCTGCACAATGAGTCAAAATATGTTCTTTCAAAAACAAATTATACAATCCCTCATATGTGTCAACTTTGTTACCAACAATCCAGCCTTCCAGTGCCTTCACTGAAACGTCCACAAAGTCTACCCAAGACTTTGAACTAAATTTCTGGGTGCCTCTAAACTTCACCCTGTACTGCTCTGGAGTCAGACCAAACCTCTTGACTAATCATGCCTTCATCTGCTGGTATGATTCTGCATCCTCTCTTCAGGGTCAGGAGCCTATCCCTCCCAGCAACTGGAATCAACTCCCACAGGAGTGCACCCCAATACCTAGAGTGGACACTACTCATTCTAAGGGCCCTCTGAAAAGCTGCTAGCCACTTGTCAATGTCATCCCCCTCAGTGTACTTGGGTACTATACCCTTGGGAAGTTTAGTTTCAAATACACCACCCCTGGACATCTCAAAATCTTCATCATTTTCACTGCCACCATTTCTTCTCAACTCCTCCTTCTCCCATCTCTTCTTAGCCAATACCAATTTCTCCTGCTCTAAAGCTATCAAAGCTAATTGAGCCTGAAGCTGTCTCTGAGTAAGGGACCCTTCCCCACTCCCACCATCTGGATTCAATTGGCTAACACTAGTTAAAATGGAAGAGGCACCATCCTCAACCTCCTCTGGGATGAGGTTGGGGGGACACCCTCTATCCCCCCTTAACTCTCCTCAGCTGCCCTAGCCCAGGCTTTTAGGCACTCAAGCAACCCTTCCTTCCTAAGCTTCCTGCAAGCAGGCAGCCCCCTAAGCCTACACTGTTCCCTAAGATCAGCCATCTTAAACTGGGACAGTTTAGCCAGGTCCAGCTCCATGGTTCCCTAGTTTTGGGTCACAAAAACTAGGCACAACAGACTTAGAACAATTTGGAAAAATCAAAACAATGGATTAAAAACAGTTTAGTCCAAATTCCAAAAATCAAACTCAAAAGTTTTGTTCTAAGGCAATTTAGAGGATTTTTATAATCTTAATTCACTTTACTGAAAGGTGTACTTTTAAACACAAGTCCTCATCCACACCGCTGAGCATCAAATGTTGGAAAGTGGATTATTGGTAGGGGCAAATGTAGGTCTGCCACTGGCAATAAGGCCACTAACTATTGGTAGGACTCAGCATAGGTCTTAGAAAATTATTCCTATGCTCAACCCTTGGTAACGTGGCTGCGAGCAGACAGGCTTAACTTCAAAGACAGGTATGTAAAGCATTTAAAACACCAATTCAGTAAATAATTAAGACACAACACAAAATAAAAATCCAACACCAATTTATAACAATAGGAAATATTTTTAGCTTTAAAATGACACCAAAACAACAAAAATCCAATGTAGGGAACCGGAGATATGAATTTTCAAAGATTTAATAAAATATAGCATTTAGAAGATTATAGCACCATATTGGGATACCTGCTCGCGATAGACCGGGGCAAAGTCAAAGTTTCAGGCTGACCGCGATGGAGCCCTGGGCGGCTACAGCTTGCGGCAGGTGCCGATCTCAGTTTCTACCTTCACACTTAGAAACTTTTCTGGAGCTTTTCTCCCCGAGGCCCCTCGACGCTCCCAGCCAGTCTGGGTCCGGTGCGGGTCCGCCGGCTTGCCTTTCGACGAACTCCCGGTCAACTTCCCTGGAGCGGACTTAGAAACTTTTTCTTTAGCCCTTCAGCGGGGCAACCCAGGAGCCCAGGCCGACACGCGATGGAAGACAGACGGCTTGGCTCTCGCGGTTGCTCCCGGTTGTCTTTTCTACGAGCGGACTTAAAAACCTTTCTGGAGCTTTTTCTCGCGGGGTCTCTCGATGCTCCTCATGTAGCCGGGTCCGGTGAGGGTTCGCCGGCTTCAGATTTCTTCTAGTCCCGGTCAAACTCTGGAAGTGGGACCGACGGAGCTTTTAGCGTGACGAACCTGGATGGCTTGGCCGACTCGCGGTTGAAAGCAGGCGGCTTGGCTGACCAGGTTGAATCGGTCCCTCTATGGAGCTTTTTTTCAAAGTTCCTCCAAAGTTCTCCAAACTTCTTGAACTTCTTCCTGAAGTTCCTCAAAGGGTCCCAAAGTGTCTCAAACTCACTCCAAGGGTCTGGAAGCTCCAAGATGGTCATTGAAAGTTGAGGACTTCAGTTCCCACAATCCACCTGGACGTCACCCTTACAAATCCACTGGTAGTTCCCCAACGTGCAGATTTAGTTGGTGATGTTCCAGATGAGCTCTTTTAACCTGTAGCTTTCAGGGAGTCCACTCTTTAGTTCCTTTTCAGCAAGATAATCCACAGGGCTGTAGTTTCAGATGGTGCAGTCTTCAGAGGTCAGGCCTTAGAAATCTTTGCACAGCAAACTCTTCTCAACTTGGCAATGTCTTGCTTCAGTAAGTTTCAAGCAGCAGATCTGGAGGGCTCTGCCCCTCTCAGATACTTATTCCATGTTCTCTGGGTCAGACAGGAGGTCACTCCTGACCAATGGGAGCAGGGTAAATCCTCAAAGATATGACCACTTCCTGTAGAGTGTGGCATTATTTTGTCCCAGAGTGCATCAAATCTCCCAAATCCATAATGGCAGAATTTCCAGCAAGGAGGCAAGAGCTGGCTAAACACACCCCTAGGATGGCTAATTTACTTAGACTCTCCCCCCTGCATCTGCTCATACCTTCCTTAATCCCCCCATCTGCCTGAGGGATAATGTTCAGAGTTGTAAAATGACACTGGGTTCTGCTTTTCTCTTTGAAGCCCATGGTTTACGACCCCTCCCCCTGGCATTCCTGTGGACCAGCACACTCCCCTCCCAGCCCAGCTGCATAACCCCAGGGGCTCTTTATCACCTCTCCAGGCAGGCTGGCTAATCCACTTAACTGAGGTGGCAGTCCCTAGGGCTGTGGGGGCCCCCACTCGCCCCCAAACCATAATTTAGAATTGCCCTTGGGACCTGGCCCACCCGGGGGCTTTTTAACAAACGAAGCACGGGAGACCGCGCTTTGTTTTTTTAAATAATTTTGGCCGGATTTGCGCACCCAGCGTGAATTCGGCCAAAATTATTTTTAAAAAATGCTTTTTTGGGGCCTGGGGGTACCTGTGGGACCCCCTGAGCAGGCCCAGGGGGTAAGGGTGTTTCTACCCTGCCCCCTTTTCTTGTTTTTTACCTTTTTCTTGTGACTCGGTTACCGAGTCACAAGATGGCTGCCAACACATTCTGGTTTGGAGTGTTGGCAGCCAATCGGAATTGAGCTCGTGCTCGGGAGGGTTCGCGAACCCTCCTTGGTGCTCAGATAATGATATTTTTATTTTTTAAATTTCTTAGCAACTACTGAATGGATTTACACCATTTAAAAAAGGGCGCTTTCTGAATCAAGAGCTACCTTTTTGCCAAATTTGATGTAATTCCGTTCAGCAGTTCGGGCTGTAGCCGTGTCTAAGGTTTCCTATGGAAATTAACATGGGGAAAATGCATTTTGGGACCCCCCTTTTTTCTCAGCCCCCGCTTGACAAATCACCCCAAAACTTTCAAGACAGGAGCTGGCCAGAGCGGGCCATTAGTTTTCAAAATTTCGCGAAGATTCGTCAAACGGCGCCAAAGATATTGGCAAAAGAAAAACGCTTTTTGAATAGAAACAAGGTCCTAACTATGACTACCTACTGGCGACCGCCAGTAGGTAATATATATATATATATATATATATATATATAAATATTCACTGAAAAAACCATAGGTTTCAGGCACGTTATAGTTAGAAATTAGCATTTAAAAAAGCTTAGAAATTCACTGAAAAAACCATAGGTTTCAGGGACGTTATATTAGTTGGACATTTCACTCATACAAAACCTGTGAAATTCCGCCGTTATAGTTAGTTCAGCTAACTATAACTCGCGCCCCCGCAATGCACTGCTGATGACGTCACATATTACATCATTCATGACATGGTCAGTGACATCACTGATGACATCTCAAATGAGATCACTGATGACATCACTGATGACATCATCCAGTAACTGTGTGTTTCTATAAAGTTTAAATATGTTTTATATATATGCCAAGGTGTATTGAAGAATGAGTGGGTGTATAAGTGTCTGGATGGAAGATTTAGTAGGTGCGTGACTGACTGTATAAGTGAGTGATTAAATGTGTCTTACTGAATGCATGGTTTAGTGGCTAAACTGTGTGAATGTCTGTATCAGTTTGTCTGTTGTTGTGTAAGCTGCTGCATGGGTTGGTGAGTAGCTACATGAGTGTCTATATGGGTTATTGATTGGTTGCCTGAGTATTTGTATGGGTGCCTGAGTGTATGTGTGGGTGGGTGGGAGGTTTGTGACTCTGTGCATAGATGTGTGGGTGGTTGATTCTCTGGGTGTATGGGTTCAAGAGTGCATGTGGAAACAGCTGTATGGGTGGGTGAGTGTGTGTATGGGTGTGTTGGTGAGTGAATGGATGTCTCAGTGGTACACGTCCAAGTAACTACATATCTAAAAGGCAGTGTATGTGAGAGTTGGAGTATATAAATGTCTATACGTTCGAGTCAGTGATTGTGAAAGTGGCTGTATGGATGAGTGTGTACTTGTATCAGTGATTGTATAAGAGAGTAAGTATGCGTTAGTATCTGTATGAATAAGTGAGATGATGTGTGTATAACTGTATAGGTGAGTAAATGGAAGTGTGATTGATTCTTTGCATGACTGACTAGGTGTGTGAGTAACTCTGGATGAGTGGCGGTGTGTGAGTGTCTGTATAGGTGTATGAGTGCATATGATAGTGTTGTATTGATGAGTGACTGCATGTATGAGTGACTGTATGGGTGAATGAGAGGATGTGTGTGTAGACCTAGGAATCAGTGAGTACATATGTAGTAACTGGTATTGGTGTGTCTATGGTTTCGAAAATGGTAGTCTGTATTTTAGAGTGGGTGTATCAAAGGTTATATTAGGGTGTGAGGAGGTGCATCAGATTTTCACGTGGATGATGTCATCAGTGATGTCATTAGTGATGTCATTTGAGATGTCATCAGTGATGTCATCAGTGATGTCACTGACCATGTCATGAATTATGTAATATGTGACGTCATCAGCAGTGCATTGCGGGGGCGCAAGTTATAGTTAGCTGAACTAACTAAAACTGCGGAATTTCACAGGTTTTGTACGAGTGAAATGTCCAACTAACTATAACGTCCCTGAAACCTATGGTTTTTTCAGTGAAATTCTAAGGTTTTTTAAATGCTAATTTCTAACTATAACGTGCCTGAAACCTATGTTTTTTTCAGTTAATTTCAAGGGTTTTTTAAATGCTAATTTCTAACTATAACGTCCCAGAAACTTATGGTTTTTTCAGTGAGTTTCAACGGTTTTTTAAATGCTAATTTCTAACTATAACTTAGCAGTCGCGTTTGCAGAGTGGTGGCGAAAGGTGAGCGTGGCTTACAAACACCTTTTAGCAATCCCACTGTGTGGGATTTAGCGAAAGTAACAGGAGGGATAGTTAGCCCCCAACGTCAACCTTCAGGGGCCAACTACCCCTTTTATTACCTCCAGTAAGTCCCACACAGCAGGATTGCTAACTTGTTATATCAGGCCCCACCCCCTCCCTGCACCACTGTGCAAAGGCGCCCCCTGGCGCATTGTAAGTTGGGGGATTAAGTCCCCTTCAATGTTGAGGGTCCCTGGTGGCCAAGTAGCTCACCAGGTACCTGCAGTAAGCGCCACAGAGCTGCGTTGCAGAGAGGTGTTCCGAGGCCACGTCCCTTTTTACACCACGCTGCAAACACGGCTTCTGGTGCACTGCTGCTCAGAGGATGAAGTCCACTTGTGTCCTGAGGTCCTCAGGACACAAGAGGACCTCATCGCCCCCTCCCCTGGGCCATTTCTGGCCCCGGGGACCCATCCCCCACCCATTTTTTTTTAATTAACGCGGAGGGGGGCTGCATGGCCCCCCTCCTGGGCCACTCCTGGCCCCAGGGACCCCATCCCCCGGGGCCGGCCCTTTGCATTGAGGACCGTGGGGGGAGCCCCAATGCCCCCACGGTCCCGCCGGCTCCCCGCCTTCCTGCAGCAGCCTGCATTGCTTTTGAGCAAGGGGAGCTGCTGACATGGACCTCCCCTTGCTCAAAAGCAATCCTGCTTTGCTTGATTGAAGCGAGAGCAGGTTTCCCTGCTCTAGCTTCAATGAATCACAAAGCAGAGTTTGCTATGGCAGGGCGGGAGCTGTGCTCCCACCCTGCCATAGCAAACGGCAGTGTCCCGGGGGTGGGCACCCCGGGACACTGCAGGAGCCGGCCCTGTGGGGAGGCAGTCACCAGGGCCATCGAGGGCTCCTGGAGGGGGGCCGCGCAGCCCCCGTCCAACATTTTCAAAGCCCCGGGGAGGTGGTAGTCCCCGGGGGTCCGTAACGGACCCCCGCATTTGAATAATTAATCTCCCGGGGAGGTGTTGGTCCCCGGGGCAGTGTGGGGAGGGCAGTAGCCACCCACCCACTTTTTAAAAACAAATTCAGCCCCGGAGAGGTGGCGGTCCTCGGGGCTTGGGGGGGCCAGTGAGGCCCCCCACCTTTTAAATTTCAATGCCCCAGGGAGGTGGCGGTCACCGGGGCAGCGTGGGGGGGTTGGGACCCCACAAGACTTTATAAACAAAGCCCCGGGGAGGTGGCGGTCCCCGGGTTGGGGGGGCCACGTGCCCCCCGCATTCAAATTAATAAGCCCCGGGGAGGTGGTGGTCCCCGGGGCTAAGGGGGCCCCCGCGGGCCCCCGTAAATTAATCACTCATTGCCCCCGGGACCTGGCCCACCCGGGGGCTTTTTGAAAACGAAGCGCGGGAGCCTGCGCTTCATTTTTTGTTTTTATTTTCACAGCAGGATTCGCGACCCCTACACGAATTCTGCCGTTTTAAAAACAAGAAGCTTTTTATGGGCCTGGGGGTCCTTGTGGGACCCCCTGAGCAGCCCTAGGGGGTCAGGGTGTTTCTACCCTGCCCCCTTTTCTTGTTTTTCAACCTTTTTTCCACTCTTTTCGGTTACCGAGTGACAAGATGGCTGCCAACCCTTCCTGGTTTGGAGTGTTGGCAGCCAATCAGAGTGAAGCTCGTGCACGGGAGGGTTCGCGAACCCTCCTCGGTGCTCAGATATTGATATTTTTCTTTTTTACTTTTCTAAGGAACTACTGAACGGATTTACACCATTTAACAAAAAGGGCGCAGTCTAAACCAAGACCTACCTTTTTGCCAAATTTGGTGTAATTCCGTTCAGCAGGTCGGGCTGTAGCCTGTAATAAAGTTCCTATGGAAAATAACATGGAGAAAACGTGCTTTGATACCCCCCTTTTTTCTTGGCCCCTGCTTGAGGAATCACCCCAAAACTTTCAACACACAAACTGAGCGGTCCACCCCTGTTTTTTGGAAAATTTCACGAAGATTCGTCAAACGGCGTCAAAGATATTGGCAAGTCAAAAAACGCTTTTCCTATGGTAACTAGGTCCTAACTATAACTATATATATATTCACTGAAAAAACCATAGGTTTCAGGCTTGTTATATTTAGGAATTAGCATTTTAAAAACCTTTGAAATTCACTGAAAAAACCATAGGTTTCAGGCCTGTTATAGTTAGGGTTTAGCATTTAAAAAACCTTTGAAATTCACTGAAAAAACCTTAGGTTTTAGGGAAAGTTATAGTTAGTTGGACATTGCACTCGTACAAAACCCGTGAAATTCCCCGTTATAGTTAGTTCAGCTAACTATAACTCGCGCCCCGCAATGCACTGCTGATGACGTCACATATTACATCACTCATGACATGGTCAGTGACATCACTGATGACATCACTGACATCATCCAGTGACTGTGTGTTTCTGTAAAGTTTAAATATGTTTAATATATATAGGGAAAGGCGTATTGAAGAATGAGTGGGTGTATAAGCGTCTGAATGGATGATTTAGTAGGTGCGTGACTGAGTCTATAAGTGAGTGATTAAATGTATCTTACTGGATGCATGGGTGAGTGACTAAACTGTGTGAATGTCTGTATCCGTCTGTCTGTTGTTGTGTAAGCAGCTGCATGGGTTTCTGACTAGCTAAATGAGTGTCTATATGGGTTATGGATTGGTTCTCTGAGTATCTATATGGGTGCCTCAGTGTTTGTGTGGGTGGGGTGTGTGTGACTCTGTGCATAAATGTGTGAGTGGGTGATTCACTGGGTGCATGGTTTCAACAGTGCGTCTGTGATGGACTGTATGGGTGGGTGAGTGTGTGTATGGGTGTGTTAGTGATTGAATGTATATCTCAGTGGTACATGTGTGAGTAACTACATATGTGAAAGGCAGTATATATGTGTGTTGGAGTATATAAATGGCTATAAGTGAGAGTGTGTGATTGTGAGAGTGGCTATATGGATGAGTGTGTGCTTGCATCAGTGATTGCATAGGAGCGTAAGAATGTGCTAGTATTTTTATGAATAAGTGAGCTGGTGTGTATAACTGTATAGGTGAGTAAATTGGAGTGTGATTAATTATTTGCATGACTGACTAGGTGTGTGAGTACCTCTATGGATGAGTTGCGTTGTGTGAGTGTTTATATAGGTGTATGAGTGCATATGATAGTCCTGTACTGAGTGACTGTAAGTATGAGTGACTGTACGGGTGAGTGAGTAGATGTGTGTGTGTAGACCTAAGAATCAGTGAGTGGGTATGTACTTATTGGTATTGGAGTGTGTATGGTTTTGAGAATGGCAGTCTGTAATTTAGAGTGGGTGTATCAAAAGTTATATTAGGGTGTGAGAAGATGCATTAAATTCTCACATGGATGATGTCATCAGTGATGTCATTTGAGATGTCATCAGTGATGTCATCAGTGATGTCACTGACCATGTCATGAGTGATGTAATATGTGACGTCATCAGCAGTGCATTGCGGGGCGCGAGTTATAGTTAGCTGAACTAACTATAACGGGGGAATTTCACGGGTTTTGTACGAGTGCAATGTCCAACTAACTATAACTTTCCCTAAAACCTAAGGTTTTTTCAGTGAATTTCAAAGGTTTTTTAAATGCTAAACCCTAACTATAACAGGCCTGAAACCTATGGTTTTTTCAGTGAATTTCAAAGGTTTTTAAAATGCTAATTCCTAACTATAACAAGCCTGAAACCTATGGTTTTTTCAGTGAATTTCAAAGGTTTTTAAAATGCTAATTCCTAACTATAACATGTCTGAAACCTATGGTTTTTTTCAGTGAATTTCAAAGGTTTTGTAAATGACAATTTTTAAATGTATTAATTGTTATATTTATTTTTTTGATACTGATTTACTACATTTTTTAAACTATTTATTTTTAGATATTTTATTTTTTAAATTACATTGTAATTACATTATACATTACATTACAAAATATACTTTCTCAGAATGAATTACTTTAGTTTAAATACTTTGCAAATAGGCAATAGACTTTTAAGTACAGTAGTTACAGTTGTTGCAATGGGCAACACAATTTCAAACACAATGCAACATTGAGCTCAATGTGAATTTCTAGCTAAATGCAATTAGTTACTTTATGGATTACTTTTCTAACCACAGGACTGGATCCTAGATTCAGTCCTGGGACATCTCCTGTAAACAGTTGAGTAAAAGCGTTTTGGTTACAGTAGTGATTTTTAAGGAATATTATTGTATTTTAAAAGTTGACAGAAACTTTTTCACATAGAATCACCAATGTTATCCTATGGGAGGAAATTCACTTAGCAGGTAAGTAGTGTTATCGTTACTTTTTCTTACTCAGTGGTGGATCCTGGATCCAGCACTGGTGCATCTCCTGTAAATAGTTGAAAGAATGCGTTTAAGTCATACAGGCTATTTTTAAGGAATATTTGTAGTTTGTGAAAATCAACACTTTGAAACTTTTCTGCTGAAAACCAGACAATGGATTCCTACGGAAGGAAATATAAGTTACTGGTAAGTACGGTTAAAATTACTTTTCAGGATCAGTACTGGGCTGAAAGATGCAGCACTGAGGTCTCTCCTGATAACAGGTGAGTAAATCGGAATTCGTATTTTGGCTGATTTTAGAGGAATATTTGTATGTTTCAAAAATCGACACTTAGAAACTTTTTCAGCAAAAAGCAGGCAATGATATCCTATGGAAGGAAATTCAAGTTACTGGTAAGTACGGTTAAAATTACTTTTCAGGATCAGTACTGGGCTGAAAGATGCAGCACTGAGGTCTCTCCTGATAACAGGTGAGTAAATCGGAATTCGTATTTCGGCTGATTTTAGAGGAATATTATAAAGTTCCAAAACTCCACACTTAGAAGAATTTCCAAGTGAAACCAGTCAATGATATCCTATGGAAGGAAATTCAAGTTACTGGTAAGTACGGTTAAAATTACTTTTCAGGATCAGTACTGGGCTGAAAGATGCAGGACTGAGGTCTCTCCTGATAACAGGTGAGTAAATCGGAATTCGTAGTTCGGCTGATTTTAGAGGAATATTTGCACAATGGTGAAGGGAGGGGGCGGGGCCTGAGGTGACATCTGTGCAAACGCGCCCCGTGGCGCGTTTTAAGTTGGGGGATTAAGTCCCCTTGAATCATGAGGGTCCCTGGGGTCCAACTAGCCCACCCTGTACCTCCAGTATGTGCCAGGGAGCTGCGTTGCAGAGAGGTGATCAGAGGCCACGCCCCTTTTTGCACCTCTCTGCAACGCAGCTCTGTGGCACTTTCTGGACATACCTGGTGGGCTAGTTCGCCCCCAGGGACCCTCAGGATTGAAGGGGATTTCATTCCCCATCTTAAAATGCGCCACGGGGCCTGTTTGCACACATGTCAACTGACGCCCCACCCCCTCCCTTCACCACTGTGCAAACGTGCCCCGTGGCGCGTTTTAAGTTGGGGGATTAAGTCCCCTTGAATACTGAGGGTCCCTGGAGTCCAACTAGCCCACCATGTACCTCCAAAAGCGCCACAGAGCTGCGTTGCAGAGAGGTGTAAAAGGGGCGTGGCCTCTGTACACCTCTCTGCAACGCAGCCCCTGGCGCATACCGGAGGTTCCTGGTGGGCTAGTTGGCCCCAGGGACCCCCAGTATTCAAGGGGAATTACTCCCCTTCTTAAAACGCGCCAGGGGCGCGTTTGCAGACTGCTGCAGGGAGGGGGCGGGGCCTCGGTACAATGCCGGTCTTTTTTATTTTTAGTTGCTTTTTTTTGCCCAGGGGGTCCTTGTGGGACCCCTGAGCAGACCTAGGGGGTCAGGGTGTTTCTACCCTGCCCCCTTTGTGCGTTTTGCGCACTTGTTTCTTGTGTTTTTTTTTTTTAATCAGTGGGATCCGCGCACCCTAAGCGCATCCGCCGATTTTGAAAAAAAAATGCTTTTCTGCCCAGGGGGTCCTTGTGGGACCCCTGAGCAGACCTAGGGGTCAGGGTGTTTCTACCCTGCCCCCTTTGTGCGTTTTGCGCACTTGTTTCTTGTGCTTTTTTTTTTTTAATCGGCGGGATCCGCGCACCCTAAGCGCATCCCGCCGTTTTAAAAAAAAATGCTTTTCTGCCCAGGGGATCTTGTGGGACCCCTGAGCAGACCTAGGGGTCAGGGTGTTTCTACCCTGCCCCCTTTGCGCTTTGCGCACTTGTTTCTGTCCCTCGGTTCTACCGAGGACAAAATGGCTGCCAACACTTCCTGATTTGGAGTGTTGACAGCCACTTGACAGCCAATTAGCATGCAGCTCGTGATCGGGACGGTGCGCGCAGGGTGCGCTCAGGATACGCGGACCCTACTCGCCCATAGATATATATGTGACTTTACTTTTGATTTTCTCAGGAACTACTGAACGGATTTACACCATTTAAGCAAAAGGCACGACACTGAACCAAGGGCTACCTCTTTGCCAAATTTGGTGTAATTCCGTTCAGCAGTTCGGGCTGTAGCTGCGACTAAAGGTTCCTATGGAAAAATTAATGGGGATAACGCGTTTTGGGACCCCCCTTTTTTCTCGGCCCCCGCTTGACGAATCAACCCGAGACTTTCAGGGTAGGAGCGGAGCGGAGCGCCCCAACAAGTTGGAAGCTTTCGCGAAGATTCGTCAACCGGCGCAAGAGTTATTTCAAATAGAATGTCGCGGATTTCCTATGGATAATAGGTCCTAACTATAACTATCTACTGGCGACCGCCAGTAGATAATATATATATATATATATATATATATATATATATATATATATATATATATATATATATATATATATATATATATATATATTACCTATTGGCGGTCGCCAGTAGGTAGTTATAGTTAGGACCTTGTTTCTATTCAAAAAGCGTTTTTTCTTTTGCCAATATCTTTGGCGCCGTTTGACGAATCTTCGCGCATATATATATATATATATTTAGTAGGTAGTTATAGTTAGGACCTAGTTTCCATAGGAAAAGCACTTTTGACTTGACGTTTGACCAATCTTCATGAAATTTTCCCAAAAAAGTGCCAAGGTTGTTTCTGGTTGTCATGGAAAGTTTGGGAGTGATCTGTCCAGTGGGGACCGAGAATTTGGGGCATGAAATAAGGGTGCATTTGTAATGTTAATTCCCATAGGAACCTTTAGCCACAGCTACAGCCCGAACCACTGAACGGACTTACACCAAATTTGGCAGGGAGGTAGATGTTGGTTCAAGGAAGTGCCTTTTGCTTATTTGGTGTAAATTATATACAAAACCAGTGAAATTCAGCAGTTATAGTTACGTGAGCTAACTATAACTTGCGCCCCTGCAATGCACTGCTTATGATCTCACACATTACATCACTCATGCCATGGTCACTGATATCACTCATGACATCACTCATGACATCTCAAATGACATCACTGATGACATCATCCACAGAACCACTCACACACCTACTCACACCCCATACAACCTCTTGTATGCCCACCCACTCACATACCCATACAACTTCTGACCTACCAATGTACAGACCTATACCAGTACTTACACACCCACACACTCCTCAATAGAACCACTCATACACCCATTCACTCACTCGTACCACCACTTACATAACCATTCATTCACCCATACAGCCAATCATACAACCAGTTACTCACCCATACAGCCAGCCGCATAACCACATACTCACCTACAGACCTACTCACATGCCCACTTATTTACCTAGAGTCACACACCCACTCACTCACCTAATCAGCCTCTCAACACAGCCACTCACTCACCTATAGAAGCACTCATACACTCACTCATACAACTACTTACATACCCATTCCCACATCCATACAAGCACTCACACATTCCTTTACTCACCCATACAGCCATTCAAACAGACACTCACTGTCCAATACTGTCACTCACAAACAAAGTCAATAAATGAAATACCTACTCAAACAACCACTCACTCACCCATTCAGTCACTTACACACCCAGTCACTTACTCATACAGTCATTCAGACATCCACTCACTCACCCATACAGTCACTACACACCCACTTACACACTGATAGAGCCACTTACACTGTCACTCACCCACCCATACATCCATTGGCACACCTACTCACTCACCAATACAGCCACTCACATGGCATCTCACTCACCCACACAGCTACTTACACAACCACTTATACAGCCACTCGCACACCTATATGCACAAGGATACATACAGTCACACAGACACTCACATGATATGTATAAGTAGTATCACTCAGTAGTAGTACACCTAGTATACTACTTTAGGTTTTACAGTACATTAGGATATATGTTTAACAATCATGAACTCTTACATAATACGTATACTCACTGGATGGTGTCATCAGTGATGCCATTTGAGATGTCATAAGCGATGTCATCAGTGATGTTACTGACCATGTCATGAGCGATGTAATATGTGAGGTCATAAGTAGTGCATTGCAGGGGCGTAAGTTATAGTTAGCTCAGGTAACAACAACTGCCGAATTTCACTGGTTTTGTACGAGTGAAATCTGACCTTAATTATAACATCCCTGTAACCTTTGTTTTTTTCAGTGAATTTCTAAGGTTTTTTTAATTCTATTTCCTAACTATAACGTCCCTGTAACCTTTGTTTTTTTCAGTGAATATATAGATATATATGTATATGGGAACTTTGGGTCAGTTCTATTCATCTGAGGTTCTGTTAATCTGTCCTCTGTTCATCTGTCAATTACACTTTACTTCCACCCACGTAGCATGAGGCAGCAGCTCAGCCCCAGTGCTGAATTTGTAAAACAATTAGTGCCTGGGCCCAAAGTTTTAGTCAGAATACCACAGTCCATGCTATCGAATGTCGGGGTGCCGAATATCATGGTTGCATAGTCTTGCTTCCTTCTCATCCCTATTTAATCCATCACCAGACACTCCTTAACCCTTTATCTCACTCCTGTATGTTCTTTTTTTTCATTGCTGCTTTCTCCTTTTCTCACTGTGTACCTGTCTTTCTCTTCCTACTCCTTTCCCATTTTGTGCTTTTCTCTCTCTTGCTCTGAGTCAAAGTTTTCTGAGTAAAATAAGTGCTGGTCTCCAGAAATGAGCAGCAGTGCCCCCACCTCGTGCCAAATTATGCACTGGTCAGCCCACATCTTTCACTGGCTTTTACACTGTGAGTGATGGCTTGTTCGCTAATCAGATCTGCACGTACACCTACAAGAAGCACACTTCAATGTCAGAGTAAGTGGGCCAATACTTTACTTTGCCATTGCTTTTTCTATCTATTATTTTAATTTTTCAAAACAATTTTAGTGATTCTTGTGTGTTTAAACTACGTTTTCAGATTGCAGTAATCGGAGCCATTAGGGTGTTTTCATTGCACCAATAAGAATCCTATTTTCCTGTGATGTGCATTAAACCTAAAAAGGGTTCTTTTAGTGCACCCGCCCGCTAGGAAGCACCCATAGGGCCAGATGTATTAAGAAACTGTTTTGCGATTCCCTGATTGTGAATCCTTGAGATTCGCAATTAGGAAACCACAGAACGGTGTGTATGAAAATGTGTTGAACACTTTCTGCGATTCCAAGTGGGTCGCAACTGACCTACCTCATAAATATTAATGAGGTAGGTCACAATTTGCGACCCATTAGGAATCGCAAAAATCACAGGGATGGTGGCCAGCTGAGGTCAGCAGACCACATTGTCTGTGATTGCTTTTAAATAAATAAATCTTTTTTTTTGTAAAGCAGCCAATTTTCCATAAAGGAAAATGGGATGCTTTACAAAAAGAAAAATTAAAAGTTTTCCTTTCATTTTTTAAGAGCGTCCAGTGGTCAGTGGGACCACTGCCAGCTCTTAACCAAAGTTTTTGCATACATTCAAAAAGAGGAAAGGGTCCTTTATGGACCCCTTCCCATTTGTGAATGGGTTACCACCAACTTGAAGTTGGTGGCAAAATGCGAATGTTTTGCAACTGCATTCCCGGTCCCAAAACAATTAATGCATACCATTACGATTCGGTATTTGGAAGGGGCGCCCTGAACACTCCCCTTCAAAATACAGAATCGCAAACCCATTTTGCGATTTGGTATCAGGTTACTGAATCACAAAATATGGTTTGATACATGGGAAAAGCCTTTCTTGCATTCGCAAACGGGCTGATTCTGTGAATCAGCCTGTTTACGAACGCCAAATTGCTTGATACATGTGGCCCTTACTGTTCTTCTAAAATTATATGCGACAGTTAATGTTTTTCTTAGTTAACATTTTTTTGCATGAATCTGGTTAGAACATTCCGGCAGTATAATTTTGTCGGTTTTCTCTGTGCTATTTTTGTGGTATAAGTTTGCAATAGTATTTTTTTTAAATAAGCATTAGCAAAGTCAAAAGGTCTCAGCTGGCTGAGTGGGGGGGGATGAAGAAAGAGCAGGAGGAGAGACAGGAAAAACAAAAAGAGAGAGCAAGGAAACATGAACTGCAGTGGTGTGCTGGATGTTTAACACGTTGCCTGCAGCAGGAATTCCAGCCCGGTGCTGGACATTCCAATCGCGGGCGTGGTCATGACGGAACCCAGCCATCATGCGCACAGGCCACCCGTGGCTCATGACGGCTTGGTTACATCATGAGCATCGAAGGGGATAATAAAAAGTCCCATAAAAAAGCAGTGAAAGGATACAACTCATCCAATAAGAACTCCAAACAACAGAGATGTACCAGGAGGGGAAACTAACACAAGAAAGGGGAGGAAAGCCATCAAATAAGGAGCATGCAACTGTGATCCAATCATTAGTGAGGGGCTGAGCCAAAGCCCACTCTAAATATATTGGAAAAATAGGTCAGCTAAAGCGGTTTGTCGTCAAAACCTAAAAATTAACCATCGCACCAACTTACCAAGGTAAGACTTTTGGTTTTGCCAGTAGTCAGAAATGGGTGCATTTTGCTTGCATCCAATACCAGTAAGTTGTTTTTAACCTATTGTGAAAGAGATGTATCTGCTATGACACAAAAAGTTGTAGGGAGTTTTGGTGCACAGTACCTCATTATTGTTTAGTGAGTAGCCCATTTTTTAAATTTATGGCTCCTTCTACACCTATCTGAAATTGGGATTAATTATAGAATTTTTTTAATTATGCTCCTTTTAAAGATTGTTCATTTGTCAAATATTGGCTTATATAAATGTGCATTTTAATGTTTTCCCTTCTTATCTATATTTTTTTATTTCTGTTGCTATCAGTAAATGCTATTTTTGTACCAGTCTGTTGGTGTAGAAGATTGCCCAACTAAACTGCAATCTGTATATTGTGTCTCCTTTGAGACACTGAGTTGCGTTGTAACCATATACTGCTCCCTTTTCAGGGCATGTCTGGTGATAAGGCAGCAGTGGCTGGTGAGTGATTGTGGCCAGCCATGAGAGAAGTGGCAGGGCAGTGTGAGGCCAATGGAAGTCCTGTTAGCACGGTCTCCTTCCTGACACCCTGGTGGTTAATGTTGGGTCTGGTGACCATTGTAAGGGCCTGACTTTGACCTCATAGTCACAGATTCCAATCCCAGCAAGCCCACTAAGTATTTCACCCTTGTGAGGTTGATAAAATGAGTACCATTGAGGTGGGTAACAATAAATATCTGCTATTCAGCGCCAAGATACCCTTTACGGTGAACATGCGCTTCACAAATACACTGTTATGTTAATGGCAGCCTCTAGCTTTCTATGCTTGGCTGTATGTCCCTATATCACAGTCCAAATTTTGATCTACATAACTATCTCATCCACCGCATCGCCTACCACTACATAGGCCCAGATTACAAGTCGGATGGAGCAGAATTAACACATGGAATTCAACTCGTCCTGTTTATAAGTTTGCAGGATTTTCTGCACCCTGTTTTTCAAGGAGCGGGAAAACCATGTCCAATGTTTCTGGCCAGTAAATCCAGCTGGAAAAACTGCATGGGACTTTGGCTTCAGCAGCAGCCAATCCTCAATCCCCATTTTTTTGTCAGAGGGTAGGAGCATACAAAGCTCCCCTCAGCCAGAAATTGCCTTCCCTTTTCTCCCCTATTTCCCCCACCCCCTCCTTCACTGTTCATACCACCCAGAGGTCTATGCATATGTTTACTACTGGCTAAAAGCAGCAGGTGGTAAATGGGTGTGTTAAACACCACAGAATAGGGAATTCCATGTGATTTTACGACTGGTAAAATCTGTCCCACATGGTAATTCCCCATTCCAGGGGGATTAAGTCATAATTATACAGTACATGGGTGGATTTATTGCACAGTAAGTGTAAATACACATGGAAATTTACAGTTCCCCCAGTCCCGTCCAACCTTTTCTCCTGGTCATACTCCTAGTTAGGTTCTTGAGGAGTGTATCCATATCCACTTAATGTATACTTACTATTCTTAAATTCACATCTTCTTACCTAAACTTACCTTGCCATGTACTGGTAAAGTCGATATAATGGGTGAGATATATATGTAGGTTGGAATTTCAACTGTGAAACAGTGGAAGAACTTCTACCCGCTACACTGCCATGTATCCTATCCAAAGCACTCTGAAGTAAGGGATGTGTAAAGTTTATGAAGTACCTGATTATCATCCTTCACAAAAGTGACACATTTTCCCAGTTTAATTTTACCTGCACACAAACAAACTTTTTGCTGCATTTTCAGATATTCTTCAGTCACAGCAAGATAACTTTTACGCTTTTGGAAATCACTCAAGCTGAGTTGAGCTTTCGTGTGGCACCTCCGGGCCACCCCCACACTAACATCATGCACAAAGAATTGAAGATTAACCTTTTATTTAAAACAGGACAGAGAAAGAGATATCCTTCTAGTTGTTGAACTGCACAATGGGCAATCATAAAAGTCTGGGACCTGTCCTGGATTCCGCACTTGACCAAATTGTTTTATTCTAGGTGTAAGAAATTGGATTATTAATTGGGGTGAGTGACTTCTCACCTCAAGTAATAATTATAACCCTTGTCAGGGTGAAACCTTAAAGTCACTAAATTAACCTGAGCTCCACCCCCTGGTAAGCATAGAGTGGAAGGGCTTAACTTCAGGCAATGTGCAAAGTATTTAAACTGTACAAAAACAGTAACAAAGTCGAAATGCAGAACAATACAAATCCCTATTTAATTAGAAAAATAGAGTAAAACTTAATAAATAAAATGATAACAAAATTAAAACATTCCAATAAGGGGAACCGAGATATGAATTTTAAAGGTTATTAGCAGGAATGGCGCTATGAAGCACCAGGTGCCAATGAGAGTCAATGATTGCAGTGGACTGGGACCTATGAGCAATGTGAAGCTGGCCATGAAGAAGCGCAGGTCAGATACACCAACCAGGTTCATCCTGGTCAAAGATTTTACCTTCTGACTTTAGACCTTTAAGTCCTATTCCACCACAGGACTGCACTTCTAAAGCTCCCAGGACTCAGAGGGTGGCAGGCAGAGGCCAACAGAAGGGTCCAGTCCAGGTCCAGTTGCTATGGATCGGCAGGGGAGTTGCAGTAAAGGCCTCTTGTAGTTTGTTGTATCCCTGTAGCTTGAGCAAGAGGCCAGTTTTATGACTCTTTGAGTCAACTTCTTTGTCCTAGGTACAAGAAGGAGCAAGCCCAATTCTTCAGGGCTCCTCTCAGGTCATAGACAGTGGGTCTAGTTCTCTTCCTTTCTTCCTCAAGTCCAGGAGTCTTCTGACATGGATGCCTGGAGATGCGAAATGTATGCCTGGCATGAGCTAGTGGGTGGAAATAACTCCTGGGCATGCCCTAATCAACTGGATAAACGTTCCCAGGGCCAACCCTACCTACTTTGGGAATTGTTTTATGGCGAAAGTCTTCGGCCACACTGAGCTTGGACTCTGAGGGTTGGAGTTTTGTGTTAGGAGTGTACTATGGCAATCCTAGTGTCCTCCCACATCTAACTCCAAAATCCAATTTGAGGGAGCCATTGTACACCCAATAAACCAAAAGACAGAAGTATGGTAGAACAAATGTAGGGATTTCCAGCAATCATATAGTAGATACACAAGAACTGTATTGGCATCCTGTTTTCTTTTCTGTCAAGTGCGCCCCCAGTGTTATAATTAAACCCCAGAGACAGAAGTCTGATAGGACAAAGCAGCAACCAGACAGTGGACATGCAATAACTGTCTTGCCATACTGTTTGCTGCCTTTCAAGTGTGCCCCTAAGTGCTATATGTAAACCCAGCAGAACTGTCAAGTAGGATTTGGCACTGTAATGTCAGAAAGTATGTTCACAGCCCCTCCATATTCGGTGAGATTTAGAGCAGTCACCTCTGTCCATTCAGGCCAGCCTAGTATTTGCTCCTGGAAAGCATTTCACACCTTTTTCACAGTTGTTCAAATGCTAATCCCTGGCTGGGAGAAATTTAAACGCAAATACAAATTAGCATTGAGGAACTTCAGGCAGGGAAAAGGTAAGCGCATAAAACTTATCTTTCCTCAATATTTATTAAAAATCCGGCTTCACCATTGAATTGAATTTTTAGTAACTATTTTAAAAAATGTTGAATTATTTTTCTAGCTAGTCCCATTCCCGAGATACAGTACTAGGATTTTTTAATCTGTACTCTAATTTTCTTCTTAGGACAACTAGGCCTGCCACAGTGAAAAATAGCTTTTGGGTGCTTTTCACTGTAAGGGAATGTTGACATCAGCTTTCTATATGTCCTCCTTCTAAACACCATGCACCCTCCAAGGTCTACATAAGGGTGACTTATTAATATTTAATAGGGTGGTTTTCACCTATTAAATGGGTTTATTTTGACAGGTTGAATTGCAGTTTCTACACCGCTGCAGTCAGGCTACACTGGTAGGCCTGAAGCCATGTTTTACCTTGTCACTATAGTTGCACAGTAGATGCTGCTTACATGCCCTGGTACAATTTGTACCATATACTAAGGACTTATGTGTAATTTAAATATACCAATTTCATCATGTTAAAAGGAGAAGCACAGACACTTTACCACTGGTTAGCAGGGTTAAAGTTCTCAGAGTTCTACTGTCAGTAACGTGCCCAGAAATGGGTCCCATGCATACTGTGTCACTGGAACCAAGCTGATGAGACCATAACTAGGGCAAAACCGGTCCTGGGTTGCTTCTGTTCTGGTTTAGGGAGGGCATGGCTTTGCATTTTGGACTGGACTGTTCCCATTGGAGCAGGGTCAAGACTTCTTTGCTTATAGCTGGATTCAAACTGAGGTGGCATGGTGTGCAAAACAATTATGGATTGGGATGCGGCCCAAGTAATTACCAGTGGATAAGATTAATTCAAGCATTTCGTCAATTACTTTTTTGTATATTTTGATGTGTCACCTTAAGTGGGCTGGGTATGCCCAGAATTGAGTCCTATGCACACTGTGCAACTGGAACCAAGCTGTATGGGGCTGATGAGCCCATAACTAGAGGGAAAACCAAATTTGAGAAGAAAGTTTCAACGGCGGACTTCTGGCTCTGCACCTCACGCAAGTTTCCTCAATAAGCAGTCCTGTGCACTGATACCCCAGCACCAGCCGTTGTGTGGTGCCTCTGTGTTCCAGATCCTGAAAAGACAGCTACAAGCGGGGTGCACCAGACAATGAAGTCCAAAACACTTTTGTTGTAAGCTTGAGCTTACTTGGACGCAGATCTACTAACTGAAGATATGGATTTTCGTTTTCGGGCATGACTTAGCCCTGGGAATTCCCTTTCCATACAGCGCAATACACTGGATCGTCGATTTTGAATTTTCGCCACACAGTGTTCTGAGCTTTCGTGTTATTAAGCCCTGATGAAGTTCTCCTTGTGGGAACGAAATGCGTTGGCTGAGCTATATGTGCTATTAATTTATGGAAATTATTAAGTTGAAATCAAGACGTTTGATACAACAAAAGTGTTTTGGACTTCATTGCCTGGTGCACCCCCGCTTGTAGCTGCAAACTAGGGGAAAACCATCCTGGGTTGCTTGTGTTCTAGTTCAGGAGGGACCTGACTTGGCAGTTCAGGCTGTACTGTTCCCATCAGAGGGGGGTCAAAACTGATTTGCATATAGTTGAGTTCAAACTGAGGTGGCATAGTGTGCAAAATGATGATGGATTGGGATGCGGCCCAAGTAATTTCCAGTGGTTGAGATTAATTCAACCATTCCATCCATCACTTTTTTTGTTTACTTTTCTTAGTTCCCTAATGGCTTTATTGTTGAGCGGTGTGGGAAGGACATGAATGTTGCTAAATTGATGCTTAAAAACTAACACTTTGAATAAGTCTTCTCTGTGAAGTGATATAATCTATCTACCAAGGTGAAACGCTTTCACATGGTAAGGAAATACACTTTTTAACTTTTGAAGCGTCTTTATCATATTTTACATGGTGTTTGTTGAGCGATTTACATGTTAGACATTTTCATGGCTTGGATCGTACACGGATTGTTAGAGCCAAGCCAGAACCTTGGCTCACCTCTGCCACTGACTCCCCTCTCCCTGTCAATTCATTTGCACGCCCACTTCTACTCTCGCCAGATCTGCTGAAGAAGTTTTTCTAAAAAAAAAAATACTGATTGGATGGGTGGGTTGGAGCTGATGTGCTGCCTTTGCTGCCCAGCCACTTGAAAGCCCGCCTACCAAATTCTAAATGAGGCTCTTTTATTTGCACACCATAACGTTGCAAAAGTCAGGAGTTCCCCATGTTAGTGACAAAGCGTAAATTTTGCAATCGATGTGAAGTTTGGCATAGAATTTCGATAACATACAAAAAGCTTTGCAGGTTCGCAGATCCTTACACTGCGAAGGAATCTGCTGTTTGTAGCACTTTACAAAAAAAACGGAAATAATTTTAATGAAACAGACATGGAAATTGCTGAAAAATTGTAAAATGTATATTCTTACCTTCCAAGCCCAAGAGTTCTTCCCTGAGCCTCCTGAATGGGTTAAATACACCTTAACTAATCAGTTCGCAGTGTTTTATATAGTACCAGCTACATTTATAAAGTTATGGTAATGGCTCTGTCTCTCCAGCCAACCATTCTTGGATTATCAGCACTGTTTATAGATAACAGCATGTGAGTGGCATATTGCATTAGCATTTTCCATCATGTAAAACATGCAAGAAATAGATTCTACGCTATTATCACTGCTCATGATGAATGGTGTATGCTTCAAATTTAAGGGGGCATATAGAGTTTGGAGGGATGGAAGAATACTGCATATTGGTGGCTCTTCTATCCTACCAAACCTGCTGTTTCCCTGCCCCATTTAGAACAGGGGAATCGCTGGTTGACCATCTGGCTCTACTATCACTCAGTGAAAGGCTGCAGCATGTCCGCCATTTAGCCACCACGTTTCATGTACTGGGAGGGCCACCCTATTTAAGGCAGTCCCAATGTTATATATTTTCTCTGTCTGTGTCTGTCATGCAAGGCATGTGGGACCAGGGCCGGGAAGCTGAACAATGGTCCCACGCACAAGGACACAACTCCATGCTCGCCGGGGCCAAAGCATTCTCTCTGTTTAGAAAAAAACATCATCTTTTGGGGGAGGGGTCTCTGCAAAAAGAGAAAATAATGGTGAGTAGGACAAAATAACAGCTCCCTGCTCAACATGCATCCTTGCCGTAAGGGCGTCTGCCACTCTGCAGGCAGGGATCTCACAGTCTAGAGGGTGCTTCTCCACTGGGGAGATGGGGGTGGAGGAGAAGGTCTGTGACAATGGGCCAACCACTGGGTCTACATGACCCTATTAGTCACATATTTCACATTTGATGTGGACCTGTAACCTCGTACAACTTGACCTCATCATTTGATAGCCAAATGTTTGAGCATTAAGCAGAATTTTGCTTTTTTGTAATTATCCATGGCCATCCCATTTTTCATGCTTGCATTTTTGCTCAGCAGTTTGAGGTTGTTTCTTCCTTCATCCATTGATGGCTCAAATAATCATTCCTTGGTATTTCAATGCATGCATGCAAGGCAAACCCGCCTCAATACATCCAGAAGACGTCTTCACGCTTGCTTGGCATGGTCACGTCGCCATGCATTTGGTGGGCCATACCAATGGGGTTGCACTTCTAATCCTAGTTGACCTGTTAAAGATCATTCTTTTAATCTGGTTGGTCCATGACACCAGTTTATTTCATATTTGCAATTATGATCCTGCCGACCCTATGGTGCCCTGATCAGTGCGAATCCTAACTTAATTCTGAGCCAAAACTGATTGACATATTCAGGATACCTCCTTGCATGGACGCCCGCAAAAAATATTTCAGGAGGGGCATCATTTTAACGTCATCAATTCTCCGACCATTTGCAAACGGCAGCGCAATCTTGACACATCCTTGACACATCCTCTCCTGTGGACGCCCATGCCTCCTTGGAAGATGCACCTCCAACCCCTGATGACAGTGTTCTTGGAGCATTGGCTGGGGTGGTTCTAATGAGAGGGAAAGTAAAAATTCATGATCAAACCCAGTTTCTTCTTTCAGTCCACAGTCCGCAGTCCGCAGTCCTCAAACCTCAAATTGGTGCTGTGGAGCATAAATGGCATTTGAACAGTGACCGACATAGATCAAGTTCATCTGGCAGCCCACAACCAGACTTTTCGCCAAGCCTAATAACGGTATTATTCGTGCTGAGATCTAATCTACACTCAGTAAAAACGAGATACTTAGGGACTGTTTGCAGGTATTGCTGATAATTCCACCAACTATATAGCTTGGTTAGATACCATCAGAGTTTCTTAATATTAAAGCTTAAAATCAAGGAACATATTAGAGTCGGCCTCACGTCAGTCACATGCTACCCCAGTGGGTGCTCTAGGCATCCTGCATTTTCACCAATATCTTAGATCTAGTTCATAACTTGGTGGATATTTAGACTGAACATCGGAAACACAAATATTGTTGGACAAAATATTGTTTTCAAAATACTGAAGCCCTAAATATCGTGAAGGTAAGTTTCTATAGCTAAGCAATGTTTTACTATATTTATTTATTTTGATTTATTTTTAGAGTTTTCACTAGCGCAAACCAGACCCAGGGTAGGGTATCAGAGCGCTTTACATAGAGAGCAGAGTGCGGATAGAACATTTAGAAAAGCATAGCATACAGAGTATCAACATATTATTAACAAAGTTGGGCATGTTGCAGCAGTGAGGATTGATCTGAGCAATAAGAACAGGTTCGAGATTGCGTAAGTCATAGCGTCGAAGGTATCATTAATGGGAGAGTAGAGGCAAGTTTGAGGTTGTAGAACTGGTATGGTGCGTATGCGGATGTAAGGGAGGAATTTGCTCATCAGGAATGATTTTGCTTCCCTTTTGAATAGAGGTGTAGAGGAGATTTTTCTGTTGTATGGTGGAAGCGAGTTCCATATTCTTGGAGCTGCACCGGAGAATGCTCTGTCAGAGGTTTTTTTCTTGCTGAAACACGAGGGTTTCAGGAGTAGATTATCGGCGCTCCTAGAATGTCTGTTTCCTCCAGATAAGGTACGTTTTTGGGTTAGGTACTGGGGGGTATTGTGGTGTAGCGCCTTGTGAGTGAGGCAAACCATCTTTAGGTGGATTCGAGCATCATAGGGTAGCCAGTTGAGTGCCTTCAGGTGCGGC
This sequence comes from Calotriton arnoldi, assembly GCA_963921515.1. NCBI lineage: Eukaryota > Metazoa > Chordata > Amphibia > Caudata > Salamandridae > Calotriton > Calotriton arnoldi. Next base: position 282,829 of record CAWUFW010015312.1, on the reverse strand, counting down.
AATATGTGGTCAAATTTCCTAGATCCTGTTAGGAGTCTTGCTGCGGCGTTGAGACAGGCTTTTAAAGGGGCGGTTGAGATTTTGGGAAGCCCCGAGAGGGTAGTACATCCGTACTCCAGCCTCGAGATGACTAAGGACTGAACTGCAGTTTTGAGGTTCAGGTTCTCGATGAATGATTTCATTTTTCTAAGATAGCTGAGGTGAAAGCGGGCATTTTCAGCCAACAGGTTGATGTGTGTTTGCATGTTAAGGTTCTTATCTAGTGTGATTCCAAGTGATTTGGTGGAGTCCACCAAAGTCGGAGTGCAATTCAGAGCAGTGATCATCTTAGTCCATTCCTTTGTCTCCAGGGAGTTATTAGGGGAGGAGATTAAAAGAAATTCTGTTTTTTGTGAGTTTAGCTTGAGGAAGTTGGTCGTTAACCAGTGGACGGTCTTTTCTAGAGCTAGATTCATCGTCTTTATCTCTTCAATGGAGAAGATCTTGATGTAAAGTTGAGTGTCGTCCGCGTACATGTGGTAGGAGATGTTCGCCTGCTGTAGTAGTTCGGTTAGTGGTTCAACATATAGGTTGAATAGCGTGGGGGATAGGGTAGAGCCTTGTGGTACTCCTAGTAGGTTAGGTGAAGAGGGAGAAAGATTTTTGTTGACCATGAACGATTGCATTCTGTTTTCCAGAAAGGATTTGAACCATTGCAGGACTGTGCCAGATAAGCCCGTCCTGTTTTCTAGTCTTCGTAGAATTTTGTCGTGATTGACCATGTCAAAGGCTGATGAGAGGTCGAGCAGGACTAGTAGGCAGGTTTCGTTGTGGTCAAGAGCTAGGAGTGCGTCATCTGCTATATGCAGAATGGCTGTTTCTGTGCTATGGCCGGGGACTGAAACCCGATTGGTGGATGCTCAATAGATTGAAGTCTCTGATGTGTTGGTTCAGTTGTTGCTGAACACATTTTTCCAAGACCTTGGCTAGCATGGGGATGTTGGTTATAGGTTGGACGTTGTTGGGGTCAGAGGTGTTAGCTGTCGGTTTTTTTAGGATAGGGGTGACTTGGCCCGTTTTTAGGCAATCCGGGATGTGACCTTGTGCTAGTGAGGCATTGATGATTTTGGTCCAGAGAGGGGAGATGATATGGTAGATGTGGGGTAGGCAATTTGAGGGGACAGAGTCATTGAAGTGGTTGTTGAGTTTGATAGTTGCTAGAGTTTTGGTGATGTCATTGAGATCGTAAAGTTTGAAAGTAGACCAGTGAGAGTTATTTTTGGGCAAAGGTAGCTCAAGTAGTTCAGGATTTTCGGCTTGAGTGATCTTTGGGGTGACTGAGTTAATTGCCGCCGTATTAAGCTCGAGTTGGAGGGAGTTAGTTTTTGCTGTGAAGAATGAGGAAAATTCTTCACTACTAAGCTGTGAATTCGATGTTAAGAGTGTGGATTTGGCCAATTTGTTAGATTGTTGTTTAAGAATTTCGAAGAGTTTCTTTGGTCTATTTTTGGCATTGTCTAGTTCTGATCTGAAGAAGTCTTTTTTTGATTGTAAAATACTTTTGTTATAGGAATTTCTAGATTTCCGGAGTAGTTTAAGATGGAGGGGGGAGGGATGTTGTCTCCATTTCCGTTCAGTTGATCTAAGTTTACGTCTCTCTTCATTTAGGGCTCCGCTGAACCATGGGTAGTTGTCTTGGTCCGGAATTCTTTTGAGTTTTGGTGGTGCAGCTCGGTCGAAGACTTTGGTCATCGTGGTGTTATAGTGAGCAGGGAGGTCATTGATGTCTGACATGTCGTTGTGGGGGGGGGTGAAAACTTTCTCACAGTGGGAGGCTAGGTTGTTCCAGTTGAGGTTTTTTGTGTCTCTTATCCATTGTTTAGGCTTGATTTGCTGTGAGAAAGTTTTCTTGTTAGTGGAGGGAATTTGGAAGGTGATAATGTGATGGTCCGACCAGTCACAAGGGGTGATTGAGACAGATTCAATCGTATTTTGTTTAGAGATGAGCCAGTCAAGAGTAGCACCCTTTGAGTGAGTGGGCTTTGAGATAGCTTGGATCAAGGAATGGTCTGGTAGAAAGGTTTTGAGGGCGTTGACCTGCTTGTCTAGGGGGTTTTCCCAGTGGAGATTGAAGTCGCCAAGGAATATGTCATTGGAGTGTGGGGTAGAGTTCGTAGTAATGATTTCCATTAGTTGGTCTGTGAATACTGCGTTCATACCTGGGGGATGGTAAAGTATATGTAGTTTGTGGGAGTGGTTATTTGATGATTTAACAGAAATCCCAAGGTATTCACAAGAGTCCAGGGGTTCGGAGTGAAACTTCGAGATAGTGATGTCGGAACGATGTATGCAGGCTATGCCTCCGCCCTTTTTGAGAGGTTTGTCTAGTCTAATGATGTTGTAGTCTGGGGGGACAAGAAGGTCTAGGCATGGCGAGGACGATTCAGTGAGCCAAGTTTCCGTGAGGATGGTTATGTCCATTTTCATGTTCAGGGTGAGGTCGGCGATGTCAGAGGCGTGTTTTAGGGCTGAATGGCAGTTTAGTAGAAGGCAGGAGATCGGGTTTGGGGAATTCTTTAAAGAAGGCTCATGACTATCGGGGTTAGGGATTATAGAATGAAGGTTATTCAGGTTTATTCCTCTAAGGATTGGATGGGATGTTCTGTTTGGGTTGATGGGGACTGGGAGAATAGAAATTCTTCAATATTTGTGATGGGGCAAGTGGGAGTTTCGTATAGCAGTAGTAGGGTTTGGATTTCCAGGTCCGTTAGGTAGTTGGGGAGATTGCGTGTGCGTAAGTGTCGATTGGTAAGAGGCAGGGGGATGGTTTTTGTCACGTTGATGATTGCCGCTAGAAAGTTTTTAAGATGATTAAGTTTAGAAAGAGAGTTTTCAGTGAGTTGTAAGAGGTTTCTGATTTCTAGGATAACGTTTTGTAGGTTCCGGGAGGTGAGGTGAGAATGGGTTTTCAGTGAGTTTTGTTCAGAATGATGATAGGGAGGGGGTGACCGGATCGGCGAGCAGGGAGGGCTGGGGATGGTATTGCTGAGGGATTCGATGTCTGTGGGGGCAGTGTGGTGAGTATGGGTGGCAGGGAGCGGGGTGGTCGAAAATGAGAGGGGTATACGCGGGCGGGGGCGTTTTTAAGATTCGCTAGAGTGGCCGTGTCGTGGTGAGTTTCACCGGCGGTCGGGAGAGGGTTGTGGAGGAGGGCGAGGGTAGTGGGGATAGGGGTGGTGGCGGAGTGTGGAACAGAGGAGGGTTGGGGATTGGGTATTAAGGGAGGGGCGTTGTTGTTGGTTCTATTGATGGTTCTAGTTGAGGGTGTCAGTGAAATGAGTTCTAAGGACGGTGAGTTGGAGATGCTTCTTTCGTAGGTTCTAGGTAAGGGAGGAGGTCGTTGATCTTCAGGAGATGACGTGGTGGAGGGAGTAGTTAGGTCCTGGAGGACACTGGGTGGGGTGATGGTGTGGGTTTTTAGGGTGAGAAAGTATTTGTCGAATAGCTCTAAGTCCTTGTTAGCTGCTTGAATAAGAACAGTGCCATTTTTGTAGGACGTTATATTCAGGGTGGCTCTGAGGTTTTGTGTGGGTGTCGTTATAATCCTGGTTCCGTATGGAATATTTTTATGGTCACGGATGGTTAGTAGCTTGGAAAAGGCTGAACACCATTTGGCTATTCTTCTTGTGAAAAATATGAGGTTATTGATTATTACGCCTTTCTTGGCGTTGAAGGAGGGGTCCAAGAACAGAGTTTCAGGGGTTTTTCTGAGAAGTTTGTGTTTGAAGGTTTTAGAGGCACTTTTCGATAGATTGGGGGGGTATTGAATAGAGTATGCGCTGTTTCCTTCAGGTATCATGTGTGGTCCAGTCATAATGTGAGATTCCTTGAACTTGGAGACCAGATGGCTGCTATTGTGTGGTATTTCACCTTCTGGGTGGGGGGAAACAGTTTAGCAGTGGGTGGGAGGCAGGAGGTTACAGGATGGCTGCAGTTGTGTTGAGAGCCGTTACAAGATGGCTGCCGTGTTGTTGGGAGCCATTACAAGATGGTTGCCATCTTAGAGGGTGTCTTCAATAGTCATTCTATTTGGAACTGGGTAGACCTTTTAGCTGTTGATTTTTAAGATTCAGCCGTTACAAGATGATAGATATCTTCAAGGTACATAGATGTTGAGTTAAGACTAGTAAATCGATACTTACCTATTTACACTTACCTTCTCAATAATTTCGTCCTTGATATTTTTTGACACAATAGTCTGTCCACACGATATTTGTATTTCCGATATTTTGTAAGTGATCCAACCTGGTATTAAATGTAATGTATGGGTCATCCTTGGACTTTTGTCCAAACTGCAGAAGCCTTGTGGTCCTCCAACGTTTGCAAATTGCACTGTGCAGATGGCTATGAAAGAGAATATTAAAACACCTAACACCCAATAACACTTTTTGACCTTTCTGGGCAGAAAAACAATAAACATATATGTCTAATTTCCAATACCTCAGACCTGGGGAATGTAAATATAACGTTATGATGTGACGTAATTGAGTCTCACAGCTGTCTGGATGGATTGCAGGATTACTTCCACCCTTGTCTTCTATCAAAATATGTTTTGGCATATATTCTCCAGACGGCCTATATTTGGTTACATTGCTTGCAGGACGTTTTCGTGGCCAGTTCAGCTCTTTCCTGTATCGGATATTTTCTTGTTATTTGGTTTTAAGCTCTTCGCGCAATAATCACAACCCACTACTTCTTGTCATAGCAAAAAAGGCCACTTTATTAAGAAAGGTGAATTTCTCATCACTTTCAAATCAAACAACTTTGTAAACAACTTGACATCATAAGTACCTTAAATTGTCTCATAAAAACCCCCCAACATTTTTGCGAAAATTTACCCCAAACATCTCAATCAAATCTTCTAGAACAAACCCCATGTAATTGCAAACCCCATTTTTCTCTTCCCCTCCCCTGCGTTAGTCCCCCCTCCCGCCCCCGAGGAATGGATAAGGCCGCTCCAGACCTTCCACCCCCCAAAAGCGCCTACTTAAAGGAAAATGTGGGAATTCATTACCTGTCTTAGAGTGGCGAGAGAATTTTTTTTTGTCTTATTTTTTTGGGGTGGGTGGGTGGGTCAACGTAGTCCTACTACACCCCTGGGCACTGACGCCACAAGAATCTTCCCGCCAAAGCACCTCTATATATAAAAACTACCTAAGTCCCGCCCCCTCACCTACCTACACCTATCATCTAACGTGGCCCGTTCCATTTGCGCGAAAAAGCCCAGGGGGAGACCGGCTCGTGCCATGCTCCCCCTGGGTTCCCATCGCGCAATAATCACAACCCACTACTTCTTGTTATAGCAAAAAAGACCACTTTATTAAGACAGGTGAATTCTCATCACTTTCAAATCAAACAACTTTGTAAACAACTTGACATCATAAGTACCTTAAATTATCTCATAAAAACCCCCAACCTTTTTGCGAAAATTTACCCCAAACATCTCAATCAAATCTTCTAGAACAAACCCCATGTAATTGCAAACCCCATTTTTCTCTTCCCCTGCGTTAATCCTCCCCCCGCGCCCCGAGGGATGGGTAAGGCCGCTCCAGACTTTCCACCCCCCCCCCAAAAGCGCCCCCCAGGAAAACCATAGAGTTTTCCTGGCCTCACCTTATAGATTGCTGAAAAGGAAAAAACATCATACACTGTGATTGAACCATAAATTCTCATTCCATAAGTTTGCGAGCATATCCCTCAGTTCCAACAAATAATAAGCCTGACCCAGTTGGGATAAGTGAACACCATCATCTCTAAATAAGTGCCCTTCAGATCTTGTAATGTTGCAATTGGACAACACTTTAATACCCATGGCTTGACAAAAAACCTTCATGGCCAGGTTGAGTTTACGTCTGGCCTTTTCCACTGCAGCGTGACACCTTGCCCCCCTCTAATGTTTCCTATAAATAAATTCTGTCCAAATTAAACAAGTGCCTGCCCAATTGTTCTTGATAACGGCGAGGTCCAGCTTCATTTGCTTAATGAGAGACAAACCTGATAATGACACCAAGTAGTTTTCCCCCAAATGGATGACTAGCATATCAGGAGGACCCCGAGAGGAAAACAGTTCAGTTAGCATAGGAAACAAACCCGCCCACCACATACCACTCTTGCCCTTCCATAAAACTTCATGTCTGACACTTGGAAGTCCAAGGGATCTGCCATAAATTTATTGTTCTGCAAAAATCGCTGCCCACTTTATGAAGGAATGGCCCACTATCCAGGTGTTAATTTTTTCTGACAAAGGGCCCTGCACACAACCTAAATGGAAAAACAAACATTAACAAGTAAAAAAACAACAGCAAATCATTTTCTAACAAAACGTGCACAACAGGACGATTTCCACCTCCCAATCCGCCGAATATCAGCCCATGCCCAACCCAACCTTGCAGCCTCGGTAGCAGCGCCAATACGAAACGAATGAGTGCCAAATAAAAGAGGATCATTTCCCAACCTGACAAGAGTCTTCCTTAATACTGCTAGCAAGTGAGAACTAGTAATCTTAGATCCATTCTTATGACAAAATATTGCACCAGACCCGAACCAAACTAGATTGGTAAAAACCTCCCACTCGCCTACTGGGCAACAGCCCTCCACCCCGCTCCTGTTGAAATGTACCCAGGTGCCCTTGCCTAACTGATCTGTTTTGGATGCTCAACCAAATCCTAAGTTTTTGCTGCTGCAAGAAAATCTCATCCCTGCAAATGCCAGGGAGGCCCCATAAACCCAATAACTCAGAAACCCTAAATGCACCAAAAAATAACCAAATCATGCATAACCGAAAACGAAAAACTTCCCACTCATCATAGCAACAGAAAGGCAACTGCACCAAAAGCTGTTGTAATAACTCAAAAGTCACTGGTTCCCGTAAAGGTGATGTAAGCCTCCGCTCCCTGCTGAGACCTTTTAAAACTTTCCTCACCAAAATACCTTCCACTGGGTCGTAGCCGCACCATAACTGTCCATAAAAGGAAATCCCAGCTAACTTTCCTGCAATAGTGGTGTGAGATAAGCCCTTGTTTATTAAATGCATTACAAAACCTAGGATCCTGTTTTCATTATTGACCATCTTCCCAAATTGAAAATCAGCGTTGCCATAACTTAGAAACTCCGTCCAAGCCTGCCGATAGCTTCTTCTGGTGGTGGGAGCTACAGATTTCTCTACTAGCTCGACGATCCTCAATCCCCCAACTCCCAAACGCTCTGTGGGATCGGCGTCTTGGTGAGGTCTGCCCCTGCTGCCAAACTGTGAAACTTCTGCCAATGGAAGCGAGACAAAGCGTCTGCTATGGAATTATTGGTACCAGGAATGTGTCTAGCCTTAAATACAATGTTCAACTTTAAACTCTGTAACATAAATGCCCGTAAAAGGCGCAAAGCTCTCAAGTCTTTTGCTCTCTGTTTGTTAATTAAATCTACAACAGCCATGTTGTCGACATGGAAAAGGACAGAACGGTCTCGGAATTCCTCCCCCCAGACAAAAAGAGCCACAATCAAAGGGAAGAGTTCCAGGAAGGCAATGCTACACCCATGCTGCAACCAGTGGGAAGCAATCATGTACAAAAACAATTGGTACAGGGGAATTAATATATACATTTTATTTATAACATAGGGAACATTCAATTACCCTAGTTCCAGTCTATAGTACTTCAGAAATGTTTCACCTAAGTAAATTAAGGGCACACATACAACATGGGACCGATCTTTAAACAAATGAATTGCTCCAGAACATACAAAAATACATAAAATATATACAAAACAAACACTACTAAAGACAACTCTACATTACCAATACCCCACAATGTTATCTCTAAATATGGTGTTCACCCATTGGATCAAGGTGATCCACTTAGAGGTAGTCAAAGAGTATACACTGAGGCAAAAGTGCCTTTTCTTTAGCTCTCTTGTGTCACAAAAAGTTACAAATCACTCTTTGTTAATTTAGCGCAGACTCCTCCAAAGAAAATGTCGACGCGGACGCGTTTCAGCCTTTATATTCTTCTTGGCCTCCTCAGGACAAGGGCAATGGAACAAAGCTAAATCAATTCATACAAAATATATATACGTAAATATACAAATCTCGCCTCTTTTTTATACAGAGCATGCTATAGACAAACTGATCACCACACCGCAGTGCATCCGAAAATCAGATATAGGAATTCTGGAAGAATAATAAATAATGAAAATAATAATAATGGTGTGCTCTAAGATAAAAATCAAATAAACAACAGAAGAGTGAAGCAAAAAAGTTTAAAGGAAGCTTACACAGAAATCACTCATGTTAATTAAAAGAGCCCTCACTCACCAACCTAGTTGGTGACATGCTTCATCATTGGGCTCCCACCAGAGAGGCCGAATGCCTCTCCGGTGTGCTACGACGCCTGATTACAGCGGAGCTGGTTTTTTGGTGACAAGTGCTAGTGCAAAAGTGAGGTTAAAAATGAACTTACTACTTCCTAAAAATATTTTATTCAGTGGAGAGTAAGGCCAAGTTAAAAATATGTGATGGATGCTGTGGTTGAGTATATTGCTCAAACATATCCAAAGGTTTAAGAAAATCTGGTCTACATGTTTCAGCCTCTAAACCGTGAGTAACTCGGTCCCCTTGTTTAGACCATAGGTTAGGGTGCGCCTTAGCGTGCGCATACCGCCATGGTCTCCGGTCCTGACGAAAGCCTGGCAACTAGCATTTAGAGGCTGAAACATGTAGACCAGATTTTCTTAAACCTTTGGATATGTTTGAGCAATATACTCAACCACAGCATCCATCACATATTTTTAACTTGGCCTTACTCTCCACTGAATAAAATATTTTTTAGGAAGTAGTAAGTTCATTTTTAACCTCACTTTTGCACTAGCACTTGTCACCAAAACCCAGCTCCGCTGTAATCAGGCGTCGTAGCACACCGGAGAGGCATTCGGCTCTCTGGTGGGAGCCCAATGATGAAGCATGTCACCAACTAGGTTGGTGAGTGAGAGCTCTTTAATTAACATGAGTGATTTCTGTGTAAGCTTCCTTTAAACTTTTTTGCTTCACTCTTCTGTTGTTTATTTGATATTTCCTTGGGGAATAAGATTGGAAGCAGTGACTTCCTTTTCTCTCTAGTTGTTTATACACGTGCTCTAAGATAAGCCCACTAGCTTATTGGTGATGGTGGTGCCTTTAAAAGAATTTTTGATGAAGATTGAACCATTCTAATGAATAAACTCAACTGCTAGCTAGGCAACAAAAGAGAAGGGGATCATGATTAATCTCTCAGTGAAACCAAAAATAGAAAGCCAAACAAGGCATGCATCCCATGGCACCCACATACAGTGGTCTTAGTGCACTGGTTCATGCAAGAACCATCTATAAAACACTCACTTCGTGAAATCTGTACGGGGATGCTAAAATCACATCCCTGAGTGATATGCGCCGGGCGGCGCCTTGACTCGAGCTGAGCCCACCTAAAGAATCATTAATAAAAACATATATGTCGAACTCGGTCTATCATTAATTGTTAAACATCAAGTATACACTACACGATATATGCCTGTCTCTCACTCACCTCTCTTACAGGTAAGGTTCAGTTTTCAACACAAGTGAATGAATCTGCTTCTCTTAATTCGGAAAACGCTGCCTACCTACAAAAAAACATAACTTCCTATCAGTCATGGAGTTACTCAAAATCGCCTCATGTCTACTCGACATACATAACTTAATGTCTTCACGACGACTTCATACACTCACCGGTCAGCTATTGAAAACACGAGGCGGGAAATAATCACGGTCCTCGCTGCAAAAGTCAGCGTGTGCCAGACCGGTACTTCTAGATGGTAGTGTTTAAAAAGGTTACGTGAATCATCACGTCGCCGTGAGCACGGCGGCTCAAAAGGTCATCATAAAAAGCGGACTACACGCTTTGGCCGGGTGCAAATAATAAACAACGGACTCTATTTTCTTATGTAGACACTCTGGGAGAAATCCTCTACAAAGTACCACCAATTTAAAAATGACTCACGAAGTTCGATAGGCAGTTCTTTACTGGTCCTTAAACACGGAAATATACTCCGTCAAAGTCAGATTACAAAGAAAATGACTATTGAAAGTCATACTATCACTTAAGGAGACATTGCCACCATTCTGCTAATTGCTACCACGATGTTTTAAACCTGATAAAAGTGATACTCAGATGGAAAAAATACACTTGTGCTTACAGCATGCTAAATACAAAAGAGGCTTACATTCTTAAGAAACAAAAAATGATCAATATATACAAACCAATTAACAATGTATATGGACATATCTCTCATCTGAGAGTGAAATCTTGAAAATATTGTACAACACATTTTACACATGGATATAAACAATTAAAACAATATATATACACATCACAACACCGTGCTAGAATCTATATAGTGGCTTAGAACAGAGCACAAAACACAGGAATATATACACACAGTTCTGGGTTTCTATGTTTTCTAAACCATATGTCATGATTAATGTCCAAAGATCTTTATATCCAAACATGAGATCAAATCAACGCCCAGATTTCGTCTCGGTCATTCAGACCTTCGTTTGTTGTATGGTATCTTTCTATCATTCGCGCCTCTAAACGATTGAGACTTATTTGGAGCACTGTTTTGTTTGGAGGTTTTATAACTAACAATACTGACCAACTCAAGTCATTTTCACTGTGGCCATGTTGCACATAATGCTGAACTAATGGGGCTCCCTGTGTTTTGCAGCGTATGCGTGATTTATGTTGCATGATTCTCATTTTAATCGCTTGAGTGGTCTGACCGATATATGCTTCTCCACAGGGACATGTTACAACATATACCACGTTTTTAGTGTTGCAATTAGAGAAACCTAGGGGCATATTAGCAAGACCCACGTTAAAATTATCGCCGTTTTAGCGGCAGGAAACTGCCGCTAAAACGGCGATAATGGGCTTGCTAATATGCGTTATAGAATTCCAATAGAAGCCCAGGTTAGATGTGCAGGACATCTAACCTGGGCTTCTATTGGAATTCCATAACGCATATTAGCAAGCCCATTACCGCCGTTTTAGCAGCAGTTTCCTGCCGCTAAAACGGCGATAATTTTAACGTGGGTCTTGCTAATATGCCCCTTAGTTGTATATGTTTCTTATTGTTGATCATGACAAATTTAGAGTCGCAAGTTTGAGGGCATACAGAACAATTGTTACATCTGTAATGCCCTATTATTGCTGGAAGGCCTAATAGACCCCTCAGATCCTTTTTCTCTGGTGGACCACGTGCTGCTCTCACAAGGTGTTGTTTTAAATTTTTACCCCTGCGAAATGCGAACAAAGGTTTCAAAATATTTAAATGTTCTACCAATCGCCAATTTCGGGTAATAATTTGTTTGACCTTATTTGCTTTGGGATTGAATGTGAGCACACACGTCAACTGTTCAGAGTCTTGTTTTATTTTGGGCGTGAGGAGGCATTCGCGTGGCGTGAACCAAGCTCTTTTCAATGCCCCTCGGACCAGTTTCTTTGGATACCCTCTATCGCATAACTTTTCTTGTAACTTTTCTGCATTGTTAAAATAATCTTTTTTATTTGAACAATTTCGACGGACTCTCAAAAACTGTCCGTACGGTAAATTGTCTTTGAGATTTCTGGGATGTCCCGAGGTATATTCCAATACGGTATTCCGGTCAGTTGGCTTAGTATATAGGCTAACCTCTAATTTGCCATCATTTTCCATTATCCAAACGTCCAAAAAATTGATTTGTACATTACTCAAGTTTTTTGTAAATCTCAAATCAGGAGTACGTGAATTGAGCCACATATGGAACTGTTCCAACATCTCCTGGCTTCCTCTCCATATCATGAAAATATCATCAATAAAACGCAGCCATTCAATGATATGTGCTTTGAAAGGGGTGGCCTCTTGAAAAATGTGTTGTGCAACCAGTGGGAAGGCCAACTATCGGCGCACCAGCGACCCTCCCAGAACAAGCCAAATCCATTTGCACCTGACGCATCCGAAAAAAGTTGTACCTGCCATAACATATTTTCTTCAACAAAGTACAGAGACACACCATTGAAATCCTCCAGAAACTGCAGCCAGATACGGAGATCTTCCCTGACAGCCTTGGAAATCCTGACCTTGTGATGAGGGAGGAAAGCCCCAGACATTGACATACCCAGATGACTACAAAAAGTCCTGCCAGCCCTGACCACTCTACAGGCAAAATTTAAATAACCCAACAAGCGCTGGACTTGCCTGAGTTCCAATTTTGACTGATCAATGACAGTTAGCAAAAAGGACCTAATTTCTTGCACTTTCTCCGCAGGCAATCGGGCTATCATATCCATTGTATCAATCTCAATTCCTAAAAAGGTTAGCCTTGTGCTGGGACCTTCCGTTTTCTCTGGGGCTAAAAGGACACCCAGTTCCTGCGCCAAGTCTTGAAAACTTTGCAACGCCAAGCTACACTGATTAATGTGACCAGAACCAATGAACATGAAATCATCCAAATAATGGCAGACCATAGCATGACCACTAAACTGGGTAAAGCACCATTGTAAAAAAGTGCTAAAATTCTCAAAGAGGGCGCAAGAAATGGAACATCCCATGGGAAGGACCTTGTCCATATAAAAAGCACCATTGAAAAACATACCCAGTAGCTCAAAATCAGAAGGGTGTATTGGCAAAAGACGAAATGCTGATTGAATATCACACTTTGCCAATTCCGCCCCGGCCCCCACTGACCTCACCAACTTCAAGGCATCATCAACTGAAGCATAAGACACACTGACGTCCGATGGAGAAATAAAGTCATTGATGGACTGACCCTCCGGCCAGGATAAGTGGTGAATCAAACGATACTCCCCCACCGACTTCTTGGGTACCACTCCCAGAGGTGACACAATCAAATTCTCACAAGGACTCTGCAAGAAGGAAACCGCTACTCTGCCAGCTTGCACTTCCGAATTAGGTTTCTGCTGCACTATCTGGGGAAGTTCCTTAGCGGATTTTAAATTGTCTGCCCATCTCTTCTGCCTAGGCCCTTGATATCCAATTTTAAAACCCTCGCTGAAGCCCCAGTACAGTTTAGAAGCAGCCCCTATGTCTGGATAGGAAACCAACCATTGTTCTATAACCTCAAATCTAATTGGGGTATGCGCCCTTTGGTGGATATTGAAAAGCTGAACCCCTCCCCCGCTGGAATCTCCCTTGGTCACCAAACTTGGAACCCGCGAAACATTGCGTGAGTGGATGCTTTCCCTCACATTGCGAGCAGTCGTGTTTATAACGACAAAATTGTCTGCTACAAAATCCCCTATTAAAGTTCCAGCAGGCTCCTGAAACCGGTGGTTGTCCTCTCCCATACCAACCCGCCCCAGCCTGGGCGGGACGAGGTTGAAAGGGCCGATAGGTGACCGGCAAACCACTTGCCGTATGTGTTGTGACTGGTGGGTGAGTAGAAGACATCCATTGAAGCCACAGCTCATAATCCACATCCTCCCATGGCTTGTCATGAAAGATACTGATCCTGGCCCTGAATTCTTCATCGTAGCTTAACCACGCATAGCCACCAAAATGCATTTGGGCCTTGCGAATTATATCCATATATTTAAACATAGCTACTGCCCTATCTTGGTGACGTTCACAATATATGCTCGCATAAATGAGAAAAGCTGACATCCAATTTTCAATAGTTTTGGGAACCCTAGGCCATTTGGCAAGCTCCCATTCCTCTTCCTTAGATCCCTCCTTGGCCTGGATGTCCCTGTGCAATAATTTAAAAACATCTACGAACTCATGCCTCCAAATTCTATTTCTCGTTTTGTCTGAAAGGTGGGACCCCAAAGGCATTGCAATACCCATATAAGGAAGCTTCTTATGAATATTCTGATCTTCTTCCTTCTCGTCTTTATCAGAATGAGCTACCTCAACCACTTTCTTTGGCTGAATATTAGAGGTCGCGTCTATCAGACCACTACCAGTAGCTTTGTCCTGTGTACCTAGATTCTGCATTACAACATCAGGTTGAGTGATCAAATAAGCATTCAAAGACCCCTCCCCCACACCAATAGAACGCGTGTTTTCCTTATGGACAGATTGATTCCACGTGTCCCACCACTGTGCCTTACCTGACGGTAACTGAGATGAACATTTTTGCAATTCCCTCGGATCTTTCCGCTGTCGAGGGCCGCTCAGCCGATCTCGATCTGTTGCTCGGTCCGCTCTGGACTTCTGTAATACACTGAGCACATTTGTTGTTCCCAACAATCCCCTTTGCACCCCACTCTTTGGATGTGGAACCGTCATGGGTTCAGCACAGTCCCCCTCCCTCAACTCCCCCTCCTCCAATTCATCACTGTCATCTCCGTAATCCAGTTTGTCATCATACATATCTAAACCAGCATTACTCACTCCCGGCTTTTCCCCATCACCCACACCCCCATCATACGACCTCCAGTTATGCACCGACATCCGCTTCAAATGTCCAGCTGATGAAAGAACATCCGCACATGATGGTCCTTGGGTTTCAGGCCATCGCAGGAAAGCCACATCGTGCTCTGCTGACAAAATTCTGGAGCCTCCAGACTCCGTCATTGTGGAGGAACACGCCTGTGCCTTCAAGCCACACTTGCCTGAAGGAGGCGCTATGTCCAGCCCCCTTTCCACCCTCCGTAACGACGTGCCACCTGACGCTGCTGAGGGAGCCACTTCTGAGTGTTCAACCCAAAACCATTGACCAGACTGTGGACCTAGGACCGAGTCGAAATATGAAGGGGGCTGGGAAATAGTAGTGCAAGTTGTAGGTAAAGCAAACTCTCCCCCAGGAGCAACCCCTAGCTGAGAAACATGTGAGTCACCTTGACAACTGGAAATATGTGGAACCACAACATGTTCAATGTCTGAGCCCAAATTCTGCTCAATAAACATGTAATCGTCTGACCCTGATACCTGGGAGAGTCCCCCAACACAGATGCTGCACTAGAGAAAGCCTGCACTTGTAAACTTGTAGCCTTAGCAATTGCTGCCCGTTCTCTAGCATATAAGCGCTCTGAAATCACCCCACCAAAAGGGGTTGCATGAATTACTGAGGCAGAAGGAGTCGGTAATATAGCTGACTCAGAAAAACCCTCCTCCCCGCTGTCACTTGAATATGCACCGAGCGAGGAGGACCGTCGAGAAGGCTTCTTATTGGGCGCAATTTTTTCTTTTTGGTGCCCAAACGGCACACCAGACAAGGCATTCCTAGCTGACACAAACCCCCGGCCTCGCCCTGCGGGAGATGAGCTTACCCGCCTTCTCGGCCCCGAAGGAGGAACCTTGCCCTTAAAACCCCGCCCCGCTTCATTCCCCTGCGGGAGCTTAGCCCTGGAAGCTCCACCTCCCGTGACAACACACGCTTGGACGGACGACCTCTGTGTGAGCCTGGAAATAGGTGAAGCTGCTCCGCTTCAGAAATCCCTGACGGAGCAAATTCTGTCAGCACACGGCCCTGCGAGAGAACGCTGAGCAGAGTGACTTGCCGAAACATTCCCTGAAAATGAGGTATGCAGCGCATTTGGGGGACTAGCCTGCGCCAGTAAGCAAGCGGCAACGGCCTCCGCTACCCCCCTCGCCGCCTTACGCTTCGGCCGTTCGAAGCCCACCCATGCCTCCCCAGGGACACCGGGCTGTAACAAGTCCTCCCACCCCACGTCACAGAGAACGCGTATTGCATCGCGAACAGCATTGTTATTAGCCATATCAACGAACCAGGCATCAATTCCCCAAAAGCCAAGGCGAAATACCTGACAGGAAAAAACCACGTCAACGAAGTCCTACTACACCCCTGGGCACTGACGCCACAAGAATCTTCCTGCCAAAGCACCTCTATATATAAAAACTACCTAAGTCCCGCCCCCTCACCTACCTACACCTATCATCTAATTTGGCCCGTTCCATTTGCGCGAAAAAGCCCAGGGGGAGACCGGCTCGTGCCATGCTCCCCCTGGGTTCCCATTCTTTTTCACCATTTGGAACAGCTTACATATGGCGGACCGAAAAAGATGTTTGTTATTCACTGTCCTTCTTCAGTGTCTAAGTGGAGCCTCTGACACAACACGCTTGATTCCATTTTTTGAAGGCTGGCGGGCAGATTCTCTGTAGCGCAGGCGAACTGAATGTTGCTGTTACAGACCACCAGCAGTATATAAATGGGATAAAGTCCCCGGGGAAGTACATTATAAGCAGTGGCGTAGCTAGGGCTTTTGACACCTGAGGTTATACCTCAGTTTCCCACCGCCCAGTGCCAGTAAGAGCAGGGGGGCGGGTGCCAGTAAGCAGGGGGTGCGCCTTTAGTGACGCCGACGAGGGAGAATCAAGAAAAAAATATAACAAAACTTACCTTGCGCTCGTGGCTCGCCGCCGTCCTCAAAAAAGTGACGCCCAGGGCGGACGCCGCCCCGCACCTCACTAGCTACGCCACTGATTATAAGGAAATTGCCAGTCACCGAGAAGTTCTGCGACAATATGGAGCAAAGGGGCTGAATTTGAGTTCCTTTATGGGGCCATGGAACTCTGAGGTGACTTACAATATAATTTTAATGTACAACAAATAGAATTGTACTCCTTATAATTTATGGTCATACCCATAACATGTGTATTTGTAAAGCGCACGTTCACCCAGAGGTATCTTGGCGCTGAATAACAGATGTTTCGTGTTACCCAACTCAATGGTACTCATTTTATCAACCTCAGATGGATGAAAGACTGAGTGGACCCGCCAGGATTTGAACCTGTGACAATGAGGTCAAACACAGGCCCCTGCAGTGGAGGCATTAGTCCACTGAGCCACCAGACCCGGCAATACCCAAGGGCATTACACAGGCCCCCGCGTTGCAAGGGGGCCCCCAGGTACCCTTACTCTGGAGGGGGGCCCCCATCCACTTCCGAAGCCGTCTTGCAAAGGCTGCAGTAAACAACACAGCAGCTGCTGCCTGGCTGAAACCTGCTGCACGTGATGGGATATCCCAGCACAGTGAAACACATAACAAACTTGCAAAATCAATCGTTGTTGGCAGAGAAGGCCCTCGATAAAATGCGCCTCCATTTCTCTTTATGTCAGTGAGGAAGGAAACACCTGCAGAGCCCAGGGGGAAAGAGGGGAAAGACAACACAGAGAAGGAGAAAGGCAAACGAGAAATAGACACTTAAAAGGCACAATCTGTTGGAAGAGCTTACCCTATAGATATAAGACGATAAGATTGTATTTAGGATTGGCTTTTAATCGTTGAACTCGGATGTGTTTTTTAATGACAAAACTTACTGTCTGTGTGTGTCTCTCTGTCAATTGTGTGTTTTTGGAACATTCAACTGAGGCATAGGCCTCTCCCCTTTAGCATTTTAACCAGAGGGGGATGTGATTATCGTCTGTTAGCAAAAATAGGTTCTTCTTTAATGTTTGTGTAATATATATGCCAATGATATATTAATTTGGTATTCGAGTGGAACATATATATATTTCTATGTGGTTTTTAACTTTTATATTTGCTGGGTTTTAAATAAAACATATTTTTAATATATATTTTGTATTTGGTTTGTTCATATTTAGATTTGTATACATTCTAACACATGGGCTTTATTTCTGTTGCTGGGAATTCAGCAATCTGGTAAACAAAATTAAATTGTTCACCAAGGGAATTTTCTCTTTACCTACCGAGAGGGAGAAAGAGGCAGAGAGAATTGCGAGAATTAGTGTGGGGTAATAAAGGACAGGTTACAGAGAGAGGTGGAGATGTGGGAGGATGAGAAAAAGGCAGATGAGAGAGGGAAACAGGTGTGAGACAGAAATAGGCGAGACAGCTGCCAGAGAATTAGAGTAGAGGGGTGATAAAGAAGCAGGCAGGTGAAAAAGGAACAGGGTAGAGAGACAGGTGTGTGAGTGATAGACAGGTGAAACACCATGGGGAGCGTTAGCGGGGATGCCAGTTAAAAAAGCTACAATAGAGACTGTGAGAAGAAAAGAAATAGCTAAGAGGGAGAAAGAGAGTGAGAGATTGGGGTTGGTAAAGAGACAGCCATGTTATAAAGGACAACTGAGGATAACAGGGTGGAGGAGACAGATGTGAGAGAGATAGCAGACAAGTGAGAGACAGTTCAAGATAGAAGGAGAGAGAAGTGATAGAGCTAGAACAGTAAGAAAGACAGTTGAGAAATAGAGAGACAGTTGTTGGGAGGAAGGTAAGTTAAACACAGCTGAGAGATATGGAAGGAGAGATTTGTGTGAGAGAGGTGATAAAGATATAGAGGCATATGGGAAAGAGACAGCTTAAAGGACACGCAGAGGGGGGCATGGGAGAGGGAGAAGGGCTGGGCGGGGAAGACAGGTGAGCGAGATAGACTGGGTGTTTAAGAGAGAGAAGTGAAAAACGGACTGCAGAGTAGAAGAGACAAACCGAGATAGGGAGGAGACAGGCGTTTGAGAGAGATGAAAAGAGGTGAAAGACAACTCAGAGAGGTAAAAATGGTGGCAGATGAGAAGGTTATAAAGAGACAGCCAAGAAAGCAATAGCCTAGAGAGAGCATAAGTAGTCACAAAAGAGATAAATGAGAAAGAGACATACAAGTTAGAGAGAGAGGTGAGAAAGGGACAAGCTAAAAGAGGTGATTAAGCGACAGACAGGTGAGAATGGGGCAGCAGAGAGAGAAAAAGAGGGGGGAAGTGATGGTGGACATGATGAAGAAACAGGTGACATAGAGACATTGCGGAGAGAGAGCGAAGTAAATCAAGAGACAGGTACAGATGAGAAAGAACTGAGAGAGAGGCAGAGAGAGTGGGGAGATAGGAGAGAGCATGGTGATACAGGTATGGAGAAAAGATAGAAAAGAGGCAATTAAATGATAATTATGTGAGTGAGAGATAGCTGAGCAAGAGTGGGGAGAAGGGTGAAAGAAGTAATAAAGAGACATATATGTACTCAAGAAACAACTGATAGGGAAAGGTAGCAGTGATGATAAAGAGACACTAGAAAGAGAGGGAGAGGTGAGAGAGGAAAACAGGTAACACAGAGACAAGCAATATGGAAGGGGGAAAAGACAGACAACCAAGTAGAAAAGAGATGACAAAAAAAGCATGGAAGAAAAGGCAGAGGAGGGGAGTGAGTTAAAAGACAGAGAAAGGGAGGGGAGAATCATAGGACATGGAAGACGTGAAGGAGAGAGTAAAAAGAGGCCACCTGAGGTAGAATATTAGTAGCATAAAGTGAGCATGTCCTATTACAAATATAGTTTAACATTCTGGTGTTCTATTATGAAGAATGTGTATGTATGTAGAGTGTTGGCCACTGCACAAAGAACAGCATCGCCCGGTAGAGCAGTAACTTATCCTTAGCTATACATTTTCTTGAAATGGCTGTTTTTTTAACAGTTTCCCACTTGCCTAGTTATCCGAAGGCAATATTTAATATAGGGAAAACACAAAGATGGCAAAGAAGGCTCCACTGGAATGACTTTTACAGTATCTCAGAGAGATAGGTCTCATTGGAGCTGAAAATCTCAACTGTCTTCAGGAGCAGTATCTTCTAATGACTTTGTAAGGCACAAAACGCCTTTGTAATGAATAGCTCTATGGGCCAGACATAGTACCCTTAATTCTATGGAGCACAACATAATGTGGTTTCTTCACTCTGTAAATCAATCACATAGCTTGGTCTTGAGCCATCTGGAACATGTAAATCTGTCCAGCAGTTACCTTGACATGAAGGACATTGTCATAGGCCATACAAAATAAAATGATAACCCTCTTAAATGCAGCCCTTTTCATTGAGCCCAAGAAAGGAAGAAGATTTCTGGCCAGTCTGGACTAAACCTTTCACTTCTGTCCTAATTTTGGGACTAAAGAGAGTTGATGGCTAGCATAGACTCTTAGTTTCTTAACAGTAGAGCTAGTTCATGATGCTGCCGTAAGAAACTCCGGCCAAGAAAACAGGGACTAACATAGAATAGCCACTCCATTTTGTGATATTTCAATTTTTCTGGCACTGAAAGTTGGTTTACTTACTCTCATCCCCACAAGAAGCTGTTATTTGCTCTCTCTCTATTGCCAGACATGAGGGGATAGAATACAACAACCCTCACTCTAAAATGGTGCATGCCTCCTGATTTACAAGAAGAGGCAGCACCAAGCCTCAGGATGATGGCAGTCTAATTTCTGCCTTTCAAGATTGCGTCTTCGAACTTGCCACTACAAATGGTTCTTTAGTGAAATGGTAATCAGCAGTAGAGTTGACCAGCTGTAGACTAGCCAGAGATGTCAAAGAAACCAGAAGCCTGGAGTGACGCACTGCTAGTTGAAATTCTGATCTGAAAATGCCTGGTAATAAAGGTATCTGTCTGACCCGGGCTGAATATAGTAGGTGAGTAGAAAAGTAGCACAGGTGTACTGACAAGGCAAAAAGGACCATTTGGAACTGAAAAACTAGGAAATCTGGAAGAGTGAGTGAGTACACACTAAGGGGTAGGCAAGGAGAAGAACGTGGAGCAGTGGTGAGCAAGAGGATGCTTAGATGAGCTGGAGAGGTTCTGTACTGCAACAAAACTCTGTGGAACACTGACATTTGGAGCTAAACTCTTTTTTAAGTGTACTGATTCTTGAGCATGTTCAAGTGATCAGAGTTTTCTTAAAGACATTTGCTGTATTCCGTTTACTGACAAGAATGCATGTGCAAGACAACAGCTAATTCTGTGCTTGGTTTGGCTGCTGATGCAGGCTCTTGGATGAAGGCAATCATTCCATGATTAAATGTTGCCACTCAGAGGCCACAATCTCTGTGAGCCATTAAGAATGTGGGAACAGAGCCTGACAACTACCTTCCTCCAGATGAAACCTTATTTGGATGTCATATTTAGTGCTGAAAGTTCAGTCCAGCTGGAAGTCCAGCCATATATCCTTTGAAAAAAAAACAGAGGATAAACTGCAGAACCTTGTGGTAAGTAAAACTTACAAACATGCTGCTGAATCATTTCATGTACCACTCCCTCCGACACTTGGTCAATACCGTCAAATAAGAACTTGGTCTACAATTGTCAGTCATCCATTGGCAGACCTTCTTTTTTGAAGGTGGGGAGTCACAACAGCTGTTTTAATCTATTGTGAGACCACACCCTCTTGCCATAACAGGGGCAGATACCACAACTTGCTGCTGGGCAGGGACCCAACAGTGCCTCACCCAGTGAGATAGGGAGGAAAGAAAATGAATTCCTGACTAGATAATATTCATATTTTTTGATGTATTATAATGATCTTGTGTTGAAAGGCAAGAGTCCCAATTGGTCACCAAACTCTGTGAAGGCAATGCCATCAGGATGAGGCCTGATGGATGAGTAAGCTAACTAAACCCCCTAGCAGCACGATGTTATGGCTTCCATTATTGTAGTAATATAATACATATGTTTGCCTTTTCCAGTTCCTAATGGAGCTGCAGGTGCTTCCTACAGCAAGCTCTGTCTTCATCAAATTCTCTCTTCCTCCACCTTCTTTCTGCTGTTCTACAACACATCTCCCTTTGGTGATAAATGGACAAACCAAACCAGGGTTTAGACTTATGCCTATCAGATAGACTGGGTGCCTCAGACAGAGGCACCAACATCTTCAAACACGTATTTATGGTTTAATAAAAAGCCTCAAGGTTTCTGCCTACCATGTCCCCAAATCCTGAAACAAAGTATTGAGCTTGTCAGTGCTCAGTGCTTAGTGCTTTTTGCATTTGCACTACATAAGCCTTCTGATTGATTGATTTTCATTCTTGTCTACAGTTGTTTGTATTCCGGCTCTGCCATTTCCTCACTTAAATAAAAGATCTTTTTAGATCTTCTGATTTCCTGTCTGCCAGCCCCAGCATTGCATACACTAAGAGCAATAGTCATTTGTCTAAGATGCCTCTCTTTCTTGTATCAGTAACATGCCTACTCCCCAGTTTAGCACCCAGTCTGGTTGATGCCCATTAGTGTGTGCAGCCTTTAGGCCTTTTTTCACTTGAGATACAACACAGTCTCAATCCACAGCCTGAAGATTTGTGTAATCTGGGAATAGTTCTGCTGAAAGTGTCTATATGTTGTGCAGTTCTGAAAGTCCTTGCAAAGGTGAAAGGTGAGGGACATAGATTGCATGTAGGTGAGCAGGGCCCCTTCATCGCACCTTGCAGGAGGGCCCCCTAAGGTTTTGTTACGCCACTGGTCATACCATCACTTTTCCCCCAACCCTCTTAAATCCTTGGGGTTTTGCTGCTTCATATAAAAAAGATGGTATGTTTTCAGACATGAAGAATAAAAGTACAATCTCTAGTGTGAAATTAAGAAGTAATTTGCTGTAAAAACATATTAGAATCAATTTAATGTAAATTAAATTGAAAAAAGACTAGCACAGAATTAGTAGTAACATGCAGAACGATTCTTTCTTTCCTTCAATGTAGTATATGCAAAAAATACAGGCTACCATAAATCTCTCCGTTCATTAGATTCACTAATTATTTTAGAAAAACAGATACAAATAAAAATACATTTCTCATTTTCTTGGATTCAACTGGAGTTGTAATGATGCTCTGTTGTCTGCCTTTCCCCTCGGCTTCATGCAGCAGGCATTATGACGTCACTACTCAGCTGTAATAAGTTATTACACTTGAGCATCTATGTCATTTTCTTATTACAGGTAATTAGAGATGTCACATCTTGACTGCAATAAAGAAACTAGAAACCCGTCTTTACTCTGGGTTTGAGAGCTGCCAGGTAATATAATGGAGATCAAGGGCAAAATGGGCAGGCGTGGCTTTAAGTCACCTCTGAAAAGCCTGAGATCACGATTGTGGTTGTTGAATCTGACCTCTATAGTCAAGTCATCTGGGCACAGTACAGCAGAAGTTGCCCTATTTCATTTAACAGTTTGAAAATACCAGATTTAAGAATGATGCCAACCTTTCTCTCTTTCCATCTGTCTTATTATCACTAGGATCCTTATTTATATAGTAATCCATCCCTTAGACCAGGGTTCTCCAATGTCTGTCCTGGAGGGCCAGATCTATGCCAGATTTTTAAGATATCTACATTTATCTAAATGTGGATATGCTAAAAATGTGGCATGGATCCAGCCCACCTGGACTGACATTGGAGAACCCTGACTTAGATAACCAAGTGCTTAAACTCAAAGCAGACAAAATATAGCAAGGCCCAATTGGCGAATAAACCCACGTTCACACTCATTGATGCTGGTTGCTCAACCTCTACTGGCCTCTGTTGAGACAGCCAATTCCAGAGCCTGGATCCTAAGTTACAAACACTTTACTTCCTGCTGCTACACTACGTCTGGTACCTGTATAGGTTTAACTTTCGCATCTGGAGTAATACTCAGACACTAAGGGGTCGATTCCGATTCGGGCCGGAAATTTCTCCGACCGAGCCGGACCCGGAGAGATTTCCGACCGAATCGGACCCGTGCAGTCCGACCGAACGAGTACGATGCGTCCGTATGTTATCGGACTCGAGTCGGTCGGACTCCCATTGAAGTCAATGGGAGCCGGTCGTACAACGCGTACGCGGGCTCCCATTGACTCAATGGGTGCGAAGTCGGACAAGTGCGCCCCCTACAGCGGGTACGCGGCGAAGCGATTCGCGCCGTACACGCACAGGTAGGGGGACCCATGGGTCCCCCTGTGTGCGACTCGCGCGGCTACGCGTACAGGGGGTCCGACACGGACCCCCAAAGTACGGCTCCGACAGCTCTTACGAGCCAGACGGCGCGGCTCGGTCGGACTGCTCGCGGCGCGCATCGTACTTACCCGGCCGGGAAACGTCTCCATTGCGCGGTGCGAGTCGAGTCCGAGCGAGTCGGTCGGAGCGGTTCGAGCCGGGAGCGAGTCGGTCGGAGCGGTCGGGATGCCCGGACGAGTCGGTCGGCGATTTCGCATCGTACTCGCTCGGCCGGACCCGCGTACGGTTCGGTCGGGAAACAGGGCTCCGAATCGGATCCGGTAAAGCCGAATCCGATTCGGAGCCCTACCGGCCGAGATCGGAATCGGCCCCTTAGTGGTGCTTCATTGTTATTTGTCTTTGCAGCCTTTTTTGAGCATTGAGGTTTTTTATTATTGATAGTTATATATCTCAGGGAACTGCTGTTATTTTTTTATGAATAGGCCTGTATGACAGATGACAGTGTAGCAGCTGGTCTGCATAAGGTTCTAGTGTTAGCTATAGCAGAGGTGTGTGAGACGTCATCACTTGAACGTGAATGCCAAGGAGAACTGAATGTGAGGTGAGGAGATGGAAAAGATAGGAGTCAGGAGTGAAGCAGAGAAGGGATGAGGTCAGAATCCACAGATTTTACAGGTAACCTGATGAAAGCCTTCTTAAAGATAGCCCCAGAGGTAACGTATAAGTTAAGTTTTACCCAGGGTCTTTACTTGTGTTTACCAGTTGTACAGTAGGGGACTGCTTAGGTATGACTGCACATATGGTGCATGTAGCATATTCAGCCATAAATAAACACAGTCTCAGAGACAAATGTTTTTTTTTTTGACCTATTAAAAAGTTAGGGGCTTATTTATGAGAGGCTTGCGCCACCAAAGCGTCACTTTTTTTGACGCTCCGGCAGTGCAAGTCTCTCAATCATATCTATAAGGCGACGCAAAGCCACTTTGTGTGGCTTTGCATGGCCTCATAGATTTGGAGTGAGACAAAGCAGCACAAGCTGCTGCCTTGCCTTACTTTGCAAGAAGGAGGAGTTCCATGGGCATTGCGGCGGGTTTCACACAGAACATACATGGATTTTGATGCTGCCCCAGATTTATTTTATCACGTAAACCTGGACAGCACCAAAACCTGCCGCCTCCCCAGAGCAGGCATAACGAGGAGAAATATTTTTATTTCTCCTCATTTTCTCCTCTTTCCATGTGTGCTGCATTCTGCAGCTCACATAGAAGAAGGAAAACACCTTTCTTAATTGCTTTTTTGCAGGAAGGTGCACGGTCCTGCACAAAAGCAATCCTGCCTACAAGGGAGGCATCCTTGCGCCATGGTGCAAGGGTGCTTACGTTGCCGCTGGGGAGCAAATTGTGCACCAGGGCAGGGGGAAAGGATAGGAATGCACTGTATTTCATAAATACGGTGCATTCCTGCCCTTTCACATTGACGTAGGGCAGCACAGCAAGAAGACTTGCGGTGCTGCCCTTCACCAATTCCTCATAAATGAGACCCTTAATCTCTAAATTCTGAAGAAGGAGGTGTAACTAATCTGAAAGGCACTGTCTTGGACATAATCTGAAAACCAGTTCTTAGACATTCAGTTATTTAAAGTAATGTTATAAGTAAAACCTTTCTACAATATGCACCTATTTACAAGCCCATTGCGCCGCAGGTGCGCCACTTTTTTTGACGCACGGAGCGCAGGGGATATTAGAATTATAAGGAAAAGCATTCTTACACCAGTGTATCCCTTCTCTGTGTCATTTTTTTAGGGAAGACGTATACGCCCCTATTTTTAATCTATACTGTGTGGCTCAAGTGAGAAAAGCAGCCACACCAGAGGAGGAGACAGATCCCCCTAATCATATTGTCGCATTATCTTTCGGGTGGGTAAAACCCTCGAGTTATGTATAAGAGCGTGTTAGATTATGGATGCTGACTGAGTTGGTTTGTTGGATAATGATATGTGAATCACCATAGATGGAACCAAAATTGTAATATAAACGTTTTTATTGTACTTATGAATGAATTTGTCTGTATTGTTTAAATTTTAATATTGGTTAAATAAAAGATGATATGTAATGTAGTATATGTCTACTGATAAGGATGAAATTTTAAATGTAATTCCTTTGTGTAATGTCTTTTTAGATTGTGTTGGGAGACACTGAATTGTATCTATAAGCCTGAAGAAGGTGGTGGATCACACTATACCACCGAAAGGCATCGCTTTGTGTTGATTGTGCACCCAAGTACTACCGGGCTCGATTAGGAGAGAATAACGTGAGAAAATGTTGAACCAGGGTTATCAATTTTAGTGTATATGTACTTGGAGTGCTCAGTTGATTCATCAAGTTTTTGATGTTTCTAATGTTTGCCATACTCTCCCAGGTCGTTTTTAAGATATGTTTTTAACTAATGTGAATTATTGAAATGTATTGATGATGCATATGTTTTCTTAAACTCGATTTTTTAAACTCTTTTTATATTTTGAATCTCATAAGGATCCTAAATAATAAAAAATATATTACATTCTTTATATTATTCTTTTGGTTTCTATTTGGTTTTGGTGATTTGGACAGCGTATGTATGACAGCAATGTGTATGCATGATAGTAGTGTGTATCTGTATGCTTAAAAGGAGCCAAAAGGGATCTTGTCTTTGACGTAAGGCAAAGCAATGCAAGTTGCTGTGTTGCCTTACTCTGAGTCAAAGAGGCATTTCATGGGTGTTTCGGTGGATGTTCTCACGCAACACCCATGGATTTTGACTTACAAGGACTTATAAACCTGGGAATGTATCAAAAGCATACGCCTCCCCAAGAGAGGCATAACGAGGAGAAATAACATTATTTCTCCTCGTTATTTTCTCTTTCTATGAGTTCTGCATTCTGCAGCACACATAGGGGTCGATTCCGATCTGGGTCGGAAAGCTCTCCGACCGAGCCGGATCCGGAGAGATTTCCGACCGAGCCGGACTCCCCTAGTCCGACCGAGCGAGTACGATGCGGCCGTATGCTGCCCGACTCGATTCGGTCGGACTCCCATTGAAGTCAATGGGAGCCGGTCGTACAACGCATACACGGGCTCCCATTGACTGAATGGGCACGACGCGAACAGGGGGGCCCCCTACAGTGGGTACGCGTCAGTGCGACTCGCACCGTACATGCATGTGTAGGGGGGACCCTTGGGTCCCCCCTATGTTCGACTCGTGCGGCTACGCGTGCAGGGGGGTCCGACACGGACCCCCCAAGTCCAGCTCCGGGTGCTTTTGCGAGCCGGACGCTCCGACTCGATCCGGTCGTCCGACACCTGCTTCGTACTTGCTCGGTCGGGAAACGTCTCCATTGCGTGGTGCGAGCCGTGTCCGTACGAGTCGGTTGGAGCGGTTCGGACCCGGGAACGAGTCGGTCGGCGATTTCACGTACGCTCGCATCGTACTTGCTCGCTGGGACGACTGTACGAATCGGTCGGAAAAAAGGCCTCCGAATCGGATCCGGTAAAGCCGAATCCGATTCGGAGCACTACCGGCCGAGATCGGAATCGGCCCCATAGTAGGAAGAAAACGCCTCCATTTATTGTTTTTGTGCAGGAAGGTATCCCTTCCTGAACAAAAACAATCATTCCTACAATGCAGACACCCTTGCACCATGGTGCAAAGGTGCCTGCATTGGTGCAAGGCAGTTAATTTTGCTCCAGTGCAGTGGAAAACAACAGGAATGTGCCGTATCTCATAGATAGGGTGGATTCCTGCCCTTTTATTTTGACGCAGGGCAGCAAAACAAAGTGACTTGCTCTGCTGCACTGTATCAAAAACTAGTAAATAAGGCTCACAGTTCAGGGATCAGCAGAGAAGACACAGATCCATATGTGAAGTTGTCTGTTAAAAATCTCCCAAAATAATGTTTATCAGACAAAATAGTTTTGTCTCCTGAGGTAGAATTGTGTTATTTATATTGTGTAACACGATATACTGTTAGAATTTCCAAAGAATTAAGGTTGACTTAGTCATTCCATAGCTGCAATATATATGTATAGTTGTCTTTAAGTAGTAAGATGGAAGGAAGCTGCTTCATGTATAGACTTATGGGTAAAGGCTTCATGCTTCCCCTATTGTATTCCATTTAATTACCAGGAGCTAGTGCATGGCTCGCCTCACATATGACAGAAGCTCTCTTGGGGCGATGTCAACCACTGCTCTCACTGCAGAATTTTGGATCACTTGCGTCTTGGTACTATTTTCTTAACACGCTAGACACACAGTTTTACTGATAAAACTTTATCGCATACAAATAATAATGTGTGGAAATCTGATTTCTGTCAATATTTATAATTTGCGGATCACAAAGTTAAGTGTTTGTGGTCCTATTAAAATCTATTTCCATCACACTTCATAATTACAAAAAGTTAATTTACATGTATTTACATTTTGTTGAGTGTTGCAGAAAACAAACATCCTACAGCCTTTCCTTTCTCACTCCCTGTATTCCAGCAAGATTATCATCACTTTGCAGTCAGAGAAAGAAAAGTAACCTCCAATCCTCATGTTAAAAGAACAAGCAGCAATTTGTCAGAAGACATAGCCTGATATTTGCAATCTGTCTTTGAAGCGCCAGCAAATGTGACTAGATGAACACCAACTTTAAAGGCATCTTTATTTAATCCTCGAACCTTCCCGACCCACCCAAAAAAATCTGCTTGCAACCCACCAGTGAATCGTAACCCACAGTTTGGGAAACGCTGGCATAGAGAATGGGATTGTGGGCAGAAGCCTATCTACTGTCTCTGAGGGCAGTATATCTTCCAGAGAGGGAGATGGGCCTGCATCCATCCTGAGTCAAATCTTTCCATCCTCAGAGTCCATTTGTCTGTGTATTTCAGAACATCACAGTCCAGTTCAGGCAGGTGTGGCAGGACTTATTTGCGACATCCAAAAATGCTCTTCTTCTCACCATTTTTTCTGTGTGCCTGAGCCAGGAACCCGGGGGCAGAACATGATTGCCTGTGTCCTTTGAAATATCCAATGTGGTCATGAATGAGTTTCCCTCACAGCTTCATATTGGCCCAGGTGCTCATGGTTCCTGTTGCTCCTTCACATCTCAGTTCTCCCACCGTGGACATTCCCAATATGTTCATCCCCATTGCTGTCCCTCTCACTGATTTCTCCTTTACCTAGAATTAGTAGTATGGAGCTTGAGAGGTTGAAACACCTGGAGTTCGGGTGTTCAGAAGATGTCACTGTCTGCATTCAACTATCTAGGCTGTCTGCACTCAACAATCTAGGCAGTCTGAGACCCTGGAAGTTTATGATCGCTTATTGGGGTAATTTGAATCTTGGAGTTATTCAAAGGGATCTCAGGGTTCCTCATGAGATCCAGAGGAAATATTGGATTTTTTTAGTGAAGATTTTCTTGTGGACTGGCAGTTTCTTTGATCAGGGCTCAGTGGACAGCAATTCAGGTCCTTAGTGGCCGTATTACCTGCCTGTCTTGGATGGTTTTCTTATTGACGACCAGTCATTTTCTCTCTGTTTTCTCCTCGTGGATTTACTGGTTGCTATTCAAGGCAGATACAAGGTGGGTTTCAATTTCTTGAGCAACTTTTAAAGGAGTCCCCTTGAAAGGTATTTGCAATAGTACAACCTGGGTTTCCCTCACCCCTTTATGAATCACTTTAGAATGCAGAGGGAAAGCTTGTATGATAATTTTGGTTCTTCTGTTTGGCAATCTGTTCTTCCCTGATTAGGATTTTATATATATTTGTTTGGGAAATAAATGAATCACTTGGTGAAGCATTTTATTGATTTTTGTGTATTTTCTACTGTTGTCATTAGTAGTCGCTGTTTCCATTTTCTATTTTGGTATGGGTGGAAACAGTGAGTAAGCACTGGGACTAGGAGAACGGACAAGGAAGCGATGGTTCGGTTACTTACCAGTAATCTACATCACTCTGAATCCTAGTCTTCCTTGGCAAAAGTATTATATCTTCATTCAGTTAATGATATATAATAGAATTTCCTTTGGGGGTTTAATAGTCCATTTGAATTTTAGATTTAGGCCTGTCAAAAAGGGGTTATTTTGCCACAGATTCGACAGGCGGTCCTCAAGCCCGGAACATATTATGTGAACCATTCAGTTGAGCCATGGCGGCGAAGCTTGCTCACTATAAACCTCTTCTCTCTGAGACTATATACTGTAGTGATTGTCCTCTGAACAGGCGCGGACGCCTAGCCATTGGGTGGCTGCACCCCAGACTTCTATCCCCCGCTGTAAATGTTTTGTGGGTGGGTTAGGTATTGTTGGCGTAGGGCCTGGCATCCCCCTGTTGGGAGCCCGGTGAATCCTGCCCCACGACAGATGCTCCTAGTTCTCGGGGGTGTAGGGTGGGGGGAGGGGGGTATGTTGGGGAACCAAGTTATAAAGTTGTTGAATATGCAGACCCTTTTGTCCAGGCTCAGACGATATCCTTACTATGCTTACAGAGACACGGGATGACGGCACAGTCTGATAGTTCCCCCTATGGGGACCTTACAGTAATTTCGTGGAATGTCAGGGGACTTCTCAATAAGATTAAAAGAGGCGCGGTCCTACGTCAGGCTAAATGTTTTGGGGCCGACATTCTACTCCTCCAGGAGACTCACCTCCTGGGTACCAAAACCCCCTGTCTGGCCAGGTTTGGATTCCACCAGGTATACCACGCAGGATTCACCAGAGGGTCACGAGGCACGGCCATCCTAATCCACCGCAGAGTCCCCTTCCAACACTCATGCACCTGGGTAGATGAGGGGGGCAGGTTTGTCCTGATCATGGGCACACTCCACGGGGAACATATCACCTTTGGTAGTATTTATGCCCCTCCTCCATTAGGAGCCACATTTGTTGTCAGGGTCACCAGACTATGGGGTGATCTGCCGGGGGGCTTCATCCTTCTGTGCGGCGACTGGAATGACACCATGGGCCCTGCTGACAGGCAGCGTAGCACGGACTGTCCTTCACCAGTGGGTCCCTCTAAACTGAATGTCCTGGCTTCTACCTTAGGCTGGGCCGACTTGTGGTGGGCTTACCACCCCACTGAGCTCGGATTCACATTCTTGTCGGCGGTGCACGCCTCCCAATCCCGCCTCGATCATTTCTTTACGCCCCATCCTTAGCTACATAGGGTTTCACAGGCCATGCATCTTCCTAGAGGGCTCTCGGATCATTCTCCGATATCTTTAAAATTACACACCACCTCCCGTAGACCCTCCTTTAGGTGGCGGATGTCCCCATGGCACCTTAGAAACCCAGACTATCAGGACATGTTACACACGGCTATAGCGGAGTATCTGGACGTGAACGTCGCTTCCGCTCCTTCTAAATGTATCCCCTGGGAGGCTATGAAGCCCACTATTCGTGGCATTGAAATCAGCTATCGGGCCAAAGAGAAACGCGCACAGCGAGAGCACTTAGTAGACCTTGAGGCGCGCCAGGCGTCTCTGGCGGCACAGCTCAACTCAGCCCCCAGCCCATCTCTCCGGCGCAATCTGCTCCACACGCAATCAGAACTAAGTCAATATCTACTGGAGGAAGCCAGGGAGATATGGGTGGCATCGCAACGCGGAATATATCAATGGAGAGACAAGTCGAGCAAAATGCTTCACAGGTTTGTCAAGCCGACAAATCCCCCGCAGTGGTCCCGATCATTCGTGATGTGGAGGGAGATTGGCACTTTTCCTCCTTGTACGAATGTCACGAGCAGCTTTCGGAGCCCCAAATGGCTGAATTTCTTACAGACATCCCACCACGTAGACTCGCCGACCACGTGCGAGACCATTTAGATGCCCCTATCACGCTCGATGAGCTGACCGGGGCCTTACACGCTCTTCGTCCAGTGCGGGCCCCTGGACCCAACGAGTTCCCTATGGAGTTCTTAAGCCCAAATATGACTACACTAGGCCCCCACCTACTAGCTGCCATACAAGATGCACAGGAACAGGGTATCCTGCCTCGGGATTGGAGACATGCGGAGATAGTTCTGTTCCTCAAACCGGGGCGCCCACCGGAAGACCCGTCATCGTATCGTCCCATTTCTCTCATTAATTTCGAGCCCAAGTTACTAGGAAAGGTCCTTGCTGACCGTCTTCGGACGTGTGTGACTGACCCGGTGCACCCGGACCAATCGGGCTTTATGCCCCATAGGGCCACTCGCCATAATATACGGAGAGTACATAACGCCATAGAGATGGCCCACACATTGGGGCACCCAGCAGCCCTGTTATTAGCGGACATAGATAAGGCATTTGACTCACTCAGTTGGGTCTATCTGTTTCAGTTACTCGAGGCGGTAAACTTCGGTCCTCCCTTTTAAAGCTTATGTCCGGTTACTTTATAATAGCTTAACTGCTTCTGTTCACATAGCAGGGCATCATTCTGATCCATTTCCCATCCGTCGTGGTACAAGGCAGGGCTGTCCCCTATCCCCGCTACTGTTTGCCCTAGCGGTGGAACCCTTGGCGGCATGGGTTCGTGGGGACCCGGTGCTACGAGGGTTTGAATGGTCCCAATCACACTCAGACCACATTGCGTTATATGCGGACGATGTCCTCTTCTTTATGACGGATCCGTGGTTCTCCGGACCACGTATCCTACAAATCCTCAGTGTGTTTGGGGAAACTACCGGCCTGCATACCAATCCTGCCAAATCGGTGCTCTTCCCAGTATGCGGCAATCAGGGACGGGGCACATGGGCATCGTCGCTGTCCCATGCAACGGACGGTTTAAAATATTTGGGCATCTTTATATCACCAAGCCCCAAGATCTCATGGGCCAATAATATCAGCTTGCTGCTCACGAGCCTAACTAACGAAACAACAATTTGATCCTCCCTTCCATTATCATTATATGGTCGATCTGCGATCTTCAAGATGGTCTCCTTACCCAAAATACTCTATAGATTGCAAAACTTCCCTTACAAGATTACGCGCTCCTGGTTCGCGCAAGTAAACGCTGTACTTAATAAGTTTCTCTGGAACGGCGATGTTATTAGAGTAGCGCTCCGCACATGTACGCAGTCCACATATTGTGGGGGAATAGCAGCGGCAGACGTATATGCGTACTATGTCGCATCTCATGTCCTGATAATAAATGACTGGTGGTACAGCTCCCCAACTGACCCAGCCTTCGCACTCGAGCAAACAGCAATGGGGCGGACTCCCCTTCTTCAGCTCCTCTATAGCTCTGACTCCTTGGCGCTGCTTCCCTCCGCATGTAAGGTGGTCATACAGCTCTGGCGGGACATGGTCAAGCAGATGGGGTGGCGCGGAACACTAACTCAAACGACTCCCCTGTGGCACGGTACATACCTCCGTCCAGTGGCGGCCTTGCGGGGATTCCATGGGTGGGACTTGGTGAGGATCTCTACCCTGGGAGATGTACTGCGGGGCACCACTCTGAAATCCTTCCAGCAACGCCAAGTAGATTTTCAATTGCATAAGACCCAGTTTTATAAATACCTCCAACTCCGCCACGCATTGACCCCCCAGATCCAGACCCTGGAGTCTTTACCGGAATTTCATCCTCTAGAAGGACGCCTTTTAATGGGAGATTTAGGCCTACACAAAATCAGACAAACTTATCAAACACTCACCACCCACACTCAGACTACCCTCGACAAGACCAGAAGTGCGTGGCAGGAGGACATTCCCGACCTGACCGATGATGACTGGGCAGAGGCCATTGCTAGCCCTCGGGGGGCGGCAGTTTCCACACGGTACCGTCTCATTCAATTCAAGTACTTACAGGGGCATATTATACCCGAACTAGGCTCTGGAAGATGGGGGCCATTCAGTCCCCTGCATGCTTACGATGCGACAGAGCAGAGGGGTCATTTCTCCATACAGTTTGGGGCTGCTCTGCGTTGCAACCCTTCTGGCGCAGGGTATCCTCTTGCCTCAGCGAGGTGCTATCATGGGAACTACCATACGACCAGAGACTTTTCCTCTTGCATAGCACGGATGGGATAGGGGGCAATAAATATAAACAACACTTACTCTTTTTGGCCCTTACTATCGCCAAACGTGACATTGCACAGTTATGGAAAGGGACTTCCCCCCCGTCTTTAGGCAAGTGGAAGGCTGAATTGGATAAATGTATGGGTGCGGAGACTGCAGTGTTCTTGGCCCGCGGCTGCCCCCATAAGCACCGGAAGATCTGGACTCACTGGGCAGAGTATCATGGGATTGAGCTCCCTCCCCTCCCATCCCCGGACCCCTGACCGTAGCTGCCACACTGGTAAATTCCTCTAGATATAATCACTCCACACCACACAATTGTTTGTCATCCTGTGCACATATCTTAGATATACGAACGAACGTCTGGACCTCTCTGCATATTGTTTTGGTTGTATTTCGCTACATGTTTGCAGGTATTGCAAAGATTCGAAATATTGGTATTCCTATCTATTTTGTATTTTTACAGGTATTTGAGGGGCTCTACCCAAATTTCATCCGGAATAACAAAATAAAATTTGTTTTTTTTTTAAAAAAGGGGTTATTTTAACATCTTGAATTTGCAGTTTAGAACTGCAGAGAAAGGCTACTATGGTAAGCCAGGAGACAGTGTCACTGCTGTGGATGGCACTATGAGTGCTGCATTCCGCTGGTAGAATTTAATTTGCAGGCCCTGAGTACATTTGGTACCATATACTAGGTAGTTATATACAAATTAAATAAACCAATCAGGTGCATACCAATTTTACCATGTTGAAAGAAGAAGCACACTGAAAGCACACTGGTTAGCAGAGGTAAAGTGCACAGAGTTCTATTATAGCAGGCAAAAATAATGTTCAGCAAAAAGGCGAAAAAAATTGGGGTGACCCTGCAGAAAGGATAAATCTTCAACATAAACCCTTCACTGAAACTTTTTTTAAAGTCTTTCTTTGCTTTCTTATCTTGGTACAAACATAACCACTTTCTTAACACATTCAGCTTAATGGGCATTGCTTCCTTTTCCACGCACTTTCCTGCCCCTGCCTCCCTGTGACCCCCCTTGTCCAATTCTGTAATGCAAAACTGAGTTCCTGCCATTACATTTTTGACACTTGTGGTGGAACTTGCATGGGTATCAAGAACAAAATCCCTTGTTGTAATCACAGTATGTGCCAATAACTCCTGCTCCCCGTCTGACTCCCTCCCTCTCCCCCACCATGGTGGGATGCACTGGAAAGTGCTGTATGTGCAGTGGAAACCCACTCACAGTGTGGTGTGTCAGCATGGGCGTGGGGGGTGTCATGTGTTGGAGCCACAACTCACTGTCTAAAACGGGACAAGCTTTGCTGGGTTTTCACTCCTCCATGGCTGACATTGCTCATTGTATCTCATCCATGCAAGCCCCTCAAAGATAATGATAATGCTGGCAGTTGTATCTCGTCCATGTATTTCCATAAACTCACACTCTTCTCACATCTAATACTAGCGTAGATAGAAAATGCTACCATCCATGTGTCAAAGTTCGTGGGGACCTGATGGTGCTTTGCTAAATCTTTCTCTTCTGCCTTGGATCCTCCTTTGCATCTTGGTTCTCTATGAAGCAAATTGAGCAGGTCAATGTACTCATTCCCCCATGTCTTTTCTGTCATGTTAGCCAGCAAATGACTCCCCAGAGAATCTACCATTCCTAAATACCGGAGGGTCAACCCCCCATCTCCCTCATCCTTGGTTTTCTTTACTTTGTCCATTTCCCTATGCTCTGGCCCATCATTGTCACTTTGTCTACTACGCCCTCTGTTTCTGTCCCTGTGACCTTCAACTCTTTATCCCCTTGTCTTCCCCTGTCATCCCCTGCTTCCTTGTTCCCTACTGATAAACCTATCAGCCTTTGGTGTGGTCTTCCCCAAAACTTTTTGCCTACTCCCCTCTTGTTGCAGAAATTCGTCTTTGTTGACTTTTGGACTCTGTGCACTTTATCACTGCTAACCAGTGCTACAGTGCTTGTGTCACTTCTAAAACATGGTAAATTGACCTACTTCTGATTGGCACATTTCATTTGCTTATAAGTCCTTACTAAAGTGGTACATCATGTAACCAGTGCTTGAAAATTAAATGCTACTAATGGGCCTGCAGCACTTTTTGTGCCACCCACATAAGTACCTCTTGAAAACATGTCTCAAGTTTGCCATTGCAGCCTGTGTGCAGTTTTAAACTGTCAATTCGACTTGGGCAAATAAACCTTTGGCCAAGCCTAAACCTTCCTTTTTGACACATATAAGTCACCCCTAGGGTAGGCGTAAACAGCCCATAGGGCAGGATGCAGTGTATTTAAAAAGTTGGACATGTACTTTTAAGTTATATATATCCTGGTATGAAAAACGTCCCAATTTGTTTTCCACTACAGTGAGGCCTACCTCACCCATAGGATAACATTTGGTTACCTTATTGCATTAAAAAGTGATAACTTTTCTTTGGAAACAGGTAGAAATGTCATGTTTGGTCTCAAAAGAATTGTAATTTAAAATCCTCTTTAATGCTAAAGTCGAATTTAAAGTCCCAATTTTTAAAATGCCTTTTAGAAAGTTAGCATTATCTTGTCCTAACCATTCGGTGCCCGCAGCCTGTGTCCTGGGTCACATGACTGTGATTAGAGTGGCAGTTGGCCTTTGTGTGTTCCTCCCAGACAGTGAGACAAAGGGGGAATAGATATTGGCAGGATGGGCCATCCTGCCAGAATGGGAGGGGCAGAGCTGTTCCCTGCCCCACTTACATTTCAAAGGCACTGCCTCTAGCACATTCACAAAGAACTTGACGGTAGTCTTTTGTCACTCTGGACCTCCTGGAGCCCGGGCTGGGGAGGAAGGAAATTCCAGAACCAGATGAGGGGGAAGTCAAAATGTGTCACCGACTTCAGAGGCTGACACCAAATAAAAATATTGGCCCCTCAGACCAACTCTTCATTACACTCCTGGACCTGTGGAGAACACTCAGAAGACCTCACTTGTACTCAAGGGGACTTCCCTGATTATTGAGGTCTGCCTTGTACCCTCAGAGGTCTGCCCTGCTGCTTGAGGCCTGCCTTGCTGCTTAAAACCATGTCTCTCAGAGTGACTCCAAGGTCAGCTGGCTGACCTCCTGTTCTGAGCTACAGGGACACAACAAGCTCCAGAGGCCTCCCCACAATTGCCCAGCTGACCTGCTGCAACTAGACATGCCCTGGACCTGTGATGACCGTTAATCCGAAACTCTGGTGAACCTGACTCTTCGCGCTAGAGAGACAGCCAGTGACAACTAGCAATGCGAGATCTGCTTGTAGCGCTACAGCGACGACCATCTGCAATGATCCCTCTGCTCCTCGCTGCCTAGTCCACTGTGAACTGAACTTTTAGAAGGTATCTTTTTCAGCTGGACTAACTCGGTCCCTGTATCCGGCCCTCACTCCATCGCGGTCGGCCTGAACTTGTGACTTTTCCCCCATCTAGGATGACCAGATAACGAGTGGCACTTTGTGCTTTTAGGCGATATACTTACCTAGACCTTTGGAATTCAATATCCGCAGTTCTACTGATTGGATTTTTCTCGTTCTGGTGTCAAATTATTTATAACATATTACTCTATTTTTCTAAATTGATGTGGGATTTTGTCTTGTGTTGTGATTTCCCTTTGTTACTGTTGAAGCGCTGCATAAATTCCATAGACCAGTGACACTCAAAGTATGGCCCGGAGGCCGCATGCGGCCCTCCTGACCTTTACATGCGGCCCCCTGGTCAAAAGCAGCACTTTAGAAACACCTTTATTATTAAAGACATCTTGCAGCACAAGTGTATGAATATGATAGAATCTCTTAAAAATTCAAAAAGTGTGCTTCATTAACATGTAGAACTGTTTCACCTTAATACATCACATTATATCAGTACAGACGAGTATTTTTTTTTTAAAGCGATAATTTTCAAACATTCATTTACATTCATTCTTCCCCAGCCCCGACAACAGTGTCAATAGTGAACTAAGATGTAAGTCAGTTGTTAAGTACGCTATTTGGGCTGGGTTCCTATTATAAATGAACAGTATTATAGTTTACTAAATCAAACATAGGAGAAGATTTTGCACATTGCACATCCTGAAGTCATGTATTTCGATATCCTTTTATATGTGATAATGAAGAAAATGGAGGGAAAGTGAAATAAAACAATTGCTTTGGATCACACTATTTGGTATAGTGGAGAAGCTGGGATTAATTCAAGGTATTCTGCTTCCACATTGTGCAATTCAACTTATGTATATGCTTTGCTTCCAGTACACCCACCTTATTGGCACCGTCCCCAGAACCCCCTCCTGCTGACTGCCACCCTGCTGGCATCAGTGTGGCCCTCGAACACATCACAGACAAAACATTTTGGCCCGCTGGAAAATGTTTGTGAGTACCCATGCATTAGACGCTGCCTCTAAGTTAAGCCTGGCGGCTTTTGTGCCAAACTACCAGTGGCTTAAGCAATTAATTTGCTAATTAACATTAATTAAGTGACTTTTTGTGGTTCATCCTGACAGGGATTGTGGATTTTGCTAGAGAAGGGTCAACGCCCCCCTCAAACAAAAAAAACATTTCCTACACCTACCTTGTCCTGTCTTGTTTCCCTAGTGTCCCCTTGTCCTCACTTGCGAACTTCCTCCTTGTCTTTTAAATTCTTTTCCTAAGAGTCAAACAATGTTGTCCCTTCTCTTTGAGGCTCCCACCTCTAATTGAGAGTGATTCATGAATCAATCTTTCACTGGAAGCACCACAAGAATTTTGAACGCCCTCCCTTCAACACTCTGCTAGACCGTGCTACCGTCAAAAGAATCTTAAAGCTTTTCTTATCGACAGACACTTGGGTTAAATTTCCTTTGCCTTCACTTGTTCTCCTATATATGCTTTTACTTGTCTGATGTTGCATCTCAAAGATACCCATACACCGACTGTCGGGGAGCATTACCTAAGTACAGCTTATCTCTCACTTACTCCTGATTTCTGGCTTTTCATTCTCTTAGGTTGCATCTCTAATATATTCTCGATGTGATTGTTTGGGACTGTTTTCTTATAAAGCGCTCTGATGCCCCTGGGCCAAACCTGTTTTTTATCACAAAAATAAATACAGAGACATAAATAAATGTGTTCTGACACCCGTGATGACTGCCAATGCGAAGCGCCGGTGAACCGGACTCTCTGCGCTAGAGAGCCAGCCAGTGATGGCTAGCAATGCGAGATCTGCTTGTTGCGCTACAGCGACGACCATCTGCAATGATCCCTCTGTTCCTCGCTGCCTAGTCCACTGCGAAATGAACTCTTCGGACTGGACTTTGAGAAGTTAGCTTTTGCAGCTGGACTAACCTGGTCCCTGTATCCGGCCCTCACTCCATCGCGGTCGGCCTGAACTTGTGACTTTTCCCCGATCTAGGACGACCAGATAACGAGTGGCACTTTGTGCTTTTAGGCGCTATACTTACCTAGACCTTTGGAATTCAATATCCGCAGTTCTACTGATTGGATTTTTCTCGTTCTGGTGTCAAATTATTTATAACATATTACTCTATTTTTCTAAATTGATGTGGGATTTTTCTTGTGTTGTGATTTCCCATTGTTACTGTTGAAGCGCTGCATAAATTCCATAGACCAGTGACACTCAAAGTATGGCCCGGAGGCCGCATGCAGCCCTCCTGACCTTTACATGCGCCCCCTGGTCAAAAGCAGCACTGGGCTCCTGCCTTCTCGACTCAGCACTAACATTGAAAAAGAAGTTAAATAAACAGGCAAGCAGTTATTTAAACTCCACTGTTTAACTTTAGCAACACCTTTATTATTAAAGACATCTTGCACCACAAGTGTATATATATGATAGAATCTCTTAAAAATTCAAAAAGTGTGCTTCA
The DNA here is from genome assembly GCA_963921515.1 of Calotriton arnoldi. Lineage (NCBI taxonomy): Eukaryota > Metazoa > Chordata > Amphibia > Caudata > Salamandridae > Calotriton > Calotriton arnoldi. The sequence goes on along the minus strand of CAWUFW010015312.1, from coordinate 243,232 downwards.
TTAACATGCAGAACTGTTTCACCTTAATACATCACATTATATCAGTACAGACTAGTATTTCTTTTAAAGCGATAGTTTTCAAACATGAATTTACATTCATTCTTCCCCAGCCCTGACAACAGTGTCAATAGTGGACTAAGATGTAAGTCAGTTGTTAAGTACGCTATTTGGGCTGGGTTCCTATTATAAACGAACAGTATTATAGTTTACTAAATCAAACATAGGAGAAGATTTTGCACATTGCACATCCTGAAGTCATGTATTTCAATATCCTTTTATAAGTGATAATGAAGAAAATGGAGGGAAAGTGAAATAAAACAATTGCTTTGGATCAAACTATTTGGTATAGTGGAGAAGCTGGGATTAATTCAAGGTATTCTGCTTTCACATTGTGCAATTCAACTTATGTATATGCTTTGCTTCCAGTACACCCACCTTATTGGCACCGTCTCCGGAACCCCCTCCTACTGACTGCCACCCTGCTGGCATCAGTGTGGCCCTCAATCACATCACAGACAAAACATTTTGGCCAGCTGGAAAATGTTTGTGAGTACCCATGCCTTAGACATTGCCTCTAAGTTAAGCCTGGCGGCTTTTGTGCCAAGCTACCAGTGGTTTAAGTAATTAATTTGTTAATTAAGGTTAATTAAGTGACTTTTTGTGGTTCATCCTGACAGGGATTGTGGTTTTTGCTAGAGAAGGGTTCACGACCCCCTCAACCAAAAAAACAATTTCCTACACCTACCTTGTCCTGCCTTGTTTCCCTAGTGTCCCCGTGTCCTCACTTGCGAACTTCCTTCTTGTCTTTTACATTCTTTTCCCAAGAGTCAAACAATGTTGTCCCTTCTCTTTGAACCTCCCACCTCCAATTGAGAATGATTCATGAATCAACCTTTCTCTGGAAGCACCACAAGAATTTTGAACTCCCTCCCTCCGACACTCTGCAAGACCATGCTACCGTCAAAAGAATCTCAAAGCTTTTGTCATCAACAGACACTTGAGTTAAATTTCCCTTGCCTTCACTTGTTCTCCTATATATGCTTTTACTTGTCTGATGTTGCATCTCAAAGTTACCCATACACCGACTGTCGGAGAACTTTACCTAGGTACAGCTTATATCTCACTTTCTCTTGATTTCCGGCTTTTCATTCTCTTAGGTTGCATCGCTAATGTATTCTCGATGTGACTATTTGGGACTGTTTTCTTGTAAAGCGCTCTGATGTCCCTGGGCCAAGCCGGTGTTTAATCACAAAAATAAATCTAGAGAAATAAATAAATGTTTTCTGACACTCAGACCATCACATTTGTTTTCTGTTTGCACTCTTTCTCCCCGTCTTCTTCGGCAATCTCTTCAATGCCCCTGCCTAGGTGCCTTTCACCATTCATCCTCATACTCACTCTCCCTTCAGTCCTCCATTCCTCGTCTCCGTTCCTTCGTACATCCCCCCATTGCATTCCTTCCATATTGTCTCATGGCTGTTATTTTTTTTCTTTACTCCTCCTCTCCTCTGTCGCCCCGGTAGTATAAGCCCCTCCCACAACTCTCAACCCTCCTAACCTCTTTCTCCCCAGTCCAACCTCTTCTGTCATGTTCCTCCCTTTCTGAAGCAGAGGTAAGCTTTCTTTTGCTCCTCGTTCCTCTTTCGTTCTCTTCGATCATCCCGAACTCTACCTCCTCCTCCTATTCCTTCTCTGCTCCTCTCCCTTCCTCCTCATTCTCACTCTCTCTGTGACTTGGCACCCTTAATGCCACCACTGCTGACCGCAAACCCCTGTGTTCTCCTTTGTCTCTCCTTGACAACCCCTCAACCCTGTCAAGTCCTCTGTGCTCCTCCTTCCACGCTCGGCCAATTGCAGGGTGCTGCACATCCCCTTTCGATGTCCTCAGCACCTGAACACCCTTGGATCTGCTCTTTTCCTTTTCATGTCTGCTGTGTAGACCATTGTGCTCCCACGCTGTCCTTCTCACTGTGATGAGCGCACCCCATACCCCGGCATGACTCGCGGAACCGATAAAGGATTAGTGGTGTATTAGTATAGTGAAATATGAAAGTAATTTGAGGAGTGGACATGTTAGCCAGTTATTTGAATTGAGAAGGATAGTGGAGGGATAGAAGAGGGAAAAGGTTTGCATTTATATAGCGCTTGCTACCCCTGATGAGGTGTTGAAGCGCTTTTTCGGCGAGTAGCATGCTACTCCAGAACCGATAAAGGATTAGTGATGAATTAGTATAGTGAAATATGAAAGTAATTTGAGCGGTGGATATGTTAGTCTGTTATTTGGATTGAAAAGGAATAGTGGAGGGATAAAAGAGGGAAGGGTCTAGAAAGGTATTTATTTGTTTGGGAGTTTATAGCCATAGGAGGGGGTTTAATAAGTTAATTCCTTTTTTTCTGGTGAGTAGAAATCAGTGCATTTGTACCTATATTTCTGCTACATTCGCTTCAGTGCACGTGTCCAGTCCCTCTAACTGAATGTTTGGGACAGAAAAGATCAAGGATGTTTTAAAGTTACAAACATCCCTGTGATATAAGTAGTATTCAAATAACAAAGGTGTCATTCCATCAATGACATATAGATTAGACACATTTCAAGTTTGTATTCCAACCATCCAGCAACTGAAACCCCTCAATCATCACCCAACACCCCTATTATAGAAATAATAGCAAAAACATAAACTAACAATTTCCATTAAGTAAAATCAACAGCTCCCTTCTCTTCACTACCATACCCTCAAAGCCTCTAACACCTGTTGGAACAAGTGGGCAAATAACTTCCCTATTCTCTCTTCTGGAAGCCAGATTGCCAACAAGTAATCTATCATTGTTCAAATATGTAAATAAATACTCCAGCTCTGCAGTTAGCAAACAGTGAATAATTTTCCGAACGCTCCTGTGTAAAGATTGGCCAGTTCAGAAAATTCAGATTCAGAATGGGTCGCAATCAGACCCACCACTTTAATATTCTTGAGGTAGGCCACAAATTGTGACTCACTCCCATTGGAGGCCTTCACAGGGGGTGGGGCTTGCTGGCACCAGCAGACCACCATATCTGTGATAGTCTTTCAAAAAAGTAAACTTTTGTTTTAAACTGCAGCTCACTTTCCTTAATGAAAATGGACCATGTTTAAAAAGAAAGTTTACCTTTTTGTTTGTTTGAGAGTTTAGTGTAGCTCTTTAGACCACTGCCTACTCCCCAACAAACCTTACTTCCAAACAAACGTTTTTATTTTCTTTAATTCACAAGGAGAGGATGAAGCCTAACTTAGGGCGTTTGATCTCAAATCTGGGGAACTGGGTTCGAGTCTCGGCATTGACACTAAACATCCTGTGATTCTGGACAAATGACTTAATCTCCTCATACCTAACAAAAATGAATGTGTCCTTGTGTAACGGAACTGGTGCTCATGTAAAGCGATCTGAAACCTTCGGGTCAAGTTTGCACTGTATAAAACTAGCAAATAGGTTACCTCTTCAACGTGGGTAGCTGTAAAAACGTCAATGTTATGCGACTGGATTTTGGTTACAAAATATTGATACATAGTATACCGTCTGTATTTGGAGGAGGTGCCTACAACACACTCCTTCCAGCTATCCATTCACAATCCCATTTTAGGAATTGGAAAAACTTTTGACTCCTAAAATGGGTTTAGAACATCTGAAAAAGCATGTTTATGGCTATAAATACTGAATCAGTGTGTTTGCACTGTAAAAATGCTCAATACATGTTGGTTGACATATAATGGTGTCCAGTACAAACGCTGAACAAAACAGCTGCTAAATACAATCAGAGCTCTGAGAGAGCTCAGACCAAAAAATACACCAGGCAGAATTGCTTTCCAATTTCAATGCAGAGCAACAGTGTGAGCTCTCTCTAATAATGCCTTGTGAGTGATGAGAAGTCAGCCGTGTGCGCTCCCTCCAGCACTCCATTGTACATTTGCCCAGAAAGGAGCAGAAAAGCTGCTTTATGATCTAAAATGTTCAGACAACACCTTCACTCACAGACTCTCAGCCGTCATGAGCCTGGAGAGGCTCTGAAAAATCGGAGCTGGATTCCCAGAAACTGAATCAGGATGGGAGGCACAAATCTTGCACCCTCCTCCTGTGTCACTGTCACAAAATGAAGGCTGGACAGAAGGCAAATTGAGAGATGTACAGACAGGCCACTGCCTGAGGACGTGAGAAAGGCTGGGGTGGAATCCTTGATTGTAGTCAAATGTCAGGCCAGTACCTTTAAAAAGGGCTGACGAACAGCCAATCCTCACAGCACTTACTCTCTGAAACAACTCAACTGTGACATATCACAGACCACCAAGAACACAAAATTGAGACTAAAATTAAACCAAAAATAAGAGAGAAATGAGGTTCAAGCCTCTGTACAGAAAATCACAACTATCATACTGTAACTAACAGCCAGAAAGACAATGACAGATTGAGTTGTTACATATCACATCTATTACTGTATCAGGAGGGCTTGTACTAACTGAGGGGCCTGGGTCACGTCTGCAGTGTTTGTGCTGATAGTTGCAGTTGGTGGGCACCGACATTTATCTAAAGGGACTAGGGGGCATATTAGCAAGACCGGCGATAAAATTATCGCTAATATGCGTTATAGAATTCCAATAGAAGCCCAACCTGGGCTTCTATTGGAATTCCATAACGCATATTAGCAAGCCCATTATCGCCGGTCTTGCTAATATGCCCCCAGGTCTTATATTTCCTCTTTAGGGTTTGACACAGAGCAAAGCAGAGAAATACAAGGAAGGGAGACAGATGGAGGAAGAAAAAGACTGGAAAACAAACAAGTGGAGAGTGCAAAGAAGGGAAGGAAAAGAGTGTGATTAAAAGCCAGGAGCTGCAGGGTGTGGGGTTTGGGGGGGGGGAGAAAGAGGCATAAGGTGGAATCAAGGCTAGACAGCCTGTTTACAAATTGAGCCATGATTATCAGGCTTCTGCTCTAACAGACTGGTAACTAAGGGGCATATTATCAAGGGCCGGCGATAAATATCGCAAAGCGCGCTTAGCGCTTGCATATTTATCGCCGGCTATCTCTGGAATTTATCGCCCGGTTAGCGCGTTATTAACAACGCGCATCGCCGAGGCGATAAAAATGTCAGAGATAGCGTGGATATCGCCGTTTTCCATGGGAAAACGGTGATATCCTAGATGATAGGGCCTGTGGTCTTAGCCACAGAATCCACCCCCCATGTTAAGTATGCCTTAGTCAGGAATTTAACAGACGTTAAATTCCTGCGTTAAGACATACTTAACGCGATTAAAATAATCGCTTCCCCGCATTGTAAATATCGCGAAGCTGCCTTCGCGATATTTACCCATGTTGTTTCCACAGACACGCCTACTTTGCATCTCATTATCGATGCGAAGTCAGGCGTGCTGGAAACGGGAGCAAAATCAGCAAAACACGCGATAGCGTGTCTTTGCTGATAAGGCGATATAATTATCGCCGCTTTTCGGCTGAAAACGGCCGCAAAAGCGGCGATAATTGTTTATCGCCGCCTTGTTAATATGCCCCTAAGTCACTTTTCAGATCGGTGCAATGCAGGATATGAGAAGGATCTCGCTGGAACCCTGTTCTGTCATCTAGTTCTGAGCTGGAACTAGGATTAAGCCGACCCAGCAAAATATGCTGAACTTGTCTTGATGTAATTTTACAACACAATTCAGCAGCACTACACCTTGTCTGCTTTCAGTTCAGAGCAGAAACGTGCAGAAGGTGAAGGGACTTTCTCATTTTCACTTCCAGCTGGGCCCAAAACAAAGGACTGATTTAAAGGGCTGTCAACCCTTCTTTAGTTCAAATATCATCCTGGCTGAGAGTAATCTAGGGCCTAGCTTCTATGTGCCAATACAATGGAAGGAAACAAAGGTACACAGCTCATTTCACAAGTACTTTACAGAAACTATGATCTGGGGGCTGGTTTTTGACCCTTAAAGAGATGTGCATTTACTGTAAGAATGCCAATCGTACCTGTGTGCATGAGTAATTACATACAAAACAATTTAAATACTATTTTACTTTTTTATTTAATTGTTTTATAGCGCTTCTCATCCCAGTGTAGGTTGTCAGAGTGCTTTACATCACACACACAGGCAATGAATCACTAAAGTCTGTAAATCAATGAACAGGAAATCTTACATAAAACAATGAGGAATATAAGGTGTATGAGTCACACGTTGTTCAGATTTGTAGACATTATATGTAAGGAGGGCATGGTCAGGAAAATCACACAGTCAGGATTTAAAACGTTAACGCAGTAGATGGGGGAGTCAGTACTAACAAGGCCTGAATATTGACTAAAGTAACCCTTCATTGCAAACTTGGAATAATAACAGATTGAGAAAAAAATCATAAGGATTTAAACCTATGACTTTGCATGCAGTTCTTTGATGCCGAGCCATAGCTCACTGTGATCTATTAGAAGGATCGCAACTCATTGATTGAATGTAACCAAAATATCTTTATGTCAAAAGCAGTAACCCACTCACCTCTATGTAAAAATACAAATCTGTAATTTGCATGTTACACAATGTGCTTGGCAGCAGGCTCATTAACCCTCAATGCTACTTTGTGGCTAGACAAAACACAGAACTTTCCAGCAAGTGCATTAACCACCAGAATTATCTTACTGTTATTATGATCACCTGAAAATTGCTGCGCACACGAAGATATCTACAGCAGGTGCCTTAACCCAGTAAGGTATTCCCCGTAATATATTTAGAATGCAGCCTCTTTATGACCAATTAAGTAAGCCAGAACAGATTTACTTTTACATTTTTTCTAGGCTGCCATTTACTTTGCGCTAGATTTAAAAAGTAAATGTACAACTTGACTGTCTTTCTTTTCATGACTCCGTCCCCCATGAATCCACCACCTTTCTTCTGGCACAGATTGGCCCCTTATTTATGGAATATTCTGGTATATTTTTTTCCAATTCAAGTACTGGATTGGAACAGCTGGGTCAAAAGGGATCAGTCATAGGGTAGATAGATCAGTGGGTCTTGCGGAAGACATCTTTAGAGTTGTTTCAATACCAAGTGAATAAATGATCTGACCTGTCACCCACCATGTGATCTTTGGCAGGTGTCCACATCTCTCTGTCTTTTGTGATGACAGTTAACCCCAACCCTCCTTTTGCCTTCAACAGCGGGCTTCCTTCCAGTTCTTCCAGTCCTCTAGTTTCTGGGTTTCAATCATGTGGCATCATAGCCTGGCATGGGTACTGTAGTCTTAGCCTCTTTAGCACCTAATTCAATGTAGGGGAGCAGACAAGCCTGACACCTTCTCTCTTGGCACAACTTCAAGCACATGGATCGAAACTTCACAGCTCTGCCAAGTGTTACGCATCTAGAGTTAGGTTAACACAATTGGTAGGTTTTCCCGCATTATCAAGGACCCGACATTGTCAAACAATCAGTGTGATAGATTTCACAGTGCCTTGCAGTATGCCGGATAGCTAATTTGTTAAATCAGTAGTTGGAAGTAATACAGTGATATGTTTAGTCTCTGCCCCAGGCTGTTATTTGCCGTGGCAAGAGTTCAGGCAGCGGCGCTCCTAATCCTCAATGACAGCAGTGTGTTCAGATGAAAAATTATGTAAACAATCCATAGACTATCTGCTGGGCACGTCAGTCTCATGAGAGAGAAGCCCTGCCTAGACTGAAGAGACACACAGTAAGAGAGCAGGAGCGAGCACACTCTCCGCATTAATCCAGCCAGGTGCCGAGAAGAGTACGGAGGACAGTGAGGCACCTGACCTCCGCCTGTTACTCGGCATGATCAGGCCTCGGAATAAAAAATATGCAAATCAGTCTTGACCCTGCTCCAGTCGGAACAGTCCAGCTTGAACTGCCAAGCCAGGTCCTCCCTGAATCGGAACTCAAGCAACCTAGGAACAGTTTTGCCCTAGTTATGGGCTCATCAGCCGGGCACAGCTTGATTCCCATGACACAGTGTGCACGGGACCAATGTCAGTGGCGGCTGCCTCTGTACAGGGGTGGTGGAGCGGAAGGGGGAGTGATAGGGGAAAAGCATGATATAAAAATAAAAAATTAACTTACCTTCTTCGCCACTGCCACCGCCGCATGTCTCTCCTCAATCCTCGAGGAGCACCAGAAGACCCACACCCCCGGACTCTCCCAGCCAATCGAGACGCTGCAGGAGCAGCGTTGTGATTGGTCCGAGTGCCCAAAACTGCTGCTCAGGTAGTAACTGGAAGGCTGGGCATGTTCTCCACTGGGCTGTGCAACACAGCCCAGTGGAGACCACGCCAAGTGCGCCTGACTGTTTGGACAGCCCCAGAGGGCCGAACAAGCTGCCATGTGCAGTTAGGGAGGGAGTGCAAACCACTCCTGCTCCCTCTGATGGTGGGGAGCCTAGCCCCGCCCGACCTGGCTGGAGTCGGAGTCCCACAAGGAAAAAAAAAATGATAATAGCTTCTTGTTATTATCATTGTATTTTTCTTTTGCACTGCTCAACGAGCAGTGGGGTGATGCTCCTTCGCCTTAGCGGAGGAGCCGGCACTGGTCTGGGCATACCCGTCCCACTTAGGACGATAAATTAAGGTATGCAAAAAAGTGATGGATGGAATGCTTAAATCAATCTCAGCAACTGCCAATTATTCTGGGCCGCATCCCAATCCATCATTATTTTGCACACCATGTCATCTCAGTTTGGTCCCAGCTCAATGCAAATCAGTCTTGACCCTGCCCCAATCGGAATGCTCCAGACTGAATTGCCATGCCAGGTCCTCCCTGAACCAGAACACAAGCAACTCAGGACCGGTTTCATCATAGTTATAGACTCATCAGCCGGTTACAACTTGGTTCCGGTAACACAGTGTGCATGGGACCCATGTCTGGGCATACCCATCCCACTTAGGGTGACACATTAAAATATACAAAAAAGTGATGAATGGAATGCTTGAATTAATCTCAGCCACCTGTAATTACTCTAGGCCTCATTCCAATCCATCATTATTGTGCACACCATGTCACCGCACTTTGAACCCAGCTATATGTAAATCAGTCTTGCCCGGGTCCAACCGGAACAGTCCAGCCCAAACTACCAAGACAGTTCTCCCTGAACAGAACACAAGCAACCCAGGACCAGTTTTGCGCTAGTTATGGGCTCATCAGCCAAGTACCACTTGGTTCCAGAGACACAGTGTGCACGGGAACAAAGTCTGGGCATACCCGTCCCACTTAGGGTGACACACTAAAGTATACAAAAAGTGATGGATGGGAAGCTTGAATTAATCTCAGCCACTGGTAATTATTCTGGGCTGCATCCCAATCCATTGTTATTTTGCACACCATGTCACCTCAGTTTGGACCCAGCTATTTGCAAATGACCATTGACCCTGCTCCAATTGGAACAGTCCAGCCTTGTTCTCCATAAACCAGGAAACAAGCAACCAAGGACTGGGTTTGCCCTAGTTATGGACTCATCAGCCGGGCACAGCTTGGTTTCCAGGGACACAGTGAGCACAGGACCCAAGTCTGGGCATACCCGTCCCACTTAGGGCGACACACTAAAGTATACAAAAAGTGATGGATGGAATGCTTGAATTAATCTCAGCCACTGGTAATTACTCTGGGCCGTATCCCAATCCATTGTTATTTTGCACACCATGTTATCTCAGTTTGGACCCAGAAATATGCAAATCAGTCTTGACCCTGCTCCAATTCAGTGCAGCTGGAACTGCCAAGTCAGGCCCTTCATGAACTCTGAGCGATTGCCAGTGGTTAGACAAATTGCAAGCCTTCTTTCCATCACCTTTTGTATGTTTCATGTACCGCCTTAAGTGGCATTGGTATGCCCAGACATGGGACCCATGCTCACTGTGTCACTGGAACCAAGCTATACCAGGTTGATGAGCCCATAACTGGGGCAAAACTGGTCCAGGGTTGCTTGTCTTCCAGTTCAGGGAGTACCTGACCTGGCGGTTCGGGCTGGACTGTTCCGATGAGGAGCTGGGTCAAGACTGATTTGCCTATGGCTGGGTCCAAACTGAGGTGGCGTAGTGAGCGAAAGAACAATGGGTTGGGAGGATGCCCGAGCGTTTGCCAGTTGTTAGACAAATTGAAAGTGCTCCTCCCATTTTGTGTGTTTCATGTAAGCACAGCAGGCAAGCGGTTGCTGCGTCATTACACCCGCACCTCCGTCCTCCCAAAACTCCCAAGGCTGTGAGGGTGGTACCAGCTGTTCCGCCCAGGGCCTCGCATTTCTAGCTTAAAGGACTGAGTGCCTTGTGCTGCGCTAAAATGTTTCCTGGCTACATGTGATTCAATTATGACATTATTTATGGGTCCTACAGCATATCTCTCTGCACAGTCACAGGGAAACAAAATAAAACATGAAGCGGACAATGATGTTCCCTTTTAGTATGATTTTAAAAGGTGCAATGTGTGTTTTTATCCTGTTCATCCTATCCTGAGGGATGTGCTGCTCAGCCCATAAAACATATCATAAAATAGCACAAGTAACCACAGGCATCTTCCTTTTATTTATTAAAATAATGATTTTAATGTACCTTATTATTAATCCATCAGAAAAGTAGCATGTGTCCTTGCAGGCGCAAGGGCGTTGCTATCAATTTTTGTAACAAGTGCAGTGGCACTGGGGCCCAGGGATGTTATGGTCCAATGCATCTGAGTTATGGTAGTAGTTTACCAGACCTGCCAACTCACACGGTGCCACCGTGTGTTACACGATTTCGGCTCTGTCCGCACTGTCACCCGGTGAAGAGCCAAAATCACACAGCGGCAAGCAAGAGGAGCTGGGAACTAATGAAAAGTGTGCATTTCCAGCTCCTCTTTGGAGAACATTGACTACAGCCCCAGCAAACTTTGTGTTTTTGTTTTATTGAAGTGGGGAGGAGGTCATGAGGGCAGGTCACCGGGGCAAACGGGCCTCAACACCCCTTCTCACACCGCAAATTTTATTTTGAAGTTTGCAGGTCTGATTTTACAAACCTAACAAAGGATGGATGCCCATTTTCCTTGCTTGCCCTAAGGCACATGGCACCTTTGCTTCAGCACTGTGTAGGCCTCGAATCTTTGTTTCCAAAAGCTGCAGCCTGCATGTCTCATTTGCCAAGCTGCTCACAACTATTTGAAAAGTGATTGTTGAACAAACATTCTCTTTTCAGATTATTATGTTCTGAGCAGTGTTTTGTTTAAAGGGTTGTGGGCATAACTTGAGGAACAATCAGTCTTCAATTCGATTTTATTGGGAAAAGGTTTGTCTGGAGCAGTGATACTCAAAGTATGACCGAGGGCACCATGCGGCCCTCCTGACCTTTACATGCGCCCCGCTGGTCAATAGCAGCACTGGACTCATTAAAAAGATGCTAAATAAACAAGAAAGCATTTATTTAAATGTTAATTTAAGTTAAAGAAATAAAGTAACTAGGTTGTCCTGCACAGCTTAAATTTAGAAACACCTTTAATTTTAAACACATATTGCAGCAAAAGTTTAAAAATAAGATAATGTCTGTTCAAAATTCAAAAAGTGCATATTATTAATATGCAGAACCGTTTCACCTTAGTACATCAGATTATATTAGTGTATTGAGAAATATTTTTTTTAATTGATAGTTTTCAAACATGATTTTAGAAACTTTCATTCTCCACCCCCACACCCTGACAACAATGCCAATAGTGAACTAAGAGGCAAGTCACTTAAATAATAAATAATAATAATAAGTTGTTACATGCACTCTTTGGGAGGCCTGGGTTTATATTATACATGAACAACATTATGGTTTATTTAGTCAAACACAGAAGAAGGTTTTGTACAACACACACCCTGAAGTCATGTATTTCGAGATCCTCCGATGTGATAATGAAAAAGGAGGGAAAGTGAAATAAAACAATTGCCTAGGATCACACAGATAAGCTAAGTGACAAAGCCGGGATTAATCCTACGTTTTTGGTTTCATATTGTGCAATTCAGACACTAGATGTATATGCTTTGCTTCCACTACACCTACTTTATTTCAAATGCCTCCGAACTCCCGAGCAGCACCCAGCTGGCACCAATGCGGCCCTCCATCACATCACAGACCAAGGATTGTGGCCCCTGGGAAAATATTTGCGAGTACCCATGATCTGGAGCAGGCAATTTTAGTCTAGCTGAGGTTAATAATAAAAATGTGAACAAGTAGTGTCGGTGAAAGAATGCTTTTAATTTAAGTTTACCATGATAGCATACTTAGATGAACTCCAGTCCAGGGTTTCTCTTCCATTTATTAAAAAAACCTGTTTTTATTACACAACATTATTCATCCCATGGCCTCTCATAGGCAGTGCTAATTTAGTGCTAGTGGTTGGAGGTGGTGGGCACTTGCACTCATTCTTTTAATATTAAACTATAACTCAGAGCAAGGGACACAGAGGTAGAAAAAGCTGAAAGGAGGAGAACAAGAAGGAACAAAGGGAAAAATCACTGATTTAAAAGAAACAGCAGGCATCTGGAAAGGTTTTGTTTGAAGAGGTGCCCAGCTCAGGCCCTCTTGTCTGGCACCTACACCCTTCGGGCTTTCCTGGCAAATTAGGAATTTTCTCAAATACTGTACAAGTGTTCCGTTAGAAATTCCTCAGGAAACTATTCTTTTTTTGGTCCTGTTAGTAAAGAAACTATGCTGGAAAATGCACCAGGATTATCAGGGGGAGAAGCCCTCCAGCCCCCCAAACCCTTCACAACACTGCCGTGCACACTCTCTGCACTCACTAATGAGAAATTCTTTGTTTCATTTTACACCCCACCACTTTCAGACTTCACCAGCCACCACTGCTGGAGCATTGCTTCAAAAGTGATAGCCTACTGCATACCTCTGTACAACTGGAAAGTATACTTTTACATAACATTGAATCAAAGATTTGCATTGTTGATAACACCATATGCATGTCAATGAAACTGAAATATTGATCAGCGCCACCCGCACCTAGGGAAGTGGCACCCTTAGTTGCATCTCGGGCAGGAGCCGGTATTGTTTATGTCCTTCCAGTAGGTGGGACAGGTTGGGGGCCGGAAGCGCACATGTTGCGGGCGGCCCCCGTTCGACGTCATCAAAGGGCGCAGGTGGTCGTCTTCAGCCCCTCGGCAAGGACAAAAGTGGCGGGAGAGGCAGGGAAACCCTCTTTGTCCTTTCCAGCAGCTCCTGGAGGCGGCGGACCAGCACCAAGTTATCCGGAAGCGAAGAGCGTTGCGGGCGGCCCCCGTTCGACGTCATCAAAGGGCGCAGGTGGTCGTCTTCAGCCCCTCAGCAAGGATAAAAGCGGCGGGAGAGGCAGAGAAACCCTCTTTGTCCTTTCCAGCAGCTCCTGGAGGCGGCGGACCAGCAACAAGTTACCCACCCATCCCTAAGAATAAGGACTAGATTGGCGGGGTCCCGGGCAAGAAAAATGGTGTGGACTCCTTTTTTTGTTTGTTGTTTTTTTAGCCATGACCCTGTATCACAGAACCAGTTATAAAAGACCTTGAACATATTTTAAGATTCCTCTCAAACACCTGACTACACTGTGAGGCCCTCTCCCTTTCTCTGGTGCCGCGAACCAGCTTACTAACCTGCGTCCTTTTTCCACCGATAGCGCTTCGTACACCACCTACTGGGAACCCACTGGAGCACTGTCGCACCACGTGGACGAAATAGGACGCTGATTCCACTCGCTGTAACTTGTTGCTGGTCCGCCGCCTCCAGGAGCTGCTGGAAAGGTCAAAGAGGGTGTAGAAGATCACGCCTAAGAGATATGCAAGGGGCACGCTGGTCATCTCTAGCTAAGCCACTGGCGTAAATTAGAAAAATCGAATCATAACAGAACGTGGAAAATTCCTAAATCGCGGCAGCAACACAAGTGTTTTCAGAGGCAGGCAGTGCCCCTCTACCAAACATTCCATTCTGACCAGGTGCCCCAGGCAAATAGCATTACTGGAGCTACCTCTGCGCGTGCTGGCTGCTGTTAAACACTATCTGCAATCGCTACCTTCTCACCCTTTCCTAAAACATGGTGAGAATATCCGTTATTAATCCTCGGTGTAATTGCCTGAGTGCGTTGATGGAGACTTTTGATATAGCTCTATTAAGAGCATATCTACCTTCTCGCCTCTTCCTAAAAACTATGAATCCTCAGTGTAATTATCAGAGTGAGTTGTAAAGCAAATGCACTTATCGTGGCTGTACATTTTTAGAGTGTCTTCTGAGAGTGTTGGTAATGTGAGTCACTCGGGCTGAACAAAGTTATCTTTGTGCGTCACTCAACACCAACAATAGACGCTAATTGTATCCAGATTTTTATATAGCTAGTAAGAAGACAACAAATTGATTTTTGTAATTTGTTATATTTTAACATAATAAGGGCTAAGTTAGTACTATTTTGTATATTTACAAGGGACGAGGTTTAATTAATTGATATTCTACCAAAGCGCAGGAGACTGCCCAAAAATACCACCCAATTCTCCATTGAAAATTATTAATAAGTACCCCTTCTTGTAGATGCAACCAGAAAAAACATTATTCTTTTACACCCTACTATATCTGCTTTGTGCAGAATTTGCTGGATGACTGGTGGTGCAGGGAACAAAAGACATTGTTGTTACTACTTTTTAAAGAGACACTTAGCACCATGTGCTGAACTAAGTTAATTAAAGACTAGTGGAAGAAGCCTTCCTCCCCCAAACCAGGTAATTTTGCCTTTAGGCTGCCTTTAGGTTGCTTCGTTACAGTGAATCTGGGCCTGATGCACACACATTTGCGGACATCTTCTGTGCCCTGCAAATCAGGAGCTTAAACCTTGACGAGCCATAAGCCTTTCGTCCAGGGCCAGTCTGTATACCGACAGCACCCTTGGTGAAACCAAAATTGGTGCATCTATGAACCAAAGCCCTACTTCAGAACCTCACGATGTGGTGTCCATAAGGCCGCATCAGCGCAAAACATTCGTATACGCAGAGGATGACTTATCAGCAACAGTACAAGCACTGCTTCCAGCAAGGGTGGTACAGCCCAAACTAGTGCACGCTTCTTGTGCGCATGTGCGTGCACGCAGGCGCTCTCTCTCTTTCTCTCGCTCTCTCCCTCTCTCAAGCAGCAGTGCTTCATTGAGGAAGGGCGGCTGCAGTACAAGCAATATCAGATAATACTCTTTTAAACCTCACTAAGACGCACCTACTATATCACTTTGTTGCATTATTTTCTAGGATGGTTTTCAGGCCGGTGGTTGCACTACGCCTTCTTATAAAAAATAAAAAAAATTACAAATGGATTAGCAGACAAGAATTTTATGTCCTTGGTCAAGGTGCAGTTGCTCTCCCCTTGTTGCTAAGGAGAGAAAGGGACCGTATTTGCATATGAAGGAGTCTCACTAGCATATATTGGAGCAGGAAGGAGTCTCATTAGCAGATCTTGGACTAAAACTACGCTTAATCTGGTTCGGGTGTTTAGAGTTCGTAGCTGAATGTCGTCAGTTAAAATGTTCCCCAGACAAAGATTGCTAGGTTACGTTAATCCTACCCCCAGCACTCCAATATGTATAGATGTGACGCTCGTCAGGAATATTCTAGAGTTAGTTCGCGGGGATGGGGTAAGGGATGTTTCCAGCGTTTACTTAAATGAGACAAAGATGCGCATTGTTCTTTTATACTTTGGTGTCGGGTGTCTTCCTTTCAACAGTGCTGCACGGTTTGAGTGCTTCACGCTGCTGGGGGCACCTAGGGCAAAGTGAGGCTCTTTTCAGCACGGGCTCTTAAACTGTCTGCAACCAATGAAGACATCATTCACAAAGGACTGAGAATGGGTATTTCAACATGATTTGCTTTGTCATGGTAAGTCAGCACCTAGCAGGTTTAACCACGAGATAAAAGTATTGTCTGCCTTAGCTGTTGGGTTAGCCTGCTTTTCAGATAAGGCTTGATTTCAGTGTTTGGGCAGGATATAAGGGGAGATTGGTTGCATGCTGTAAACAATTAGGTTGGAATAT
Organism: Calotriton arnoldi; assembly: GCA_963921515.1. Taxonomy (NCBI): domain Eukaryota; kingdom Metazoa; phylum Chordata; class Amphibia; order Caudata; family Salamandridae; genus Calotriton; species Calotriton arnoldi. The sequence goes on along the minus strand of CAWUFW010015312.1, from coordinate 227,230 downwards.
GACTTCGGTCTGTACGGCAACTGGGAAGGGACATTGAACAGCTATTTTTTATTTTCTCATGGCTTCTATAACGGTGATGACTGAGAGGCGTACCGCGCTACGAAGGTGTCAGCAGGATCACAGGAAGATGGACCGGAATATCCAGAAAGGATATGGCCTGCTCTGGTAGTGGCGCTAAGCACAGCAGGAGTTCGCTGAAAACCACTAAGGTGCTAGCATGCATGGCCAGCCTACCTCAACAGACGACTCAGCTTCTACACCCCCACCCGCCAGCTCCGCTCGACCAGCCTCGCCCTCGCCACAGTCCCCCGCAAAACGACCGCCGGCGGCAGATCCTTCTCCCACCTCGCCGCCAAGACCTGGAACACCCTCCCCACCAACCTCCGACAGACCCAAGACCTACTGGCCTTCAGAAGACTCCTCAAGACCTGGCTCTTCGATCAGTAGCAGCACCACCCCCCTCTTCCCCCAGCGCCTTGAGACCCTCGCGGGTATGTAGTGCGCTTTATAAGTGACATGATTGATTGATTGATTGATTGATTGATTGGGTAAAGGCTCCTGGGTCGCGCAATATGGTTTGGTTTGTATGGGTAAGGCAATCTGAATTTGAAGTTAGCTGGAAGGTATCTATCTGGTCTCTGCATTCATAGCTGCTTTCTCACCAACATGTCGTAAGCAGCCTTTCATCCGGATTGCATATGTTTCTGCTGCTAACTTCTATTGACATGGTACATGTCAGATGAATTTTGTGGACCTTATGTAGAGCGTATTATATGCCTGAAGATACTGGCTGGTGAGTGAGGCAAGACCAGAAGGCCCAAAGTATTACACAAATTCAGGCCATGTGGCTCGCAGACCAGTGGGTGGGTCATTTTTCTTTAGTGTACGTTCAGGTAAACCCTCCTACCAAGGGCAAGGTTGGCTATTTCCCCAATAAATAAGTAGTCACAGTAAGTGCATAGTTATGTCCAACAGGGCCTGGGGCCCTAGCGATAATCAGATCACCTGTTATTTCCCCAAGAAGTAAGTAGACACAGTAAGTGCATAGTTATGTCCAACAGGGCCTGGCGCCCTAGCAATAATAAGATCACCTGTTATACCCCCAAGAAGTAAGTAGACACAGTAAGTGCATAGTTATGTCCCACAGGGCATGGTGCCCTAGCGATAATAAGGTCACTTGTTACTAAGGGGGACGTTCAGCAAATCCTCCCACCAATGGCAATGTCAGCTGTTTCCCAAGAGGAAGAGGTGGGTAGTACTGCCAGCCACAATTTTTCCACACAGGGCCAGACGCCCAGGCGACAATCCATGTATGGCAACCTTTGTTACTTTTGTCAAATTCCAGTTGGTTAGAAGCATCACATTTTGTACAGCCCGGGGATCATCTTCCCTGTATCACTTACACATCCACATTGGCATAAATCTAACTACAGTGCTGGGTGGTGCCAAGAAGAGGGAATAGCGTATCGCAGGGAGAGGGGGTCTCTCTTTGGGTTCCCACGATTTTCTGAATGTGGTGAAGTCTGGAGGTGGGGGAGGCCCTGAACCAGTCAGTCGCTAAGTTATTGACTGGATCACCCCTACGGACGAGCAGGCACAGTCTGATACAGGCATCCAATACAGAGTTATATCTACCAGATGGGGTGCATTGGTCTAACAAAGGGCTCGAACTGTTCATCCAGACGGTTCTAGGGGCCATGGCAGTAGGGTCAGGTGAGCAAGTGATAGGTGGGGGAGGGCGAGAGCGCCAGTAAGCTCCTCGCCCTGTAGCGGGGTCCCGGGCAAGAAAAATGGTGTGGACTCCTTTTTTGGCATGGACTGTCTGACCCTGGAACAGGGCGAGCATTCAATGGGGGCTCCGGGCTGGCGGGAGGGGGGACTGACCTGCTGGTGGTCCTGGATTCTCCTGCCCTACCCGAGATGCCTTTGTGTGTGTTAAACTTTGGAGGGGGTGTCCGGTGTTCAGGAACCCCGGTGAGGCCAAGGCGTAAGCAGTGCCCTGGTGGTAGTGCCTCTCTCTGGGATGGAGGACTGAAAGTTACTACGGCTAAAAACAGTGCAAGTTGGGGCCAGCACAGGGGGATTCATTACCGAAGTGCGTGTCTCGATATCCGGATGGCTAAGGCCATGCCTAGAATGTAAATAATATCTTTTGCAAAATGTATTCCTTGGAATGAAAATAACCTACATCTTTTGGCTAACATGTGTGTTGTTTGGTTTACCTATGCCTTGAATAAATGGTCAAGTGTTTCAGTCAAAGAACAATAAAAGATTACTCTGCTTTAAGGTATAATAAAGGACTACGCAGTGATGACAAACTATCTGCCTTATGTCTTTCTATGGTGCCTAAGGGGTGGTGGTGAGGATAAGGATGTTGTTTTGCTGTGGGGCAACTCGCACGGTGTATGCACACTATATACTCATGGTCCCATTTTACACGGTTCCCAGGAGCGCAACAGTATGTGGGAGACTTTCGTAGTACAGAAGGGACAGCATAAACTTGAGAAGCCGTTCTGCAAACAAGTTGCACCACCGCAATCTCAAGGGGGTGTTTCCTCATTTGCATGGGGGCCACTTTGGGGCAGAATTGCAATATTTTCACAGAACACAGCACAGCAACCAAATCTACTTTATTGTGCTGCTCATGGGGAAAACACAGCGCAGACCTATATCTACTTAGATTAGCACTCTGCTGTCATTGCCTGTGCTGGTGCTCTAATTAGGCTACCTTGCGCAATGCACAACCTCGCACCATAGTGCAGAGGTGAGTGTGAGCAACCTAACATAGATTTTGAACTTCAAGTATAACATTCCAGTACAAATTCCTATGCCTATATAAACTCAGAAGAATCTCACACACTGATGTGTGCTGTGTACTACAGCACGCATGCAATGTGTGCTTTTTTTTTAGAAAATAAAACATTTCCCCTTGTTAATGCCTGCTTAATAGAGTTGTTAGTTTTTGACGCAAAGCCTGGCCTAGCTATATTAGGCATCAAAACCCATTGCGCTGATCCACCCAGGTAAAACCCCAGGAACGTCCCTTGGTGCAGAGTGATGCAGAGCAGCAAAAAGCACTTTTAGTACTATGAAAAGGGCATGTTTCCAACCCAAAATACCCTTTGCTCTGTAATGTACATACCAGTGAGTCACTTTTTGTCACTTTGCAATGGTGCGAAGCCTTGGGCTCAGATTTACTATGATCTTGCGTCATGATTGCGTCACTTTTGTGGCCCAACCCAGAGGCAAATTCGTTTTTGGCATTTACTAAGCCACACAAAGCCTCTTTGGGTGCCTTTGTGTGGTTTAGTAAATACATAGTAACGAAACACAGCGCTTTGCGCTGCCTTTCGCTACTTTGTGCCGGGTATGCATTACATGAGTGGAGCATGAGTGATTCCATGCATCCATCAATGGGTTTTGACACAAACCCAGATTTACAGACTTATAAACCAGGGTTTGTGCTAAAATTTAGTGTCTTCCCGTTAGAGGTTTAATGAGGAAAAATATCTTAATTTCTCCTTGTTACTTCCTCATTCAATGTGTGCTGCAGCTTCAGTGGTTTGCTTTTGTGCTGGAAAGTATCCCTTCCTGCAAAAAAACAATCCTTCCTGCATCTCAAGCACCCTTACACAATGGTGAAAGGGTGCCTGCTTTGGCCCTAGGCAGTACAAAGTGCACCAGTCCAAGGAGAGAGCAGAAATGCTCCATATCTTTGTAAATATGGAGCATTTCTGCTCTCTCCCCTTCGCACAATGCAGCGCAGCAAGTTCCCTTGCTGCGCTGCTTTGCGTGAAATAATAATAAATATGCTCCCGAGTGTTTCTGAGCATGTGCCTCTGCACCCATGCTATATTACAGACATGGAGGCAGAGGCAAAAGAGCCGTTAGGTGGCGTGCTTACTGTGCACCACATAGAGGTAGTGCACAATCAATGTGCCCATCAAAGATGGCCGTTTGAAGGGGTGAAAGTGGTCCCATGGACTGCTCAAACCTTCCTCTGCAGGGGGTTCAGTCACTCAATACACCTACCTGAAGAGCAAAGGTCTTCAAACTGGGGGCGGGCCCCCCTAGGGGGTCCTCAACTGATCCCAGGGGGGCGCAGGCTCTGGCCAAATGAAGCATTATGCTGATAACAGTGCTTTGTCTTCAGCTGAAAAAAATGAGCAGCAGTAAGATGCTCTGTAATGGGCCATCTCTAACATCTTTGTCATTTATATCCTGGCTGGAAGGTGTCAAAAGGGAAGGGACTCTAAATATTCTTCAAAACTCCCACCTCCATTTCAAATAATCACACTGGATACTTTACATGTTATTAAGGCCTGTCTGACCAGAGTAGTATGTTTGGCAATCAATTGCATTTTAAAATGATAACAGAATTTAGCTACAATGTTTAAATAAATCTAGGCATATATAAACATTGGTAGTTTAATAAAACAATTGTGAACATTTTTTTTGGGGGGGGTAGATTTATTTTTTCCACTGGGGGGCGTGGGATTAAAAAGTGTGAAGACCACTGCTGTAGAGTGTTCTCTACCCCCATTCAAAAGCAGGTTGGCTGTTGGCTGCATAGTGAATGGCTTAAAACAGTTGGTCTATCCTTCGTGACTGCATTGCCCCGAGGCACAAGTTTGCAGCTGCGGCGGGGACAGCACATTAATAAAGCCCCCAGAGTACCAAGAAAAAGTTTGGGCGCCACCTTATTTTGCAAGGTATATTTTGAGCGATGCTGAGGTTTCTCAGATCGAAGGGAGTGTGTGTAAACGTTTTGTTGACATGCATCACTCTAAGTTGCGTTCTGTGTGGAAGCGAAGAGCACACATAAATGATCAAGTTATTAAATGCAAATGGCGGGCAGCTTAGTCAACATGATAAAATTACAACCGAGAAAAAAAGCTGCTGTTTTTGAGATACAAGGAAACTGTCAAAATATATATATATATATATCCCCAGTTTCAAGTAACTCAATCTGCCTCTACCAAGTCCCTTCGAGGTGGGATCTAAGGCCAGGTCTGACCGCATTCTTGCGTCCTCCTAGCCGCGCGCTGCTCTGCAGTTCGCTTCCGGCGCCATGCTTCTAGCTTCCTGCACGCGCCCAGTATTTCCCGAATTCCCCGTACTGCTTCTGCAATCTCTGCTCGTGCTAAAAACAAACACCCTGGCGCAACGCCAAAAGAAAGATTGGCATTGTTTGCTGGGTTTCGCAAGATGGTGACGAAATAGAAAGTGAGACTGGGCATAGAGAGAGACAAGAGAGAGCAATATTGACACTTTACACTCCAGTACCGGCCTCCTCTACGTAGCAGACACGTGTGGGTGTTTTTTCTGCTATAAAATAACCGACTCTTTCCAGGGATGCTCAGAGTTCCTCAAAGCTTCCTCGCCTACTAGATGAAGCCGGGCATTCCTCACGTTTGCTCCTAGGAGACCTTGTCACTTGACTGAGGCAGCCACAGGAACTTCCAACCTCTACTTCAGCATTGGGGGCTCCTACACAACTATAGCTCCTTGGAATTCCTTCTTGGCTCCATTGCTGCAGTTACTTGAACTTTTCCCTCTCTTTTGTTACTGTGGCACCTTTAACTTCTTTGGTCACCACACTGAAGCTGCTCTGTGTCCATCGTATCAGCATAACTAAACCCGCTCCTAGGTGTACAGGGTGTTTTAGGGTAATTTACTCCCTTTGGTTATCGCATTGCTGTACCTCTTTCTGTTCCATCACAAATTACATTGTAATTCTTGTCCACTTCACTGTGAATTGCTTTGTTGTGCCGCCTTTCAGTCCTCGATCAATTGCATTGCTGTGGTCTCTTCAATTTTTCCATCAATTGCACTTTTCAGCTACTTGCAATCTTCAGTCAGTTGTATTGTTTTGGCTCCTCCATTTTTTAGTCATTTGTGTTGCTTTGGCTCCTTCATTTCCTCAATCACTTATATTGCTGTGGCTTCTTACACGTCCATCGCTCCTGATACATCAGCTCTTGGTCCACTGTACTGCTTTCGCTCTACCATTCGCAGCTTTGCTCTTTGCACTGGTGTGTGTGCTTGCCCATCCATTGCATTACTGTGGCTCCTTCCGCTCCAATTGCATCGTTGTGGCTCATTGGCCACCTTGAACAATCGCGTTGCTGTGGCACAGTGGCCACCTTGAGCCATCGCATTATTTTGGCACGTTGGTCACCGTGGTCCACTGCACACAGCGCCCCTTTGACTGCCTCTGTCAATCTCATGCCTTTGGCACCTCGCCACCTTTAACCAGTGTATTTCACGTGGGACCTGGAACTCCTCTGTTGACTGCTCCTGGTTGCTTTCAAGTCTCCCAGTTCTGCTCCAGGCTGTAGTTGTTTAGCATCCAGTCCAGTGCACACCGCAGCTGTTGGCGTTTCCCTAAATCTCTGAGTCACTCGGACTTCCGAAGAAGCAAAGCCTCCAGATCTTGGCGTGTCTTCAGCCATCGAGGATGAGTATTTCAGAAGTGGAGGCAAAGTCCAAGGAGACTGAGATCTTCATTGGTGACACTAATGTGCCAAAGACAGTGTCTGGACAAAGATGCCGGCTGTTGCTCCTCTCCGCCCTTGTGTCTGTGGTCCTGGCCGTGCTGGTATCCATATGTTTCATCCTCCTTCTGCTTCCAAGGTACAAGGTGAGTGATGCATTTTTATTCTGTTTTTCCTTAAGATGGTAAACTTGTTTCCTCTGAAATAAATATTTCTCGTCACTGATCCAATTGCCTGCTTGCCACCAGATATTTTTTTTAATGGAAACTGCTTTTGAGGTAACCAAAATGTTCCTAGAACAGATCAGATGGTGTTGCTGCTGCTTTTAATCAAGGGCTCCTAAAGTGATGGGGGCCATTGCACTTTCCTTTACATCCCAAAGTATATTGACTAATCCGCCCTAGAGTAGAAAGGTGTAAAGACATACACAGATTAGTCCAACCCTGCTTGCTTTTAGTAGTCCAGGCAAAGCCCTCTTAGAGCGGGCCATTGGACAACCAGTGATTGTGCTACATTGGTCCCATAGATTAGATGCGGTTGAGTCCATGGGCACAGGGATTAAGGGTGCACAGTTTGGTCACTAGGTTAGGGGAGACACAACCAAGAGCATGGTGTATCTTATCGTAAGTGGCATAGCAAGGGTGCCATGGCCCATAATGCAAAAAGGGAAAACAGGACTTAAGGTTTTGTTGTAAAAGACAGCCATCATTTGGGTGCCATAATGTCTTATTATGCAATATTGTTTTATCTGCTGTTACCGGAATAATGGGTGCCAGACTGTGGCAGTGCCACTGCGCCTGCTGCATTGATATGAGATTGTTTAATGATGACCAGAAGTGCTGCTTGGTAATTGGTAGTTTTTGTGGTGGACTAGACTTCGTTTAACCAAAGAATCAAACAAAAGCTACTTTCTAAATGTAAGAAGTCGATCTTGATGCGTAGCAGGATGTTATTCGAAATTCTTGGCGCGTAGCTTGAGAAGGCTTGCGTTCAAGTTTTTTTTCGGCAGTCCTCTTGTTATTCAATATATTTCATATATTCAGATTATCAGCCAGCACGGCTGAAGTACTGAAGTGCTCTGACAGAGCTGTGTTTTTGTGCATTCCAGGACCTGAATAGCACAAGGGCGGTGATGGTTTGAGAGAGGTGTCTCTGTGTCTGACAGACGTGTGTGCGGGGATGACCCGTCTAGGGCGCATGTGCAGAGCTCAGTCTGTGGGCGCCTCAACTGAGGTTCAGTCAGTGGCATAGCTGAGCGTGTGTATGACACGGTTGAGGTGCATTAGCAGAGCTAAGTGTGTGTAACAAGATTGAGGTGCATTACAGAACCATGTATGTTCACGGCTGGCTTGAGGTGCATTGGCAGAGCTGACTGTGTGCACGACGGGCACGAGGTGCACTGACAGAGCTATATGTGTGCATGGCTGGATTAATGTGCATTGGCAGTGTGTGGGTCCCTAGAATGGAGCAGCGGCGGGGTCTGCAGGTCTGTACTGAGGTGGATTGCCAGAGCTTTGATGCAGGTCTCAGAGTTAGTGCATCAATGGGTGATGAACTAAGATTTTTAGGTGCATTAGAAGTTCTTTAAGAAAGAAAAAAAAAACAGTCTGAGCTGCTCACACCAGATACACGAGCACGCGAGGCTGTCGGCTCATTCACATAAATGGTGTTTACTTTCAGCCGTGACCCTTCTCGCAGACCGTGTTTGCTTGACCCCTTTACGCCCCGTGAGTCAGCTGTCCGACTTCCTGGGGTTATTGAAAGGATACGCCATACTCGTGTTGATGGGCGTGTACAGTCTACAGGGCCAGGAACTTAACTCTGTAAATCCTTGAACCTGGGGAAGGAGCCAGCTGTCAATGAGGACTCCACTCCAGGATGGGAAGGGAGCGGCGGCAGTAAACATGGCAGTGAATGAGTTGCAACACTACCACAAGTTTCTGTGCGAGAGGGCACCATGCTGTGGAACAGACAGCCACACAATGCAGCCACCTGAGCCTGGCTGCTAAATTGCCGGCAGTGGAAGTGGTTGATAGGAGTAATTTTCAACTTTGGAGCAAGGATTTTTGGAGTCTCAGGCAAAATGATTTTTTTGACGTTTGGGTACTCCCCGATTCCCAAGTACTATGTTGCTTTATGTTAAAAGCCTTCGTAGAGCGCCCTGTCACCGGTGGTTCCTAGGTGCTATTCCAAATGTAAGTGGGGACAAAAAACAGCTAGTAAACAGAAAGAGTTAACAAATGCTTGTGTGATATGGACTGGTACCGCCTAATCCCCCTCCCGTAAATACAAAAGCCCCAAAAGGGGTGGTGGAACCTTCCCCCCCCCCTTTCCCCAATGGCACACAATTCAGACACCACTACTTGCTTGGATTAGGGGTCGTAGACCCCGGCCGTATTTTATTACAAAATAAAAAACATTCAGATGATGATTATTTACATTATATACAATACGCAGAAAGTCCAATACATTGATAGGTACAAGATGTTCGATGGCTAACCTTAACATGTCTCTAATACAGATCCATTCCTATCGTATTCTAATTGATGCATATGATTTACTTTCTGTGTATCCCTGTTAGAGCCTACGGCAAGGTCAATGACTGGCAGCCCCCAGATCCCAAACTAACTTCCCAGGACTCCTACCGGAGCGATGTTGCGAAGGGGGTCCAGCTTACCGGAGAGATACCTCCCCCGGGCCCCCCCTACGCCCAGACTCTCAACTCCATGACGGGACCCTGTAATTATGCGTCCATGCGCCCTTGAGCACATGCGCGTGCGGGGGTGGCCACCTGGCCGACTAGAAGCGTGGCTCCCCGGCCCCCGCACCCATCCAACCTGCCGGCTGAAACTGCCCCTTGGAGTTCTATGAGAGAGACCCTCTGTCTCCCCCTCGGGCGTCCCCCTTTGATAAAGGTGATGCCCTCTTAAAGGACCGCAAACTATGCTCACCAATCATGACCTTACCGCCAGACCAGGGAAACACACAAATAAGACAAAACTATTTTCCTGCAAATTTAAAAAAGGATTAACGCCTTTATTCAAACCATTAAAACATAATAAAACACATTTGACATATACTTGTTCCTGCAAAGAAAAGAGAAAGCATACCAGAGAAAACCTTACATTACATGAAATTATCTGCTTTAGGGGATGGTGGGTGGGGGAAAAGCGAAGTTAAATGGCCTCCCCACGGCCCGGGCCAGGTAACAGGTGTCGTGTCCAGAAAAGGCAGCGGAGCGAAGAGAAAGCCTCTTTGCTCCGCTCCCTTTTAAAGCAGTAGATGGGGCAGAACCAGTTTAGCCCGGTCTGCCCCTGCGTTGTGACGACACCAACTGACCCGGAAGCACTAGGAAGTGCCTCCGGGCTAGTGCGCAACGCACTCTGATTGGGTGACCCCTTGGGAGGTCGGGTGCCGCATCACCATTGTGCGCGGCAGCCCCTCCCCCCACACTACCGGGGGCCGGCGCGACCGCCATAATGGTGGCAGGCTCGATGCCGAGCCCGCCTATTCAATATGGACTGGTACCGCCTAATCCCCCTCCCGTAAATACAAAAGCCCCAAAAGGGGTGGTGGAACCTCCCCCCCCTCTTTCCCCAATGGCACACAATTCAGACACCACTACTTGCTTGGATTAGGGGTCGTAGACCCCGGCCGTATTGTATTACAAAATAAAAAACATTCAGATGATGATTATTTACATTATATACAATACGCAGAAAGTACAATACATTGATAGGTACAAGATGTTCGTTGGCTAACCTTAACATGTCTCTAATACAGATCCATTCCTATCGTATTCTAATTGATGCATATGATTTACTTTCTGCGTATCCCTGTTAGAGCCTACGGCAAGGTCAATGACTGGCAGCCCCCAGATCCCAGATCAACTTCCCAGGACTCCTACCGGAGCGATGCTGCGAAGGGGGTCCAGCTTACCGGAGAGATTCCTCCCCCGGGCCCCCCCTACGCCCAGACTCTCAACTCCATGACGGGACCCTGTAATTATGCGTCCATGCGCCCTTGAGCGCATGCGCGTGCGGGGGTGGCCACCTGGCCGACTGGAAGCGTGGCTCCCCGGCCCCCGCACCCATCCAACCTACCGGCTGAAACTGCCCCTTGGAGTTCTATGAGAGAGACCCTCTGTCGCCCCCTCGGGCGTCCCCCTTTGATAAAGGTGATGCCCTCTTAAAGGACCGCAAACTATGCTCATCAATCATGACCTTACCGCCACAGGCCAGCATAGTTGCCCGACTATCTGGCCTCCCCCTCTGTTCACCCAGAAGGTTATGCACTGCGCCTTGCGCCCTCTAGCCATGCTAGAATGTCTTCCATGAAAGCCTGGTTCCCTCTAGTTGAGAGGTGAACCCCATCGCGTAAAAAGAACCTGTCAGCCCGGATGTCCCCATGTCCTATCGACCTCAGCTTGGGGGTCCTGAACAGCTTTTCCATCTTGTTGTTGATCCTCTTTACTGAGTGATTCAACGCCCGCACTGACTCCCCCCCTCTCCACTGAAATCTCGGGATCATGTGAGACCAGACAATAATTGCCTCGGGGCATCTCTTCGCCAGCCATACCACCTCAGTGAGCAGGTCCTCCCCAACAGCCCTTCGCGTCATGTGAACCAAGTCGTTACCCCCAAAATGCAAAATACAGACCGAAGGGGATCTCTTGCTGTTACGCAGCGCGCGCTCCATCAGGTCCCTGAATTGCTTAATGCGCAGACCACCCTGCCCATGAAATACCAGATTCACCCCTGCCTGTTGAGCCCTAACCTTGAAGGCACCTGTAAAGAAATGGGTTAGTCGGCGAACGTAAGAATGCCCGATGATCCAGACGTCTTGTTCTTCTTGGGCCCAGGCGTGAACCTGCGCCATGACGTGTGCCGTGCACTTTTGTACTGTTGATCATTGGCCTCCTGCGTGGCAGGATGACATCGCCTGTGCTGTATGGTGACCCACTGCGCGCTTCTTCCCTGCGTCGCAGGCTGAAGAAACTGCAAAATCAAAACAGTGAGAAACAACCGTCAGTTGATCTCCCTGCACCTGGTCACAGCATATGTAAGCGCACATAGCATTTGTAACAGTTTGATGACCATCTTCCTATCCTTTGGACCGCAGTCCCGCTAAGCCCTCTGGCAACTGCTTCAGTAGCGGCCCCTATTCTAAAGGAGTGGGTCCCAAAAACGGCTGGATCCATATTGGCCTTCCTCATGGCTAGCCCCAGAACCCTCCTGAACTGAAAATTGGTGAGAGGAATCCCATTGGCATGAATGAGAAGGGGCCCCCCTGCAGCCCTTGGCCGTTGTGCCATGAATGTCTCCAGCCTGGTAACCGGGCAGTAGAGGCTACCCCTAGGTCTGTGCAGTATTATGCCTTCCCCCCTGCCCTCCTGATCTGTTTTGGACCTGGGGAGTGATATCATAACCGACTCCTCCCCCACCTTGACATGTCCCACTTACAGGCCCCCCTGCCAATCCCCTTAATCTTTGCCACTAGTTCCCCTACCCTGAAAGCACCATAGAAGGCTAAGCAAAATGCTGCTTGGAACAGGGTCGCCTCCCCCGGGGAATTACAAACGTGCTGTAAGGCCTCCATTAAGGTGGCCAGAATGTGAATCCCTATTGGCCTTCTCTCATCGGGCTGGCCACCTTGTAAACGCTGCCACCCTTTCAGAGCTTTCCGCACCATGAAGGTACCCGTGGGATCGCCCCCCCCCCTTTTAATTTTGCAAAGAAGGAGATGGCTGTGACATGACGCCTGGCTGCTGCCGCAGAGCACCCCTCCTCCCTCATGGCCTTTAGAAAGGAAACCAAAGATACAGTGTCCGGCCACTTCTGCTCCCAATGTCCCCCCAAATAATGGCAGTATGCCCAAAACGCCCCTTCATATGCCTTCCTGGTCCTGGGTGCTAGGCTAGCTGCCACGAGGTCCGATAACTGTGGGCACCAAGCTGCCAAAGTTGTTCTGGGAAAGGCGTTGGCATTGCCGCTGCTTCTGGGTGGTGTGACCGGAATACCTGCATCTTGAAACGAGATAGGGCGTCAGCTGCATTATTGAGTACCCCCAGCACATGCTTAGCCCTAAACAACATATTCATTTTCATGCATCGCAGTATTATCTCTTTCAGTAGCCGCAATATCATGGTACAATTCGCCGTCTGGGTGTTAATGCACTGCACCACTGCCATATTGTCTGACCAGAATACCACACTTTGGTTTCTCAATTGCTCAGGCCAGACTGACAGCGCCACCAGGATGGGGAATAGCTCCAGAAAACTTATGTTGGTCGTTAGCCCAGACTCTTCCCACCAAGTTGGCCAACGCTGCGCTACCCATGCTGAACCCAGGATGGCACCAAACCCCTCGCTCCCTGCTGCGTCTGTCATTAGTCCAATCTCTGGGCTAGACCTGGGGGGGCTGGGCCACACCACCCTACCATTGAAATCGCGCAGGAATGCTTGCCATATTTGCATGTCCTGCTTGACCTCGCTGGATAGCCTGGTGTGGTGATGCTTCTCCTTAAGTCCTGACATAGCCTGCGCAATCGTGCGTGAAAAAGGGCGTGCCATGGGGATTATTCTAAGAGCAAAATTTAACTGCCCCACCACCTAGTGTAACCTTCTCCTTTACCAAGCAAACCTGTAGTGCTTTCACAAATGCCTCCATCTTCCCTGCTGGTAAGCGCGACACTCCCTGTACTGAATCCAATTCTATTCCTAGAAATTCTATTGTTGTGCTGGGCCCAACCGTTTTTTCCCTCGCTAGTGGTATGCCTAGCTCTTGCATGAGTGCGCAAAACTGTAGCAATGCCACCCTGCAGGCGTTCGAGTCTGGTGGTCCTAGGAACAAAAAATCATCCAGGTAATGTAGTACCCTGCTGTGCCCAGCTGTTTGCTTGAACACCCACTCCAGAAAGGTACTACATTTCTCAAAGTATGCGCATGACACTGAGCAACCCATGGGCATGCACTTATCTACATAATACTTATCTCTGAATTGGAAACCTAACAAATGGAAATCCAGTGGGTGGACTGGCAACAAACGGAAAGCGGATTCAATGTCAGATTTAGCCAAAAGAGCGCCCTGCCCCAAGTCCCTGAGCATCTCCACTGCTTGGTCAAAAGATGAGTACTTGACGCTGCATAAGGCACCATCAATGGCGTCATTCAGTGACTGTCCCCTGGGGGCCGAGAGATTATGAATCAACCGGTACTCCCCCTGTTCTTTTTTGGGAACCACCCCTAATGGGGAGCAGACAAAATTGTGCATTGGTGGGTCCATAAATGGGCCCGCCACCCTCCCCAGTCTAACCTCCTTCTCAATCCTAGAAGCTGCAACCCCCTCATTTTGTCTGACTGAGACTTGGTTCCTGCAGTATGACACCCCGGTGTAACCAGGCGCAGGGATTCTGAAACCTTCCATGAAACCTTCCCTAAGGGTTTTTGCAGCATCTGAGCAGTGGTATTTGTTAAGCCAGGGAATTAGGGCACTCATTCTTATGGGGGATCTGGCCTTGCTAAGGAACACGCTTTCAATCTTGCTTCTTGCCCCCTTTCTCTCTTGTTCTCTTAAAGCATTTGGATTCAGGGTGGGAGGAATTGCCGCAGAAAGCACAGGAATGTTTAAATCTACATGTTCCTGCTGGCTGGTTACATGTGCGCTTCTTAAAATCCCAACAGGCCCCCTTCTTTCCCCCGCCCCCTGTCTGTCCCGGGGGGCCCGAACGAAAGGGCTGCCCCCAAAATGTGTCTTGCGAGTTTCCCCTTGTGCTTTCCTGTGGAGCCTGACCAAAATGATTCAGGTATATGATCATGTCCTGCTGGTTCCAACACAAGGAGGGATCAGATGACTTAGCTCTCCTAAACTCCTTATCATAGCCTTTCCACCCTTGCCCCCCATACTTATCATGGGCGCACGTGACCCTATTTTGGTAACATGCCATCTCAGAACACAGTGCCGGAAAACGCTCAAACATAACTGCCATATATGTTGAAAAACCCTTTATCTAGTTCGCCAAATTTTCCTCCACCCTGTATTTTAACAATATGTTTGACCATTCCCTGGGATGAGTCCACTCCTTGTTTTTCTTGGCCTCTTCCCTTTCAGCTTCATCTATCAACAAGGAGAATATATTAACATATGCGCCCTTCCAGATCTTCTCCTTTGTTTCCTGGGACAAATGTCTCCCCAGTTGCTCCCTAGATGACCGTATTTCCCCCAAACCCAGAGGTGGTAGAGACTTTGCATTACCTGTTGGAATTGTATCCATTGGCTTGGATGCTCCTGGATCAGCGGGCGGGAGCATAGGTGCAGGAACTCCGCCGTTCCCCACCGGGGTTGCAGTCCCTAGGGCCACACCCCCTGCCAGTACTGCAGGCCCTTCACTTAGCTTAGCCTTGTTGAGCTCCGCCATTATTTTCCTAGCCTTCTCTGTCGCATCCCCAACACTCCCGGACATTCCTGCTGCAGGAGACCAGTTCCCCACCTTTTCCAACCATGGGAGCAATGCCGCCAAATTGGCTACCATATCTGGTCGGGCTGGAATGTCCCCTTCCGGGCTCGCTCCCTGAGGGACAGGGATGGGCTGAGGTGGCGCATTATTAAGGGGCATGGGTGACGGCACAATTGGGTTAACCGGCACACTTGGGATAACTGGTGCTGGTTCCGCTGGCTGCGGGGGTGCCCCCCCCGGGACCAGCCGTGGTGCCCCCTCCCGCCCCTTCTTGGTCCTACTTTTCTTGTGCAATGGCGGTGAGTAAGGTTTGTGGGGAACTATCGGTCGCCTGGGCCTGCCCCCTGCCGCCCCATCAAGCACCTCAGTCTTTTCTCGCAGTTCTGCTATGGCCTGCCCCATCACTGCCATTTCCCGCAACATTTTATTCATGAGCCCCTCCATGCGAGAAGGTTGCTCATCCCGCTTTGCCTTGGGGGCCATTGTATATCCAAGCGTCCCTAGGCCGCAATAAATCCACAGTCACAGTCCTTTGATATTAGGTCTAGGACACACCCAGACCCTTACCTGGCAGATGTAGCAGCTACCAGCCAGCCAAGCACCCACGCAACCAGAGCCACGCCCACCAGCTAATCTAGTGGATCAGGTGAGTAAACTCCAACCCGCGTGGCTCCCAGAAGCGATGGTAATGCGGCTTGCCGGTGCTGTCCCCCAACGATTCCTACCGACGCTGCTCTTGTCCGTGGAGCAAACAACCGGTGTCCGAGCTGTGTCCCAGCTTCTCCTCTCCTGTATCCTTCTTGTCACTTCTGTAGTAAATTCAGGGAGGAGAAGGGGGAGAAAAGACAGGCGCTTCCCGGCTCCCTTTCAAGCACACTGGCCCCCCAACAAAAATTCAGCCAGCCCTACCTGCGCGCTGTGCCTGTTCCCCTATTGTCCCCCACACATAATTGGTTAGAATTGCTTAAAACAGCTGCTGTGCTAGAAATGACAAGCACTTGTATATGCAGCAATGCTACACTGCCCCCGATGACATGCGCTTATAAAGCGCTATTTTTAGCCACTCTCTGCAATACTCGGCGATTCCAAACGCTAAGCGCGAACCTTCTTACCGCCAAATCTTGTGTGCAGAAGCAAGGAGCGCGTGTTACCGGTGCTCGGGCGAAATCCAAACTGCTGATCGGTCCCGCGCTTCACAGAAAGAGCTGATTCCCTCACAGGCACTCCGCTGCCCGCAGCAGCTCAGCTGATCGCCACACCGCTGTCTGGAAACCTGCAACAACAAAACGACAATGTTGTCCCCCGGCGATCTCGATCTCTTCACCGAAGCCGGTCACAGAAAACAGCTGATTTTCCCGCAGCCGCTCAGCTGATCGTCACGCCGCCGCCTAGCAACCTGCAACAAAGAATGACAGCGTTGCCCCCGGCGATTGACCTGTATAAGACAAAAAGAGAAAAAGCGAAGTTAACGGGCCTCCCCACGGCCCGGCCCAGGCAACAGGTGTCGTGTCCAGAAAAGGCAGCGGAGCGAAGAGAAAGCCTCTTTGCTCCACTCCCTTTTAAAGCAGTAGATGGGGCAGAACCAGTTTAGTCCGGTCTGCCCCTGCATTGTGACGACGCCAACTGACCCGGAAGCACTAGAAAGTGCCTCCGGTCCAGTGCGCAACGCACTCTGATTGGGTGACCCCTTGGGAGGTCGGGTGCCGCGTCACCATTGTGCGTGGCAGCCCCTCCCCCCCACTATCGGGGGCCGGCGCAACCGCCATAATGGCGGCAGGCTCGATGCCGAGCCCGCCTATTCAAACAGCCAGGTTTTGAGCTCATGCCGAAACGTGAATAGAGAATGTTCAAAACATAAATTAGATGGGAGAAAATTCCAAAGTTTAGCTGCATTGCTTGGAAAGCAGCGTGCCCCGTTATTGATTTGCAAAATCCAGGAATAACCTTAAGGTTAGCAGAAGAGGATCTCAAACTTCTCTTCTAATTAACCCTTGTGGGGATAAGCAAAGCAAGAGCTCCATGTCACCATGAAAATGAAGCCCACGCCTTGCCTTTGCCAAGACAACAAACTGACACCGCAGGAGTCAGCAGACGTGTTTCCCTGGTGGGATTGGGTTAACCAAAGCAGACTTTTGATGGTTCAAATCTGTCCAGTACCCCTGGGTGGCATCCTCGAGTCTTCCTAAGACGCACCATGGTGTGTAACAATTTCAGACAACCCCACCAACCGCAGGGGAAAGGCCACAAATCACCGCTCCACCAAACTGCATCATTTCTACCATTGGCTGTAGTGGAGCGTCGTATAGTAATTAATAAAGCACTTAAACACCTTGTCAGTGTATTAAGCGCTACATTAAATGCAGTCTCAATGGCAGATGCAACCAGCTGAAGAAACACAGCATCTGCCTTTGTAGTAAAGACGGTAACGTTCCATCCTTGGGGTTTTGTAGACGTGGGCCAGCAAATTTATAAGGATAACCGAGCCTCAGTCAAGCCAATGGTCCGGCGTGATCCTAAGAGCGAAATCACGAGCCGAGGCATCAAAATCTTTGGCATGTAAATCGTACAACAAACTCATGTAAGATATGATAAAGATGCTTCAGCATTCAAAAAAGTGTAATCCTTTAATATTTGGAAGTGTTTTCCTTGATTACGTTAGATAATGTCTCTGCCTTGTGTGGCATTTATCAGAAGGTATAGTTTCTAAGCATCAGCTTGGAAACATTCATGTACCCCGCTTGTCTTTGATGTCATTAGTGACCCTGGCGTTACGTTAGCCGTCTGGTACCCCACCGTGGCTTACATTGTTGTTAGATTTGGGGGTCTCTAGTTGGCAGGGGTAGGTACCTTTGTCCAAATAGGGACCCTTGCGTCTAGTCAGGGTAAGGGGGATACACTCCTAAAATAACCCCTGCTCACCCCCTTGGTAGCTTGGCACGAGCAGACAGGCTTATCTCAGAGGCAGTGTGTGAAGCATTTGTGAACACATACAGTAATCAAGTGACAACACTACAGATGGACACCACACAAGTTGTAGTATAAAAATAAGTATTTTTATATAGACTTAACACAAGACCACAAACGACAAAAATCCACAATACTGTACTTAAAAATGGTAGAATTAGCTTAGTTCTCTTTAGATGGTAAATGCGACACTTTGAGTTCAATGTACCTTTGGATGCGTAACGCTATACAACGAAAGTGTTGCAGGGAAGGTGATGCGTCGGTTCCTTACACGCAAGAACGGTGATGCATCGGGTCCCTACTGCTGCGTAGGGGATGCGTCGGTTCTTCTCCGAGTGGGGAGGTGATGCGTCGGTTTCTTACTGCGCTTCCGTGGCGATGCGACCAGCAGCGACGTGATGCGATGAAGATCCGGTGCAATGAAACAAAATGGCGTCTTCTTCTTGATGCGACAACGATGCGTGCACGCCCGACGGCCGTGCGGCAACTCAACGATTCTTCTGAGCCGCGACAGGCCTTGCGACACGCTTCCCGGTGATGTGGCGGCATCTGATGCGACGTTGATCCTCTTCTCCGGCGATGCGAGGCGCTTCGGCGATGCGATGCGACAGCTGCAGCAGTGGCACCCTTCTTCAGCGATGCAATGACTGCGGCGGCGACACGCTTCTCCGATGATGCGGCGGCATCTGATGCGACGTCGATCCTCTTCTCCGGCGATGCGAGGCGCTTCTGCGTTGCGAAGCGACAGCACCCTTCTTCAGTGATGCGACGACAGCGGCTGCGGTGGCGACACGCTTCTTCTTCGTGCGTCGCGCTTCCAGCTCCTTGCGACACGCAGTCCCTCAGAAGGCCCAGCTCAACAGCAGGCACTTCAATTCCCAGCAAGGGAAGGCAGGGGAGCTGGTTGGTGAAGTCTGTTGTCCCTGAGACTTCAGCAGGAGGCAAGCTCTATCTCAAGCCCTTGGAGATCCTTTACAAGTTGATGAAAGTACACACAAAGTTCCTTTCTCCTTTCTTTTGCAGTCAGGCAACCACTGCAGGCCAATCCCCCAAACAGCACTCAGCTTAGGGATAGTCTCCTCCTCAGTTTCTCTGGTTCCTCTCCTCAGCAAAGGTTCTTCTTGTTTCCCAAAAGTGATCTAAAGTTCTGGGGTTTGGGTCCCCTCTTTTATACTCATTTTCCCTTTGTTCTCTGAAGGCAGAGAGGCCTTTGCCTAGTCCAAACCAGTTCTGGTCAGTCCTGGTGCACTTTTTTGACAAGACTCCTTCTTTCCTTTCACAGTGTAGGCCAGGGACATCAGACGCACCACAGGAGGTGGAGCCAGCATTGTGGAGGGAAGGCACAGCCCTATTCAGTTCCCAGGTGCAACTCCTCCCACCCATCTACATGCAGATCTCTCTATTCAGTCCTGTGCTGACTCACCCTGCCTCCTGGAATCCCCCAGCCCCTGTCACTCAAACTCCAGACAAGGAATACACAACCTAGCAGAGGCAGGCTTGGATAGTTAGGCAAGAAAATACCTACTTTCTAAAAGTGGTATTTTCAAACACAGAATGTTAAAACCAACTTCACTAAAAGATGTATTTTATAATTCTGAGTTCAGGCATACTAAACTCGAATTTCTACCTAGTTCCCTGGGTCAGTTAGGATTATAAGATGTAATAATCAAACTGCCCATTCTGGCCTATGAGGAACAGGTAGCCTTGCAATGGTGAAAAAACGAAAATGGCTGTAATTCACTATTAGGACATGCTACACACACCAGGGCATGTCCTACCTTATACTACAATGCACCCTGCCCTTGGGCCTAGCATAGGGGTGTCTGATATGAAGAAAAGGGAAGGTTTAGGGACTGGCAAGTCGGTGCACTTGCCCAGTCAACATGGCAGTACCAGACTGCCCACAGGCTCTGCAATGGCAGACCTGAGACACACTTTTACAGGCTGCTTCTGTGGGTGGCACAACCAGTGCTGCAAGCCCACCAGCAGCATTTGAGTCACAAACCCTGGGCACAACCAGTGCACTGTACTAGGGTCTGACAGTGAATCAAATAGGCCAAACATGGAGTCACTAATCCATACATCAATTTATAACAGAGAGCATATGCACTTTAGCACTGATCAGCAGTGGTAAAGTGCCCAGAGTCATAAAACAGCCAACAACAGGTCAGAAAAAATACAGGAGGAAGGCAAAAAGTTCAGGGATGACCCTGCAAAAAGGGCCAAGTCCAACAATTGTTATAATAGCTGGAGCATCATCTTAGGGCCTGATCACGAGTGGCCCAAGATGGAAGCGATAATTATGCCATGCAATAAAAATCCGACACTAAGGTGTTCAGAATGAATAATTATCACATGTTTCCAGTTTTTGGTCAATAACATGCGGCTTTTAGTGCCCATCGCACCAATAGCCACACATTACAGTAAATATCGTTTCCCCTTTTACATTTCGGCAGGCTTGACTTGCCTATATTTAAGGGGTGAGGTATTTAGTGCACCCGATAATTACTCAGAATTCCGACCACTGCACAAACAGTTGTTTGCAAATGGGTTGGAAAATCCTACCCACTCTTAATCAGGGCCTTAGTCTAATAAACAATATAAAAGAAGGATTTTTGTACAGAGCCCATCCTGAACTGAATATTTTTAGGGTGCTCTCAAATGTTATATTCAAGGAAAAGGACGCACTTTGAAGTAAAGTAAATGCCTAGGATCACACAATGTGGTCAAGCGGGGAAGCCAGAAATGAACCCAGAATTTCTGGTTAAAAAATGTGTGATTCAGCCACTCAATGACATCTGCTTCTCTCCCTATTTAACCCCAAGGGAAAGGACTTTTTGTTTGATTCTTTGTGCATCTAAATTAGTACTCTGTGTTATATAAATACATGTATTACTTATTAAATGAAGCTGACACAAAACAGACTCTCTAGAAAATTCTATAAAGTTTAGTTAAGAGGGGCAGATTTACAAGCCCTTGCGCCACTTTTGCGTCACTTTTCCCATGTTAAAAGTGACGCAAAAGTGGCGCAAGGGGCTTGTAAATCTGCCCCTCTGTTTTTGTGCTAATATTGCAAGACTTCCTTTGACTTAAAAAGGGAACCTATTAGCATGGCGCAAGCCCTTTAACACCTTGATAAAGCAATTAGGGGTAAAAGCAAAATAAAGGTGGTTCGGCGGTCCCACAGAATTATGGTCTTCACTAAAATATAAGTGAATTCCGGAGCTCGGATACAAGAAGCCTTTTAATAGTGAGTAAACTGGGTCATTCGTCAGAGTGGGCTTTTTGCATTTTGATGATCCCCTTGGGGGAGAGTGGACCGCCTGATGGTTCAGATGTGCTGATTGGTCTTTTTGGATATTTAGGTCCCGCCTGAGGCAGCTGCTCAAATTGAGATACTTTTTATTTTCTTGGTGCTTCCCCTGTCATTGTTCCTGTTTCCCCGTCGTTGTTACATCACCCTTACCTCCTCCTGTGGCATTGCTTGCCTGTCCCACCTCCCGCATGGTTGCTTGTTGTTGTCCTCTCTCTCGGGTGCTCTTGCTTGTTGTTGCTGCCGTCCACCCCACCCATTGATTGCCTCCTGACCCTCTTGTGCACCGACGCTTGTTGCCCTGTTGCCTTGCAGCTCCTGCCCCCTCGCCTCAGCGTTGTTTCTTCATCCAGCCAGTGGTCCCTCCCACCCCTCCTGACATTCTCTTTTGCTTTTTGCCATCGTCCCTTCCGCCCCACTGCTTATTGCCCAATCCCTCCCACCACATTATTTATTTATTTATGTGTTTTTATATGGCGCGTACTTTACCCGAAGGTGTCAGAACGCTTTACAATAGAACCAGTTACATTACATAAGGAC
The DNA here is from genome assembly GCA_963921515.1 of Calotriton arnoldi. Classification (NCBI taxonomy): domain Eukaryota; kingdom Metazoa; phylum Chordata; class Amphibia; order Caudata; family Salamandridae; genus Calotriton; species Calotriton arnoldi. The sequence continues at coordinate 205,462 of CAWUFW010015312.1, read as the reverse complement.
TTCAGAGTACATGGATTACATATAATATATGAAACAGACACACTAGTCTAAACACAAAAAGAAAACGTTACAATGGTGTGTACGAAAGATGTGCAATTTAAACTAACAGTGTAGATATCAGTGGCGGCTCCTCCGCTAAGGCGGAGGAGCGTCGTCCCACTGCTTTTTAGCAGTGAAATAAAGGAAAAATAAAATGATCATAACTCGACGGTATTATAATTTTATTTGTTCCTCCTGCAGCAGCTTTGTCTTGCGGGGCTGCTCTGCTCTCAGAGCAGGGGGAGGAGTGGTGGGCACACTCTGTAAGTGCGCATGAATGTTTGGCCGGCCATCTCGGGCCAGCCAAACATTCATGCGCACTTTGCATGTTCTCCACCCAGGCTATATTGGAGCCTGGGTGGAGACATGCCCAGGCTCCCACTGCCTGTCTGATTGCCGAACCATGGCGCTCAGACCAATCACACACCCTGCATTGCAGCATTGTGATTGGCTATGGGGAGCCTGGGTGTGCTTCCTGTTCCGGCTGGAGCGAGGGACTAAGGAGGAGAGACGCAGCAAGGAAGCGGCAATAAGGTATGTTTTTTCTTTCTTTTTTAGGTCAAGCGTAAGCGTACGACCTCTTGTATACTTTAGTATACATATATCTCTGTGGGCCAAATGCCATTCCTTGCTTCTCATTTGTTTGTTTCAACGTCCTTTAAAAATCTTTACTTACTAGTGGCCAGTCCTGCCTCTTTGTCCCTCCTTTTCCCCTCCAAGGAGCAGGGACTTAGTACAATATCATTACACTTTGTTCTGTTGATCTGCTCGTGGGGGGGACTAATTTATTATGTTTTCAACCTCTTGTTACACTGTGGGTGCTCAGACGTAACTGCTTACATTTTATTGCAGCATTCACATGTCCGAAACCAGCAGCAGCCAGCCATGCTTTCTAGCTACTGCAGCTCTAAATCATCTAAAAAGTTAAACCAAAACTTAAACACAGCTTGAAATGATACTTTAATATGCATCCTGCTTGTGTTTTTTCCTCCCCTCCAAGACTTGTGCTTGGCTGCTGGCTGAGGAGTTGGAAGTTTCTCCTCATCAGTTTTGCGCTGAGGCCAAAATGTTTCCTTCTGGAAAAATGTCCCCTTTAAAATGTGCATTTGAATGTATTACATTAAATAAAAGCAGAACAAGAACACAGGGCCAGCACAAGGACTGTGCGATCCATCACACTGGATACTGACTTCAGAGGGGCAATGTTTCTGAGTTCATTTTGCTTTTAAAAGCACTCCACACATTCCTGGCCTCCTGCAATTTCCAGACAATAAAAATGTCAAGATAACTCCAGTGATTGATGTTCTTGCTGGAGAGATCAGAGTTGTCTAGTGGACGAAGTTTTAACTCATTGCAAGGTACCCAGAGGGTTAATATGCCAGCTGTGAAGAAAGTGTACCATGCAGATTACAAAGTGCATAAAATGTAAATAGGTCAATGGGTTACTGCTCTTCTGTTACTTGCAGCTTATAAATTAAAAACCTAACAGAACAGTGACTTTATAACTGACATCAAAGAACTGCATGCACTGCAAAGTAAAGATTAGAGGAGATATTAAAGTTGCAAAAAGGGTTCATCTGGATGGAAATTGATTCTTTTTATTTAAAATAACCCCCAACTATGGTGTTCTGCTTTCAATTCTGAGTTTGTGCTTCAGGGGCCCAAGCACTCTTTAGCAATGCTGCCACCAATATGCATGACTTGTGACTCCTACACCCTGTAGTCCTCTGTTATGTAACATTTCCTTTACACTAATTTATACACTTATGATTGATTGTCTCTGTGTAATTTGTGTGTGATGCAAAGTGCTCTGACACCCTACACTGGTATGTGTGGCTCTTTATAACTAATTAAATGCATCTGAACATTAGTGGTTATGGAGCCTTAAGGGACACTGTGAAAGAGTGATGGTGAGGGAATCCGCATCACTCAGCCTTACCTCAACATCACCTGAGCACCGTTTCAGCATCAACACAGCACCACCTCCTCATCAGTGCACCACCAGTGCAGCACCAACTCAGCATCAATGCAGCACCACCTTAACATCAGCACTGCACAGCACTATCTCAGCATCAGTGCACCACCTCCAACGCAGCCCCACCTCAGCATCAGCGCACCACTACCTAAGCACAGCACCAACTCAACATCACTCAGCACCACCTGATCACCAGCTCAGCACCACCTCAGAAACAGTGCAGCACCACCACCTCAGCATCACTCAGCACCACCTCAGCATCAGCACAGCACATCAGCATCATCACAGCACTACCTCCTCATCAGTGATCCACCACCAGTGCAGCACCAACTCAGCATCAGTGCAGCACCAGCGCATCACCATCTCCTCATTAGCACAGCACCACCTGAACACCACCACCTCAGCATCAGCACAGCCCCATCTCAGCATCAGCACAGCACTACCTCCTCATCAGCGCAGCACCATCTCGGCATCAGCACAGCACTACCTCCTCAGTGCACCACCAACTCAGCACCAGCGCAGCACCACATCATCAGCACCATCTCAGCATTAGCACAGCACAATCTCTGCATCAGTGTATCACTACCAGCGCAGCACCACCTCAGCAGCAACTCAGGACCCATGCAGCACCACTTCAGCATCAGCACAGCACCAACTCAGCATCACTCGGCATCTCCTCAGCACCAGCGCAGCACCACCACCTCAGCATAACTCATAACCACTCATCATCACTCAGCACCACCACAGCATCACTCAGCACCACCTCAATATCACTCAGCACCACCTCGTCATCAGTGCACCACCAACTCAGCATTAGCACAGCACCACCTCTGCATTTGCATAGCACCATATCCACATCAGTGCACCACCACTTCGGCACAACACCACATCAGCATCACTTAGCACTAACTGAGCACCAGCTCAGCACCACCCAAGCACCAGTGTAGCAGCACCACCTCAGCATGACTCAGCACCAACTCAGCACCAGCGCAGCACCACCTCAGCATTAGCACAGCACTATCTCTGCATCAGTGCATCACCACCAGCTCAGCACCAAAGCAGCCCCACCTTAGCAGCAACTCAGCACCAATGCAGCACAACTTCAACATCAGCGCAGCATTACCTCAGCACACCACCAACTCATCACCTAGCACCACCTGAGAACCAGTTCAGCACCACCTCAGACCCAGCGCAGCACCACCACCTCAACACCACCTCAGCCCTACTCAGCACCACCTCAGCATCATTCAGCACCACCTCATCATCACCTCAGCATCAGATCACCACCAACTCAGCATCAGCGCAGCATGACCTCAGCACCAGCACAGCACAACATAAACATCAGCACAGCACCATTTCTGCATCAGTGCACCACCAGCACCTCAGCAGCAACTCAGCATCCATGCAGCACCACCTCAGAATCAGCAGAGCATCACCTAAGCACAGCACCACCTCAGCACCAGCGCTGCACCATCACCTCAGCATGACTCAGTGCCACAGCATCACTCAGCACCACCTCAGCATCACTCGCACCACCTCATTAACTTTCAGTATCACCTCCACACCAGCACACAACTACCTCAGCATCACTTAGCAATACCTGAGTTTCATTCAGCATCACCTGAGCATCACATCTGTACCAGCACACCACCACCACCTCAGCACCACTTCAGCATTACTCAGTACCACCTCACTTTGCCCTCAGAATCTGGCATCTGTTGATTCTCTCCTAGTGTCCGTCTGCTGCTCATGTTGTAATTCAGGTAGTATTTATTAATCTCCACCCTCCTATTATTTATGTCCCTGCATAACAAAAAAAGCTATAACAAACAAGCATTACAACAGACAGGAGGAGATTGCCAGCATTGCAAGGACAGAAAAAAACTAGAAGACATTTTTTTGATAATTCTTTTTTTTAAAGAGTCATTCAATTGTACACAGTGTCTTCTTTAAACTCCACTACATAACACTCCACAACACAAAATACCACTCCACATACTTACACTCCATTACACACAGTCTCACACCACATAATTCCAATACTCTAAAAAATACATAATTACGATCCACATAATACAACTGCACACAATACCACATAATTCCACTACATAAATCCACACCACACAGTTTCACACCACACAATCCCACAACTAACAAGTCCAATCCAACCCACATAATTGGTACACACCACATACATCCACTCCAATCCATAACACATAGGTAAGAGACATTTACATTTACAATGCCAATAGCTCCAACTCTTTCCTTTTTTTTAAAAAAACTCATAGATCTGATGCTTAGCTCCTACCTATTTGTTCTTTTCCGTCACCAAAAATGAAAAGCTATACACAAAGTTCCATGCCACACAATTCAGCTCCACACATTTCCAACCCACACCACATAATTTAACACCCAACCACATAATACAACTCAACAACACAATGACACAACACCACATACATCCAATCCACACCACACAATTCCACATCGTGCCGCAAAATTCAACTGCACTCCACATAATTAAACTGTACAAGTTACCACTCCTCACAATCCCACTACACATAATGCCACTACACTGAATGCCACAAAATTGCTAACCATATATTTCCACAGCACACCATGCCACATAAAGCCACTACACAAATCCTCACCACACAACTCCACTCCACACAATTACACAACTAACTAATCCAATCCAACCCAAATAGTTCCACTACACACCACATACATACACTCCATAACACCTAAGTAAAATACATTGCCATTTACAATGCCAATAGCTTCAACACAAACAAATGCGACACCAATTGCATTTCCAATGCTTGTTTCTTTTTACACCCGCTTCCCCCCAGCCCGCCACCCCCGATCCGTGCCAGCCGCCACTGGTAGATATAATCTGCTAGTATTGGCAAGAAGTAAGCAGAAAGAGTATTGGGGGGAAGTGAGCGCAAAGAATATAAACATAACATAATTATATTATATAGCATAGCATTCTGATCTTGACTGGTTGGTTAGTTAGAAAATACGTCCAAACAGCATCCAAGGGGCCCTAGCCGCTAACTCTGTCCCCACGATCACGCTACATAGGGGGGACCAGCCAGGCTGTAGTCAATGTCAGTAGTGGTCGGTGGTGGGAGTGCCACCGGGCGCTGATGTGGGGCGGGGAGGGGCAGGGTGGGGGGTAGTAAACTACGGATTACGGGCGATTACAGGTAAATACACATATAAATAAATAAAACGAATTCGTTTTATTTATTTATATGTGTATTTACCTGTAATCGCCCGTAATCCGTAGTTTACTACCCCCCACCCTGCCCCTCCCCGCCCCACATCAGCGCCCGGTGGCACTCCCACCACCGACCGCTACTGGTCAACGTGCTCTAGGCGGGAGAACCTTCTCGGTTGTCTCCCGGTACAGCACCAGGCATCATTGCTTGTAGCCTTGTCCCTCCTGCCCTGTTGCTTGTTGTCTTGTCTGTTCCGAGCCCTGTTGCTTGTTGCCCTGTCCCTCTCTCCCCATTGCTTTTTGCCTCACCCCTCCCGCACCCTTTGCACCTTGTTGCTCTGTCCCGTTGCCCTGTCGTCTCCACCTCGTTTCTTGTTGCCGTATCCCTCCCTCCTCCTGCTCTGTTGCTTGTGTACCACCATCCCATTATTTGTTTCCCGATAAGTCCCATCCTGTTGCTTTCTGCACCGCTGCGCAGCATGGCTAACAAATAATGACAAAGCCAATAGCTCTCATAAGCTAAACCGGCAGCATGGTTGAAAGTAAAAAACAAAATAACAAAAAAACACTGTGATGCGGCCAGTCTTGACTGCTTCGTAGCACTTTTTTTTAGGTCTCGCCTGAGCCAGCGCATGCGCTGCTCTGCGAGACATTTAGTAGGTGGCTTTTCAGAGTGCTACCCACAGCCTTTTGCTGGCCTCCAGCTTGCGTTCACGATCGCGTGCACGTGCACAGCTGCCATCTGGGTTGCTGTAATCAGGCTCCTCTGCTCGCACTCCCCCTCCCTACTCCCCCTCCCTTTTCGTCAGCTTCAATGTTTTAAGGTCTCGCCTGAGCCAGCGCATGTGCTGCTCTGGCGCGACATTTAGTAACTGGGTTTTCAGAGTGCTACCAAAGGCTTTTGCCGGCTTCCAGCGTGCGGTTACGCGCGCGTGGTTGTGCACAGCTGCCATCTGGCTTTCTGTAATGGCTCATTAAGCCTTACAGCGCGTGAATCCCCTCCCCTACCCCCTCCCTTCTCCCACTCCCTCCTCGTCAGCTTCATTTTCCTTTCAGTGGCCAGCTTTCAGTGCTCTCTCAACGCTCCTCCGCACCTCCCCCGCCGCGTCTGCGTTAATTTGAAACATATGTGCTTTCACTTTCGCAACCACTGCCCAGCCTCATCCTCTCATCGGCTCAGCCTGACAAGCGCACCTTCCATTGCCTTCAAGAGCTTACCCCAGCCATTCTAGCACCCACACGCACAACACGCCACATGCACACACGACATGCACACACGGCCCTCGAGTTTCCGCAGCGAGAACCACGCACTTGGCCCGTAAGTGCCGAGCGCGGGCAACCCGTCAGCGACGACCCTCAGAAGCAGGCAGCAGATGGCAATGCTGATTTAATTCACAGAAGACGCAAACTAATTCAAACATTAATCTACATTAAACTCATCATGTCAGGCCCCTCTCAGTGCTGCATAGTGACGATCCCTGCCCTGAACCTAGGTTAGCAGAGGGGTCCAGTATATAACAGGGCATAAACACTAAAGGCGGACTAGCCCGGGCACTTAGTGCGCAGCTGCGCGCGCCCGCAGCCAGCGACGACAATCCTCAAGTCTCGCGCTGCAAGTTATTAGCTCAGATCCCAGACTTCCACAGCCAAGTTCTAGGACGCAGGACAATTTTATGGCTCCTAGGCATATGGCAGACCATTAGAGCAAAAAGCGCCGTGCAACCACTAAAGCACAATGCCATTTCAGCCTCCACCGCTACGTCAAATCAACACATGGTCCCGATGGCACAATGATCCAGCCGTGCAACACCTCGCAGAAATTCAAGGCCTGAGTCTTTGATAAGGGCATGCGAGGCTAAGTTTACTGTGCTCCTAGGGGAGGCTTTGACTCAGGGTGTGCTTTTTGCAGTTTTATATAGTGGGAACTCGAGCCGAAAGTATTGGAGCTTTTTACACGACCTCATTACACAAGGTCACATTCATTTTTTTTTCTTTTTTGTTTTATGGCATGGGAGATTAAGTGATTTGCCCAAAATCACAAGATGCTGAGCCATCTCCAAGACTTGAACCTGCTTCCACAGTTCCAAAGTTGGCAACAATGGCTGTTTAGCTACATCCTCGCAACGCAAAGGTGTGTTGCACAGATAAGGTGTGCTTCATGGCCGCTGTGCGCTGCGAGGGGTGTAAAGAGTGGACCACGCATGCAGCAGGGCTATCGGTGCAGCTAGTGAACTGCGTATGATATACTGTCAGCAGAAAAATAAGGTCTCAGAATTTTGCTGTTACGGAGCTAACCCATTAGAATTTGGTTTTCAAGGTGTTTTGATTTTCTGGGTGTGACCTCAACACTCCACTTTCAAGCGATCGTAGGTAAAGTAATTGGGCCCACTTTTTGAAGCTCACACAATCCGTTTCATGCAGAGAGCCATTCAGTAATAGGTGCTTTCAATTGTGTTTAGTTATGCAACATGACAGCCAACACGTGGTTTCAAGGGGCATTTTCCCCACAAGCTTTTCCCAAAATATTGCTGCACTATTTTGTTTCTTCCCAAAGTGGGCCTGATTGAATAATATCAGGAGTCCTATGTGGGCTGGCCTCGTTTAGGCCTTGGAAGCATGTCAGTGTCTGGGCATATGGTGTATAGTTAGGGCCTTTTGTGAGATGTGGGTGTGGTACTCCATGCAGGTGACTAGGGTATGATGAATAGCTATGGTTCCATGAAGGATAGGCTATTGTTTTAACTAAACAAAATATTAAAGGTACCTCCTCAAAGGGGGTTTGATAAACCTATAGAGATGTACTGATCGCCACTTTCAAAGCCGGGCTTGTTTACAAATTATCTCGATTCATTCACTTTAGTGTCGGTCTGCTTTATTCATCTATTTACACATTCTGCTGGAGCTTTACAGGCAGTGTTTCCCCATCTCACCGCACACATGCCCATGCGTCTTTCTCTCATCCCTCTCGCCCCGCCCCCAACGCGTATACTCTCTTGTTTATTCTCAATATTTCTGCTTACACTCGATTTCTTAATTTTGTCTGCCTCTCTCTACAACCCCCTCCACCCGTGGTCCTCTCTGCCATTCTTCTGTAGTCCCTCCCTCTTTCACCGTTTCCCCCCTCTCTCCTCACTTCCCCCCCCGAGGTCCGTCCCTTGTCACTCTCTCTACCTAGCTCTCTCTCTCTCTCTCTCTCTCTCTCCCTAGCTCTCCCTCTCATTTTTCCATGGTCCCTCCCTTGTCTCTCTCTCTCTCTTTTCCCCTCCCTCTCTCATTCTTCTGAGGTCCCGCCCTTGTCACTCTTTCTTTCCTTCTGTTTCTTGCTCTCTATCGCCGACTCTTTTCCAGTTTTCCGATTGTTTCTTCGTGTCTCTCCTTCTACTCTTTGTTTCTGGGTCTTTCCTGCCGCTCCGTGTTTCTGCTCCCCTCGGTTCCACTCTGTGTGTGTGTGTCCCTCTCTCCCCCACACTGGTTCCTCGCTCCCCTTATTCCCATCTCTCATCCCCTGGCTTCTCTCCTCTACCCTTGCCCCTCTCCTGTCCCATTGCCCCCTCTCCCTTCTCTGAATCCACTTTCCCTCGCTCCCTCCCCCATCTTTCCTATTCTCATCTTTACTCCTAATGTAAATCGATAAAAAGCGCATTATTGATCTAATTTGAGGCTCCTCGTCCCACCGGTTTCTGCTTCTTAACACATTTCTCCTTCCTGCCCTGGTGGGTGCACTTTGAGGGGTCAGGGGTCTCGCCCTGCAGACCCCACCCATGCCAGGAGGGGCATAAGGCGGTCAGTGGGGTGGGGGCATCTGTTGGGGGGTCCTGCCTCCCTCTACTCCAGTCCTGCTGAGGATGGAGACAGTTTCTACCAGACATATCCTCTCATTACTGACATCCTAGTTGTTCGTGTGGACTATTTAAACATTTTGAGGAATCCCATCTCCCGAACTCCAAGGGCTGGCGAACAATGGCCCACTGTGCGCACCGTACAATGTTAACCATTTACTCCCACGCAGGAGAGGACGTCCTGACAGTAACATGACCACGCTTGGCCGTCAGTGCACACAAGTACTGCCTGTGTGTGTGCGTGTGCGTGGGGGATCAGGCGTGCTCGGCCGTGCTGGCAGGCCCCAGAGGAGGCCTTGTGTCCGTCAGCCTGGCCACCTCCGGGTGCTGTCAGAACAGGAGACAGGCAGGGGGTCTGCGGATCACAAGCTCCCAGCATGACTCGTCAGGCAACTCCTGCTGATATAAGTTTGTGTGTTTTGCAGAACACTGCAGGGCACATCTGGATGCTGTTTTTCGGCCACCTAGACATCCGGTAGTGAGGTCGTTGAGCGCATTTGGCTTATTCTGCACTGACACAATAGTCACAAGCATTGACATAGCCAATAGGTCTCGCCTTTGGGACCTTATACGTGTTTAGCCATGCAACAGTTGATGTTGTTGCACCAAGGATATTGTGCTGCATAACTAAATACTTATAAGGTCTCAAAAGCGAGACCTATTGGCTATGCCAATGCTTGTTTTTACTTTCAGCTATACTGAAAATCATTACCTATTCAAGAGGGCATTGACAGCTGCTAACTGGTTGTGCATAAAACTTTTACCAGCCCTACAACGGTGCTTTAGAAGAAGCGCCCTGTAACTGTTTTCAGACTGCATGCGGCGCTATAATTTTTTTTTAACTAGTGATAATTTCCCCAAGGTTTAGCCACGTTGTGGAAAACCCGGGTGGTCCTTTTAGGGGTTGTGGGCCATCACCAGGAGCAGTGAGTGTACTGTTAATGCATAGTATTCATAAAATTACTTGCTGCCATGGTCTTTCTTTCATTTAGGAATACTGTAAACAAGGCAGGATTACATGAACGACCCATGGTGTTCAGACCCATGACCTACAAGTGCACTCAGATATCCACTGTAATTTTTAATCCTCTGTGAGAGGAGTTCAAAGTCAATGCCCATTCAGTCTTTGGTCTCTGGAGTTTTGCCAGCTGCAGGAGACTTGATAATATTTACAAGAGAACCCTGGAATAGTAATCAGATGCCGCTGTATTTTTAATTCACACAGCTCCAGCATGACTCATTTGGCCTATTCTGAGAGGCGGTAGTCTATGCACCTGGCTAAGATACAATCCCTTACCTGTGTTTTATGGGCTCAGTGAGTGGGGAGATCTGTACAGACAGGAAGTACTATGAATTGAATCATCTCCAAGGGCATCCACGTGGCGCACATAGCCAACCCAGTTATCTATCTATAATGCTTATTTCATAGCCTTCCTATTCTGATCACCAACATAGCTGGGACACAAGAGACAATTGGGAAAATTAGAATGCGGAGGTAAAATTTTGGCCCTCACTCTTCTCTCTCAACTACTTAAGTTCCTAAACCACATCTTCTACTAGATCATTGACTTGGTTTGCTGCAGTTAGTGGGAAGAGGTAAAGTATTCACAGCCTGAAAATAAAATGTCATCCTAATACAGTGAAAATAAATTCTGAGGTTCCAAATCTAATTTAGGGCTTGATTACAAGTTTGGCACAACGGCACCGGCTCAACAGCAGCTCCGCTGCACCAAACCCGCGCATGGACCGTCGGCCATATTACGAGTTGTATAAGTACAACTCGTGATACGGTTGGCGGTCCTATGGCCTTTCAAATGGCGGTGCCTTGAAAACTGGCACCGCAATGGGAACGGCCAAAAAGTTCCAGCATGGCATGGACGGTGATGTCCATGCTGTGCTGGAACTGGAGGGAATACAGACAGGGGGGCACATGTTGTGCCCCCCTGAATGTATCCCCATGGCAGGGGAGACATGGGGGCCCTGTAAGGCCCCCTTTGTTTCTGCACTGCCAGCCTTTTCATGGCGGGGCTCCACCATGAAAAGGCTGGCAGTCCAGAAACTCAAAATATGCTAAGCGGGACTGCGCCAGTCCCTGCTCAGCATAATGCATTGAGGTGCTCCTGCGCTCCCGCCAGGGAACAACTTACCTGGCGCAGCCTGTGGTCCACTGCCAATACGATTCACAAAGTCCTACTCAGCAAAATGGTGGACCGCCACTCCTGCGCCACCACGAGTCTGGCATTCGCAAGACCACCAGACTCGTAATCAGGCCCTTAGTCGTGTTTTCACACAGCGAGCGTGCTGCGTACAACAGTACTGGAAGAAATAACAAGGCACTCGTTACTCTATCATGTCGGTAACCCAGAAATGTAAGTGGGATGAAAAGAGTGTGTGTGGGGGGGGGGTGTCTAAAAGGGGCATGGCCTATGAAATTAAGGGTATGGCTAAAACATGTAAACTAAAATTCTGTGCTTCCCACAGACTGCCACCCAACAGGTATTCTGGTGTCTTTCTGAGCTTTCTGTTATTGCATCCAGAGACAGGACCTTAAACCAGCCAGGATTATTGGGTTTGGCAATGGTTGCTAGTTGTTTAAGATAAATGAGTAACAATAATTATTTTGTTGTAAATAATTAATATTCAAAAGGTTTCAATTTTGAAATTATGCGATTGTGAATTAAAATATAACTAAGGTCTCTGCAAGGGGAAGTAATCAATCACTCCTGTTGTTCTCTTCACTCAACTTTCCTCTGCAGTCTGTGTTAGTCACCTACGCTCTTTTTCTCTCCACATCTTTCCAAAATCCTCCATATGCATATCTCACACTTTGCTGTTCAGCACCCTCTTTTCACTCTCTCCTGCGTGTGGTTCCTCACATCTCTTTCATTTTACCACCCAAACACACAACGCACATACTCACCTGTAAGCACTGCCTTTTCTTTTAATTTCGCCTTATCAATATTTTGACAACTGTGTCACCTCTTTCACACACATTTGCACAGAATCACAACTGCAACTGGCATACGTGACCATTGCTCTGTGCGCTTTGCAGAGAGACCAAGGATTGGGTGACCATGTATTCTGAACACGTTTTTCACTACCCTGACAGACCGTGAGAAAAACTTTACAATGCGTCCAGCACCAACTCCATGGCTGTCAATTGCGGTCTTTTATAATCACCAGGAGGCGACTAAGTTCAAAGTATGCACTAATCAAGAGTAATATGCTGCCAGAAAAAAGATACAGTAACATAACATCCTGGAAAAAGCAAACACTCTTAGGGAATGCAAGACCACGTAACACATGTGAAGTATAAATTGTAATCGAGAGCTGTCTAAATCGTTTCCGAATGATTAGAGGGCTACTTGCTATGTTGCAATAGAATTCTGACACTTTTGCAGGACTTCCTTTTTATCCTACCAGCTCTTGGCGGGTCCACAATAGCAAAACGTGAACAAATGGCCAGTGTTTTTGACTAAGAAATGTGGCAGCCCTAGCAATGGGCAGTCTGACCAAATTATGTGGCAAATTGGCAGAACACTGGGGCATATTATCAAGGGCTCTATCGCCGCTTTAGCGGCACTTTTTGCCGCCAAAGCGGCGATTTTTTTATCGCTCTATTAGCAAGCTGTCGCTAACAAGTGTTAGCGACTGGTTTGGGTGCCGCTTTGCATGTCAGCGATATTTATCGCTAATGACATGCAAAGGAGGCGTTCCCAACCTAACAGCGACTGAAAGCAGTCGCTAACATCGCTATCGCCTATTAGCAATAACCGCGAAGCGATAAAAAAACGCGCGCTAACCGCGATTAGCGCTGGTTTTTTAGAACTGGTAAAAACATGACTTAACAATAATAGTCAATGGGAGGTGGATTGTAAGGTTAAGTCCCCAGCATTAGCGCGGGGATTCTATCGCTGGATTTCTCGCGTTATTGCTGGGTTTCGCCGCTATCGCTGGATATTTTATCGCATTGGAGATAAACCTTGCTAATAGCATGTTATCTCCGCGGTAATATCCAGCGATAGCCGGCGATAGAAAAACGCGCGCTAAGCAAGCTTTGCGATAATTTTCGCAGGTTCTTGCTAATATGCCCCACTGTTCTTTGCGGAGTGCTAATTTACCACTGGCGGTATTTCTGAAAGAGTAGAGTATATAAGCTGGTAGCATGTTTCTACTCAGGTTGTGTAACAGCCCTGACGCAACTGTGCTTCTCTTTTCAGACCCGCCCCATCTGCCTCGCCCGATCTGTTCCAGTGTCCTGTAAGTATTTGCACAAACTGGACATTCTTTTCATTTTTAATGGTACTGATACAGTAAATATGCTTTTTGTGCATGTAGATGTTGCCTATAGCAAGTAGATCAATTCTGGCGATAGAATGTATGAGAGAACCTTGGATTCACTGTGCAAACAGATGTATATCGAATAGGTATGCAGCTAAAGATGTAAGTACTATACCTTAAAACACTGTGGTTGTAGTAGAGTACATATACAGATGAATGTACAATAGGTATTTTAAAGTGCAGATACAGATGTATGTACTATAATTAAATATGTAATAAATGCACTGTAATATAGACACAGTTATGCTGTATGTATGAAGCTGTATTGTAAAGAACAGTGGTTCACTATGAGTAATTAATCATGTAAACAAGCAAAAAGCTGGTCTATATCAATTTTGACCAGAAAATTAGTAATACACCAGGGCAGATATAAAGGCAGGCAAGAGAATGCAATACATTTATTCATTGCATATACTTTGTTGCATATTATTTGGAGCATATCATATTCTGATAGTGTAGAAGAAGATTCCGTACTCACATTTGGGTGAAAGAACGTGCAGTGACAAGTGAGTGATAAAAACCATGCATCAACTAACAAAATCACAATGTATGACTCCTTTAGTTATTTTTATATAGTAAAAGAGGAGTCCGTATATCTGCAGTCGATGGCGTTTCGACCTCTTTGGATGTGAGGTCATCAACAGGACAATGTGTGTGAGCACCTAGTATCTAAAGAAATAAGAAAAACATTGAGATCAGATGCGGAGCGCAGAAAGCCTGCATACAGGGCCGTTTCTACCATTAGGCAGGACTAGGCGGCCGCCTAGGGCGGCAAAAGGGCTAGGGTGGCAACATTTGCCCTTGTGTGCGCAAAATTTGTGGTTTCCGCGCGGCGCCCAGCCCACCCACAGTCCGATGTCTGTAACAACAATCAGGACCGTCAATCTTTCATAGCGCGATTGAGCAAACGCGCTACTATGACGCCCCTGTTTCTGGCCTGCCCCCAGAGAGAATTGACCAATGATCTCACGAGGGGCAGGCCTGTCATCATTTTTTTTTCACTTTTGAATCGGATCCCTGCATTTGCCTAATTGCCTCTCTTGGCGCGGGCGTGCAGTAGACGGTAGACCCGGAGTGCTGTCGTCTGAGAGGCGGAGTCACAAACGTCAAGGGCAGGCAAGTACTGGTTGGCCTACCCTGCAGCCTGCTTCTGTTCCACGTGGGAGTCCCTAGGTGCCCAGCAGGTGTATTAAGGATAAGGTAAGATCAGTGCATGTTTTATTCTTTCTTTTTGTGCCCGGCAATGGCCGGCTCAGCGGCGGGGAGAGCTGCTGGGATATGAATCACACGGAATGTTTCTCTCCCTTCCTTCTCGGGAAGCATTTTCTTCAATCCACAGGGGTCTAATCCCCGAAATCAGCCACTGCACGCAGAAAGGAGCAGGCTTCATTAATTAGAAGGCGCGCCAGTTGTAGACTTGTAGTCAAAAGTGTCATTCTATTAATATGCAAAGCTGCCAGCCAGCTAATACAAATCCTTTGTTTTCCTAATTGCCCTCTCAGTGCAAAAGTGAAGAAAAATGGGAGAATAACAATTTTACTGAACAGGGGAGGCAACTTTTAAAACAACCAAGAACCTTCGGCTCTTACA
Organism: Calotriton arnoldi; assembly: GCA_963921515.1. Lineage (NCBI taxonomy): Eukaryota > Metazoa > Chordata > Amphibia > Caudata > Salamandridae > Calotriton > Calotriton arnoldi. The sequence continues at coordinate 190,452 of CAWUFW010015312.1, read as the reverse complement.
AGGGCAGCAGGCAAATGATGAGCAATGACGCAACAAGCCAGCCTCCAGACCTTGCGCCCCCAAAACAATCTCCTCCGAGTTCTCGAGATAGCTCGCTTTCAAAATGACATCTCATATGGGTTGGTGTTTCAAAACTGAATTACATAATTCACCATCCTTAAAAGACACCAAATACCCTCCACATCGACCAATGTCAATTTGCAAGCTTGTGCGGCAACGTGACATTTTTTCATTGCATTTTCTTTTTAAAGAGCAGCAAGATTTCACGATTTTACCCTTTTTGAGTTCTTTTTTTTTTTATTCACTTGTGATAGTTTTTTACTTTATAGTTTGGTATTTTATCTAATGACTGATATGGGACCGCGGTCTCAACAGAATCGTTTTTACATACTTTGCATACATATGTTAACCCCTGCATGAATCGAAATGGCCAGGCTCTTCTCGGCATACAACGCAACAAATATTCAATGCCAGCACTGGCAAGAGGCGAGCATCCTTCTAGTTCAGCCGCAGTAAATCTTCTAGCCTGGATGACAGGGGGAGAGAGTGATGGTACTAGTAAAAGGGAGGGGGCGGCATTTTTCAATTCTCGCCTAGGGCGGCAAAACACCTAGAAACGGCCCTGCCTGCATACTTAAGTAGGGTATGGTAATGAAGACCTGCCTGGTGGGTAAGTAAAGGCATTAGTCCTATGACTGGAGTCGTCCAGTTAGGGAGGACACACAGACACAAGCCATCAATCAGCCCTAGAAGAGAGAAAGGTAATTTTATCGATCTTATGGGTCCCTGAATGGGAGCAGGGGGAGAGGGGGTAAAATGGTAGAGGGGGTGGGTGGAAAGAAGGGAGGAGGGGAGAGAGGAGACTTAAGAGGGGGTGTGGCATGGTAGTGCCACACGTGCCCTGTAACTAAGATCAATTAAGTACAATCACCTGAAAATTACAACCTGCGTGCTGCAGAGGGGGAGGGAATTTCTACAGCCTTCAAGGGAGGTCTTTAAACGGGCTGAAGGGGTACGTATTATGATACATACAACTAGATTTAATCAAGCGGCTGAAAAAGATCAGTGACAGGGGAATTAGTACTGTAATTAATTATCAGGGGCGCAGTATACACGTATTGGAAGGGTAAGGTACTCACTCTAGTCCTAGGGGCGACTGCCTGCTGGAAGAATCCCTAAATTGGTTACACACGTAGGCAAGGGTGCCTATCTTGACACGCTACCATGAGGGCTAGCGAATAGGGAGACTGTATGGGAAAAAACGGGAGAACGGGAAATTACTAAAACATAGTACACTCAGAGTGGTAGCGTGTAAGTAAACTAAAGATTGCCCAGCTGAAGCGTGGGACTCTGTGCACTTACTTAATCTCCAGTGGCGGACTGTGTATGATGTAGGTGGGAATCTGCAGGCTTAGCGTTCGCTTCTAAGGTGAGGGTACAACGAATGTCAAAATCGCCCGGATATAGTCCAGAATGCGCATGCACCTATGTAGATTAGGGCATTGCCACTAGAGCGCAAGCCGGCGAGTCAGTGCGAATGCGCAAAGGAGCCAGCAGTGTTCACGGGTTGCCTTCCTAAGCTAGTTTATGTATACTTGCAGCATTTTGTCCGGGATACAGTGTTTGTGAGAAGTTGGCCTGGCATATGCTGTCCACTAATTATAGTGGGCACCTTGCACCAGTCCAAATCGACTCTTATGGTAGGTAGGTTAAAGACAACCTTATTGAAAGCTATCCTAGTGGTAGCTATGGAGAGCAGCCTTCAGGCTAAGTCTTGAAGGAATGTAAAGCAGCTTGTTTTACCAGTCTATAATCTCTTGAGTGACCAAATGAAAGAGCACCACACCAGGTATATATTCAAAATATATGTATTTATTACTAAACACACCCCTCTAGTCTCTTTATGAGGCTAGAGTTCGAAGTACATAAGTTATAAGATCTTAAATCACAATAATAGCACAAATACACGTTTGGGCCCTAGGGGCGTACCAAACCATATACCAATAAAGTGGTATGCGAACCACGACTGAACTAGACACTAGGCCTAGAGCCTCTAGAAGTGCTTGGACCCCAAGGAACCACCCAAGGTAGTGACACAGGGGACCCACGGGAGACGCGTGCAGTGTAAATACACAACCGCGATACGCCGTTAACTTCTATGGAGAAAGTCGGGATCGGGAAAATAGAGGAAAGGGACACTTAGAAGAGGACTAGGACAAAACCCTTTGAGATCTAGGACTTTGAAGAGTCTCTACCCACGGGAGCACCGGAGTACTCGTGTTACCTCACCCAGGGAAGCCGGGTGCATAGGTGCCTTTCGGGGTCGGGTTTCGTCGTCGATTCGAATGGCGATCTGCTGCAAAGTGCTGCTGGCGGCCAAGAGAAAAGTGTCCGGGTGGATCCAAGAGTGGATCGGAGTTCTGGTGAACCTGAAAGCAGAGGGGACAGAGTCTGGGTCACTAGCCAGTGACCAGGAAGGCGATGGACAGATGCCCACCGATGTCGAGTGCTTCAGGTGCGTTGACGGTCGTCTTGACTCTTCAGCCACGAGGTCCGGGAGGCGTTGTCGGCGACCAGGAGCAGGATTCGGGCTGGTGCTCGATGTCTGTCGAGTGCTGAGGTGTCGGCGACCGGATTGGACCCAACAAGCCTTGGCAACGGCAAGTCTCGAGTAAGATGTAGATCGTCGATGGTGCAGACCAGCAAGGTCTGTGGAACTCACCCAGCGAGGGTAAGTGAGGGCAGGCCTGGAGCAACCAGGATGCCAAGTGAGGAAAAGATTGGCCTTCGTTAAGGGCTACTAGCCAACGGGCTAGCGACCGCGAAGGAGCCTCGTGACGCCGCACGTGGAGCTGGCTTGCAGGACACTCGTGGAGTGGGGGCCAGTGATCTTCGGTGCAGGTGGTACTGGAGGCTAGGGCTACTCGGAGCCCAAAGCACGACTTCTTGGGAGACCCAGAAGATGGTGCACTTGCAAATGTGCTCGGTGTCCAGGGGTCACGGTCTCAAGTCACCCACGATAGCCACGGGCCTCAGCTTTGCTGGGGACTCAGGGTAGCCTCGGGAAGTCTGAGAATCCACCTCTGGTGATGCGATGACTTCGGCGTCCGACGGGAGCTTCAGTAATGCGAACCGGACAGATGCTTCTTTGGTGCCTGCCAAGCAGGGGAGTCACTCCTTGACCCCAAGGGAGATTCTTCAGTCCTCTAATCTTGTCGTAGAGCGTCGAAGGTCCAGGATTCAGTGTCAGAGTTTCGTCCAGGTATAATCTAAAGTCCTAAGGACTGGGTTCCTACCTTTATTCTAAAAATAGGGGTTGGACTAACTCTATGACCCCACCTATGGGAGGGTCAAGGGAGGGGGTGGCTACACCCACTTCCCTTTGTCCAGTTTCGCGCCAGAGCAGGGGCAGGTAGCCCCTGAGCTGGTTTGAACTGGCATATGCACAGAGGAGCCTTTTGCTCCCCCAGTGCAGGACTTCAAAGCACTCTAAGAGTGCACCCACCCAGCCCCAATACACATTATCCTGTCTGGGGAGGTGGTCACACCTCCCTGCAACAGGAAACCTATTGTCCAGGCCTCCCCTGCCGGAGTTTCGTCCAGCAGCAGGAGGCCAGACTTGTGTCTGTGGCAGCAGCATCCATTTTGTGATGCCAGGGCTTCAGAAAGAAGTTACCGGGTAAGCCAGAGTTAACATGTCTTTCCCTCTAGAAGGGTGGAATGCTACCCCCGCCGCCAGGATTGGCGGGGGGTAGTATTCCAAGATGTTTGACACCAAACATGACATGTTTAGGTGCAGCCATTCCAAAGTTAGCATTTTACCGCGAGGATATAATGCGCTTAAGAGTATATGGTCAGGCTGCACTACAAACAGCATCAGAAATGGTCTCCGAACGCTGCAGAGGGGCCCTGCTCATGCAGGGGCACCCTCTCACATAGGAACCATGCACTCTGCCTTTAGGATTGATAAGGCCTGCCTTAGGAGTGACTTATAGGTTTATATGTGTGTATGTATTTAGTGATATAGGTAACCTATATCACAGTAAGGGGTGCATGCACCACCTTACCCAGGCTGCAGTAGCAGACCTGTGGTGTCAGTTTGGATGGCCGTCCAGGGGTGGCACAATACGTGCTGCAGCCCCGGGTAGGCCTCTGAGGTACCTATGCCCTTGGTACATAGTATACCATATACTAGGGACTTATAAGGGCACTCCAGATTCCAATCAGAGATGTGCCTAAGGCACATGGAAACCATTTTACAGAGAAAGCAGATAGACTGGGGCCCTGAATAGCAGGATCCCAGTCCAACTAAGTCATAAACCAGCAAAACACCATAAACAAAAGTGGGGGCAACCATATAGTCAGATTCCACCTTCCTACATAACCCCCCCAAACGAAAGGAGATAAGGCTAACCTTGGCCAGTTGAGCCTTCATTGACTAAGTGGTCATATAAGGAAGCACCTGCACTAGCATGGTTGCCCCCTGTCTTATGGTCCACTAAGCAATCCCTCACCCTAAGGGTATGAGAGGGTCTCCACCATGGGGCATCACTACCTGTGGTGTGCTTAGGTAAAGTACAAGGCTGGTGAGGTGGCTGAGTAGGGAAGTGAGGCCCTAGGAATGTTGGCCTCAGCTTCCTCAGATCACTGGTCACCATGTATGCCTGTCTTTCCATGACTGAGTTGCACTTTGCTCTAAGGGTCAACCTTTGGCTGCCTACAGCTGGGGGTTGGGTCCCTTTGGATGGACTACTGGAGGGACATGGCAGGTTTGGAACATTCTGGTCCCAGGTTTGCCCTTGCCTACCAGAGTCCTTCTGGGGGAGGTCCCTACATAAAGGTATGGGGGATCCCTCAGTGTGTAGAGGAATTTTCACCTGGCTAGGGCTACTAGACTGGGTGCCCCTAATCTGCTGATGGGGGGCTTCCTCTGGACAGGGGGCCCTGGGGGGTCCACTGGCCTCCCTGACCTCTGCAGCCCTGGGCTGGCTGAGGCAGGGTAGAGAGGGGCAGGTTACCTGCTCCAGACTGGGTCCCACCTTGGAAGGGTCCTCTGCCATCAGGGGTGTGGCCAGGCCAGGCCTGACTACCTCTGGGGCAGTTCCTTCACTAGGGGTGGGGTCAGTTCCCTGAGGAGGCTGACCCTTACCTACTGTCTGGAGGGAAGAAGACTTTTCTTCAACCCTTGTGCTCTCTTTTGGGGGAGAGTGGGCCATTCTTTCAGGCTCCATCTCTCCAAATTCTTGGGCTGGGGCTGTGGCCATCACAGCCCCACTAACCTTTGCAGGGACGCCCAACATCCTAAGATGGGTTTGGTGTTCAACTTCAGCCCAGGCTGAAATTTCCAAATCATTGCCCATCAGGCAATCTACAGGTAGGGTTGGGGACACTGCCACTCTTTTTGGGCCTGTGACCCCCTCCCAGCTGAGATTGACTATGGCCATGGGGTGATCTGTTCTGACACCATCAATGTTGGTCACCTGGTATTTAAACTCAGGTAAAAGCTGGTGAGGGGGGACTAGTTTCCCTGCCACCATGGTGACACTAGCCCCTGTGTCCCTAAATGCCACAGCTTTCTGACCATTAATTATTGGCTCCAATCTGTACCTGCCCAATGCTATGGGACCCATGGTAAAGGTGGCAAATCCTATACCACCATCAGAGTCAGAGGAGTCTGTTGAGGGGTCCCTGTCTAAACTAGGGCCCACCTCTGTTCCTCTTGCAAAAGCACCCAACTTTTTGGGTGCACTACTCCCAACTGGAGGATTACTACTGGTAGTACCAGGAGGGGTGGTAGTAGTTGTGGGAGGAACATTTTCTTTATTGCCAATCCTGGGGCAACTGGGATCAGTTTTCCAGTGCCCAGGCTTTTTACAGACATGGCAATAGGGTTTCTTTTCAGGAGAGGAAGGAGTTTGGGACCCACCACCAGAAGAGGAATTTTGGGGCCCTGTAGGGGACTTATCCTTAGATTTATCCCCACCTTTCTCTTGGGACTTAGTAGAATCTTTCTTCTGGTCACCACCCTGATTTCTAGTTTTTACTCTGGTTCTGACCCATTTGTCTGCCTTCTTTCCCAATTCTTGGGGAGAGGTCAGATCAGAGTCCACCAGATACTGGTGCAAAAGCTGGTTTTGACAATTATTAAGGATCTGCTCCCTCATAATCAAATTGTACAATCCTAAAAAGTCATGCACTTTGTTGCCATGTATCCAACCTTCCAGAGCCTTTGTAGCACAATCTACAAAATCAACCCAGTCTTGAGTCTGAGCTTTTTGGGTGTCTCTGAACTTCAACCTATACTGTTCAGTGGTTAGGCCAAACCCATCTATCAGAGCACTCTTCAAGACTGTGTAATTGTCAGCATCCTCTTCTCTTACAGTGAGGAGCTTGTCTCTACCTTTGTCTGCAAAGGAGAGCCACAAGATTGCTGCCCACTGCCTCTGGGGGACCTTCTGAACTTTACAGGCCCTCTCCAGTGCAGTTATCCATTTGTGGATGTCATCCCCACTCTGGTAGGGAGGGACAATCTTGTTTAGGTTTCTATGGTCATAAGACCTTTCCCTATCTCTAGGGATATTGCTGCCACCATGGGACTCTAGTCCCAACTTTCTTCTCTCTCTAAGGAGATCTAGGGATTCTCTATCTAAAGCTAATTGCTTTTTCTGAGTTCCAGCTGAGTTTCCTCATACTGGACTAGCCTCTTTCTTCTCTCATGAGAGGATTCTCTCCTATGAGATGAGACAGAGCTCCCTATAGAGGTGCCAGAGTGGTTAGACTCCTGAGAAGGAGACCTAGACCTTCTGGGCACACTCTTAATCCTTCCTGGGGGGACAAAGAGGGCATCATTCTGATCATCCTCATCATCTTCCACAGGAGGGATTGGGTTATCCAGGTCAGGGTCATTGTCACCCTCCTGGCCAGTTTCAGAGGGGGGCTGGGGGTATTGGTACCCCTGGCCTCCTCCTCTTCTTCTGCCCCACCCTCAGCTCCTACCCCTTCAGTCCCTACAGGCTTACTAAGGTCATAAGCCACCAACAACTCCTTGAGGTGTTGGGTGGTGGGGCTTTGGCCTGTCCTTATTTTTCTCAAGTTACATAAAGCTCTCAATTCCAAGAATGGGAGTGTATCATACTTGGAGGGTGGAAGCTCAATGGCTTCCTGCAAGGATTCTTTGGATCCTGCCCTTAAAGACATTACTAGTGTGGTGTGGTGTATGCACTACCTACTCTAGTGTGGCCTACTAAACTCTCTTGAGTTGTAGAAAGGGTTGTGCTATCCCTTAACACACAACTCTAAGTTCAGTAGAACTTACTGTTATTCTAAGCTTAAATTATATGTACCTTAGGTACCTTTAGTGGTTTTCAGTTGATCAATTCAATTGAGATTATCTGGTAAAACAATAGCAAGCTGGAATCCCACACGCTGCACACCAATGTGAGAAGTTGGCCTGGCATATGCTGTCCACTAATTATAGTGGGCACCTTGCACCAGTCCAAATCGACTCTTATGGTAGGTAGGTTAAAGACAACCTTATTGAAAGCTATCCTAGTGGTAGCTATGGAGAGCAGCCTTCAGGCTAAGTCTTGAAGGAATGTAAAGCAGCTTGTTTTACCAGTCTATAATCTCTTGAGTGACCAAATGAAAGAGCACCACACCAGGTATATATTCAAAATATATGTATTTATTACTAAACACACCCCTCTAGTCTCTTTATGAGGCTAGAGTTCGAAGTACATAAGTTATAAGATCTTAAATCACAATAATAGCACAAATACACGTTTGGGCCCTAGGGGCGTACCAAACCATATACCAATAAAGTGGTATGCGAACCACGACTGAACTAGACACTAGGCCTAGAGCCTCTAGAAGTGCTTGGACCACAAGGAACCACCCAAGGTAGTGACACAGGGGACCCACGGGAGACGCGTGCAGTGTAAATACACAACCGCGATACGCCGTTAACTTCTATGGAGAAAGTCGGGATCGGGAAAATAGAGGAAAGGGACACTTAGAAGAGGACTAGGACAAAACCCTTTGAGATCTAGGACTTTGAAGAGTCTCTACCCACGGGAGCACCGGAGTACTCGTGTTACCTCACCCAGGGAAGCCGGGTGCATAGGTGCCTTTCGGGGTCGGGTTTCGTCGTCGATTCGAATGGCGATCTGCTGCAAAGTGCTGCTGGCGGCCAAGAGAAAAGTGTCCGGGTGGATCCAAGAGTGGATCGGAGTTCTGGTGAACCTGAAAGCAGAGGGGACAGAGTCTGGGTCACTAGCCAGTGACCAGGAAGGCGATGGACAGATGCCCACCGATGTCGAGTGCTTCAGGTGCGTTGACGGTCGTCTTGACTCTTCAGCCACGAGGTCCGGGAGGCGTTGTCGGCGACCAGGAGCAGGATTCGGGCTGGTGCTCGATGTCTGTCGAGTGCTGAGGTGTCGGCGACCGGATTGGACCCAACAAGCCTTGGCAACGGCAAGTCTTGAGTAAGATGTAGATCGTCGATGGTGCAGACCAGCAAGGTCTGTGGAACTCACCCAGCGAGGGTAAGTGAGGGCAGGCCTGGAGCAACCAGGATGCCAAGTAAGGAAAAGATTGGCCTTCGTTAAGGGCTACTAGCCAACGGGCTAGCGACCGCGAAGGAGCCTCGTGACGCCGCACGTGGAGCTGGCTTGCAGGACACTCGTGGAGTGGGGGCCAGTGATCTTCGGTGCAGGTGGTGCTGGAGGCTAGGGCTACTCGGAGCCCAAAGCACGACTTCTTGGGAGACCCAGAAGATGGTGCACTTGCAAATGTGCTCGGTGTCCAGGGGTCACGGTCTCAAGTCACCCACGATAGCCACGGGCCTCAGCTTTGCTGGGGACTCAGGGTAGCCTCGGGGAAGTCTGAGAATCCACCTCTGGTGATGCGATGACTTCGGCGTCCGACGGGAGCTTCAGTAATGCGAACCGGACAGATGCTTCTTTGGTGCCTGCCAAGCAGGGGAGTCACTCCTTGACCCCAAGGGAGATTCTTCAGTCCTCTAATCTTGTCGTAGAGCGTCGAAGGTCCAGGATTCAGTGTCAGAGTTTCGTCCAGGTATAATCTAAAGTCCTAAGGACTGGGTTCCTACCTTTATTCTAAAAATAGGGGTTGGACTAACTCTATGACCCCACCTATGGGAGGGTCAAGGGAGGGGGTGGCTACACCCACTTCCCTTTGTCCAGTTTCGCGCCAGAGCAGGGGCAGGTAGCCCCTGAGCTGGTTTGAACTGGCATATGCACAGAGGAGCCTTTTGCTCCCCCAGTGCAGGACTTCAAAGCACTCTAAGAGTGCACCCACCCAGCCCCAATACACATTATCCTGTCTGGGGAGGTGGTCACACCTCCCTGCAACAGGAAACCTATTGTCCAGGCCTCCCCTGCCGGAGTTTCGTCCAGCAGCAGGAGGCCAGACTTGTGTCTGTGGCAGCAGCATCCATTTTGTGATGCCAGGGCTTCAGAAAGAAGTTACCGGGTAAGCCAGAGTTAACATGTCTTTCCCTCTAGAAGGGTGGAATGCTACCCCCGCCGCCAGGATTGGCGGGGGGGTAGTATTCCAAGATGTTTGACACCAAACACGACATGTTTAGGTGCAGCCATTCCAAAGTTAGCATTTTACCGCGAGGATATAATGCGCTTAAGAGTATATGGTCAGGCTGCACTACAAACAGCATCAGAGATGGTCTCCGAACGCTGCAGAGGGGCCCTGCTCATGCAGGGGCACCCTCTCACATAGGAACCATGCACTCTGCCTTTAGGATTGATAAGGCCTGCCTTAGGAGTGACTTATAGGTTTATATGTGTGTATGTATTTAGTGATATAGGTAACCTATATCACAGTAAGGGGTGCATGCACCACCTTACCCAGGCTGCAGTAGCAGACCTGTGGTGTCAGTTTGGATGGCCGTCCAGGGGTGGCACAATACGTGCTGCAGCCCCGGGTAGGCCTCTGAGGTACCTATGCCCTTGGTACATAGTATACCATATACTAGGGACTTATAAGGGCACTCCAGATTCCAATCAGAGATGTGCCTAAGGCACATGGAAACCATTTTACAGAGAAAGCAGATAGACTGGGGCCCTGAATAGCAGGATCCCAGTCCAACTAAGTCATAAACCAGCAAAACACCATAAAAAAAAGTGGGGGCAACCATATAGTCAGATTCCACCTTCCTACATAACCCCCCCAAACGAAAGGAGATAAGGCTAACCTTGGCCAGTTGAGCCTTCATTGACTAAGTGGTCATATAAGGAAGCACCTGCACTAGCATGGTTGCCCCCTGTCTTATGGTCCACTAAGCAATCCCTCACCCTAAGGGTATGAGAGGGTCTCCACCATGGGGCATCACTACCTGTGGTGTGCTTAGGTAAAGTACAAGGCTGGTGAGGTGGCTGAGTAGGGAAGTGAGGCCCTAGGAATGTTGGCCTCAGCTTCCTCAGATCACTGGTCACCATGTATGCCTGTCTTTCCATGACTGAGTTGCACTTTGCTCTAAGGGTCAACCTTTGGCTGCCTACAGCTGGGGGTTGGGTCCCTTTGGATGGACTACTGGAGGGACATGGCAGGTTTGGAACCTTCTGGTCCCAGGTTTGCCCTTGCCTACCAGAGTCCTTCTGGGGGAGGTCCCTACATAAAGGTATGGGGGATCCCTCAGTGTGTAGAGGAATTTTCACCTGGCTAGGGCTACTAGACTGGGTGCCCCTAATCTGCTGATGGGGGGCTTCCTCTGGACAGGGGGCCCTGGGGGGTCCACTGGCCTCCCTGACCTCTGCAGCCCTGGGCTGGCTGAGGCAGGGTAGAGAGGGGCAGGTTACCTGCTCCAGACTGGGTCCCACCTTGGAAGGGTCCTCTGCCATCAGGGGTGTGGCCAGGCCAGGCCTGACTACCTCTGGGGCAGTTCCTTCACTAGGGGTGGGGTCAGTTCCCTGAGGAGGCTGACCCTTACCTACTGTCTGGAGGGAAGAAGACTTTTCTTCAACCCTTGTGCTCTCTTTTGGGGGAGAGTGGGCCATTCTTTCAGGCTCCATCTCTCCAAATTCTTGGGCTGGGGCTGTGGCCATCACAGCCCCACTAACCTTTGCAGGGACGCCCAACATCCTAAGATGGGTTTGGTGTTCAACTTCAGCCCAGGCTGAAATTTCCAAATCATTGCCCATCAGGCAATCTACAGGTAGGGTTGGGGACACTGCCACTCTTTTTGGGCCTGTGACCCCCTCCCAGCTGAGATTGACTATGGCCATGGGGTGATCTGTTCTGACACCATCAATGTTGGTCACCTGGTATTTAAACTCAGGTAAAAGCTGGTGAGGGGGGACTAGTTTCCCTGCCACCATGGTGACACTAGCCCCTGTGTCCCTAAATGCCACAGCTTTCTGACCATTAATTATTGGCTCCAATCTGTACCTGCCCAATGCTATGGGACCCATGGTAAAGGTGGCAAATCCTATACCACCATCAGAGTCAGAGGAGTCTGTTGAGGGGTCCCTGTCTAAACTAGGGCCCACCTCTGTTCCTCTTGCAAAAGCACCCAACTTTTTGGGTGCACTACTCCCAACTGGAGGATTACTACTGGTAGTACCAGGAGGGGTGGTAGTAGTTGTGGGAGGAACATTTTCTTTATTGCCAATCCTGGGGCAACTGGGATCAGTTTTCCAGTGCCCAGGCTTTTTACAGACATGGCAATAGGGTTTCTTTTCAGGAGAGGAAGGAGTTTGGGACCCACCCCCAGAAGAGGAATTTTGGGGCCCTGTAGGGGACTTATCCTTAGATTTATCCCCACCTTTCTCTTGGGACTTAGTAGAATCTTTCTTCTGGTCACCACCCTGATTTCTAGTTTTTACTCTGGTTCTGACCCATTTGTCTGCCTTCTTTCCCAATTCTTGGGGAGAGGTCAGATCAGAGTCCACCAGATACTGGTGCAAAAGCTGGTTTTGACAATTATTAAGGATCTGCTCCCTCATAATCAAATTGTACAATCCTAAAAAGTCATGCACTTTGTTGCCATGTATCCAACCTTCCAGAGCCTTTGTAGCACAATCTACAAAATCAACCCAGTCTTGAGTCTGAGCTTTTTGGGTGTCTCTGAACTTCAACCTATACTGTTCAGTGGTTAGGCCAAACCCATCTATCAGAGCACTCTTCAAGACTGTGTAATTGTCAGCATCCTCTTCTCTTACAGTGAGGAGCTTGTCTCTACCTTTGTCTGCAAAGGAGAGCCACAAGATTGCTGCCCACTGCCTCTGGGGGACCTTCTGAACTTTACAGGCCCTCTCCAGTGCAGTTATCCATTTGTGGATGTCATCCCCACTCTGGTAGGGAGGGACAATCTTGTTTAGGTTTCTATGGTCATAAGACCTTTCCCTATCTCTAGGGATATTGCTGCCACCATGGGACTCTAGTCCCAACTTTCTTCTCTCTCTAAGGAGATCTAGGGATTCTCTATCTAAAGCTAATTGCTTTTTTCTGAGTTCCAGCTGAGTTTCCTCATACTGGACTAGCCTCTTTCTTCTCTCATGAGAGGATTCTCTCCTATGAGATGAGACAGAGCTCCCTATAGAGGTGCCAGAGTGGTTAGACTCCTGAGAAGGAGACCTAGACCTTCTGGGCACACTCTTAATCCTTCCTGGGGGGACAAAGAGGGCATCATTCTGATCATCCTCATCATCTTCCACAGGAGGGATTGGGTTATCCAGGTCAGGGTCATTGTCACCCTCCTGGCCAGTTTCAGAGGGGGGCTGGGGGTATTGGTACCCCTGGCCTCCTCCTCTTCTTCTGCCCCACCCTCAGCTCCTACCCCTTCAGTCCCTACAGGCTTACTAAGGTCATAAGCCACCAACAACTCCTTGAGGTGTTGGGTGGTGGGGCTTTGGCCTGTCCTTATTTTTCTCAAGTTACATAAAGCTCTCAATTCCAAGAATGGGAGTGTATCATACTTGGAGGGTGGAAGCTCAATGGCTTCCTGCAAGGATTCTTTGGATCCTGCCCTTAAAGACATTACTAGTGTGGTGTGGTGTATGCACTACCTACTCTAGTGTGGCCTACTAAACTCTCTTGAGTTGTAGAAAGGGTTGTGCTATCCCTTAACACACAACTCTAAGTTCAGTAGAACTTACTGTTATTCTAAGCTTAAATTATATGTACCTTAGGTACCTTTAGTGGTTTTCAGTTGATCAATTCAATTGAGATTATCTGGTAAAACAATAGCAAGCTGGAATCCCACACGCTGCACACCAATGTGAGAAGTTGGCCTGGCATATGCTGTCCACTAATTATAGTGGGCACCTTGCACCAGTCCAAATCGACTCTTATGGTAGGTAGGTTAAAGACAACCTTATTGAAAGCTATCCTAGTGGTAGCTATGGAGAGCAGCCTTCAGGCTAAGTCTTGAAGGAATGTAAAGCAGCTTGTTTTACCAGTCTATAATCTCTTGAGTGACCAAATGAAAGAGCACCACACCAGGTATATATTCAAAATATATGTATTTATTACTAAACACACCCCTCTAGTCTCTTTATGAGGCTAGAGTTCGAAGTACATAAGTTATAAGATCTTAAATCACAATAATAGCACAAATACACGTTTGGGCCCTAGGGGCGTACCAAACCATATACCAATAAAGTGGTATGCGAACCACGACTGAACTAGACACTAGGCCTAGAGCCTCTAGAAGTGCTTGGACCACAAGGAACCACCCAAGGTAGTGACACAGGGGACCCACGGGAGACGCGTGCAGTGTAAATACACAACCGCGATACGCCGTTAACTTCTATGGAGAAAGTCGGGATCGGGAAAATAGAGGAAAGGGACACTTAGAAGAGGACTAGGACAAAACCCTTTGAGATCTAGGACTTTGAAGAGTCTCTACCCACGGGAGCACCGGAGTACTCGTGTTACCTCACCCAGGGAAGCCGGGTGCATAGGTGCCTTTCGGGGTCGGGTTTCGTCGTCGATTCGAATGGCGATCTGCTGCAAAGTGCTGCTGGCGGCCAAGAGAAAAGTGTCCGGGTGGATCCAAGAGTGGATCGGAGTTCTGGTGAACCTGAAAGCAGAGGGGACAGAGTCTGGGTCACTAGCCAGTGACCAGGAAGGCGATGGACAGATGCCCACCGATGTCGAGTGCTTCAGGTGCGTTGACGGTCGTCTTGACTCTTCAGCCACGAGGTCCGGGAGGCGTTGTCGGTGACCAGGAGCAGGATTCGGGCTGGTGCTCGATGTCTGTCGAGTGCTGAGGTGTCGGCGACCGGATTGGACCCAACAAGCCTTGGCAACGGCAAGTCTCGAGTAAGATGTAGATCGTCGATGGTGCAGACCAGCAAGGTCTGTGGAACTCACCCAGCGAGGGTAAGTGAGGGCAGGCCTGGAGCAACCAGGATGCCAAGTGAGGAAAAGATTGGCCTTCGTTAAGGGCTACTAGCCAACGGGCTAGCGACCGCGAAGGAGCCTCGTGACGCCGCACGTGGAGCTGGCTTGCAGGACACTCGTGGAGTGGGGGCCAGTGATCTTCGGTGCAGGTGGTGCTGGAGGCTAGGGCTACTCGGAGCCCAAAGCACGACTTCTTGGGAGACCCAGAAGATGGTGCACTTGCAAATGTGCTCGGTGTCCAGGGGTCACGGTCTCAAGTCACCCACGATAGCCACGGGCCTCAGCTTTGCTGGGGACTCAGGGTAGCCTCGGGGAAGTCTGAGAATCCACCTCTGGTGATGCGATGACTTCGGCGTCCGACGGGAGCTTCAGTAATGCGAACCGGACAGATGCTTCTTTGGTGCCTGCCAAGCAGGGGAGTCACTCCTTGACCCCAAGGGAGATTCTTCAGTCCTCTAATCTTGTCGTAGAGCGTCGAAGGTCCAGGATTCAGTGTCAGAGTTTCGTCCAGGTATAATCTAAAGTCCTAAGGACTGGGTTCCTACCTTTATTCTAAAAATAGGGGTTGGACTAACTCTATGACCCCACCTATGGGAGGGTCAAGGGAGGGGGTGGCTACACCCACTTCCCTTTGTCCAGTTTCGCGCCAGAGCAGGGGCAGGTAGCCCCTGAGCTGGTTTGAACTGGCATATGCACAGAGGAGCCTTTTGCTCCCCCAGTGCAGGACTTCAAAGCACTCTAAGAGTGCACCCACCCAGCCCCAATACACATTATCCTGTCTGGGGAGGTGGTCACACCTCCCTGCAACAGGAAACCTATTGTCCAGGCCTCCCCTGCCGGAGTTTCGTCCAGCAGCAGGAGGCCAGACTTGTGTCTGTGGCAGCAGCATCCATTTTGTGATGCCAGGGCTTCAGAAAGAAGTTACCGGGTAAGCCAGAGTTAACATGTCTTTCCCTCTAGAAGGGTGGAATGCTACCCCCGCCGCCAGGATTGGCGGGGGGTAGTATTCCAAGATGTTTGACACCAAACACGACATGTTTAGGTGCAGCCATTCCAAAGTTAGCATTTTACCGCGAGGATATAATGCGCTTAAGAGTATATGGTCAGGCTGCACTACAAACAGCATCAGAGATGGTCTCCGAACGCTGCAGAGGGGCCCTGCTCATGCAGGGGCACCCTCTCACATAGGAACCATGCACTCTGCCTTTAGGATTGATAAGGCCTGCCTTAGGAGTGACTTATAGGTTTATATGTGTGTATGTATTTAGTGATATAGGTAACCTATATCACAGTAAGGGGTGCATGCACCACCTTACCCAGGCTGCAGTAGCAGACCTGTGGTGTCAGTTTGGATGGCCGTCCAGGGGTGGCACAATACGTGCTGCAGCCCCGGGTAGGCCTCTGAGGTACCTATGCCCTTGGTACATAGTATACCATATACTAGGGACTTATAAGGGCACTCCAGATTCCAATCAGAGATGTGCCTAAGGCACATGGAAACCATTTTACAGAGAAAGCAGATAGACTGGGGCCCTGAATAGCAGGATCCCAGTCCAACTAAGTCATAAACCAGCAAAACACCATAAACAAAAAGTGGGGGCAACCATATAGTCAGATTCCACCTTCCTACAGTGTTCAATAATCAAATATGCATACCCCTCTGTAACCAAGGGAAAGGTCATACTTGTGGCGTACTCCTAGTTCGCTATGTTAGGGGAGTGAGATTTATCGAATATCTTATAAAACTGAATTGTCTATATTTATGAATGGAGTTTTCATAAATAAACAGTTTAAGAAAGAAAAATAGAGTGAATCAAAAAAGGACATGATAGACAACATATACAGATGTATATTTACAAACAGGCTTACATTTTGCATCTAGAAGTTCCCAATAAAGAAAAGATAGATATCTGGCATAGGATAAAACAATGATTGTGGGGGAAAGTAATCCAGATGGAAGGTATAAAGTAGACCCGGAAAGGGCATAACAAACAACATATATTTATACATATAAAAATAATTCCATCTTGCATCTAGAGATGCCCTATTGGTACATGTGTTCATATTAAAAGTACAGACAATTGTAGTATTGTACTATAGGATTGAGTTCCAATCTTCCTGTGTATTCAGCCCATTCGAAATGGACTGGCACTTAATAATCCATTTGCATTCCAGCCTGTTGAGTAACCCTGGGCGTAGTACGCGTAGTAGCGCTACGCATAGCTACGCGAAGTGCACTTCGCACTACGCGAAGCTACGCGAACTGCGTAGTGCACTGTGCAAAATGCTGTTCGCACTGATTGCACAGTGCCGGATGCTTGTCCGCACTGTGCAATCAGTGCAAACCGCATCTTGCACAGTGCAAGCGGTCGTTTTCTGCCGCTCGAGTAGATTTCTACTCGAGCGGCAGCTTTCTCAACGCGGACTGGTAGTTTCTCATCGCGAGCGGTCGCGAGCATACGCGACCACTCGCAATGAGAAACCTGACCTCCCCGCGTTGAGAATCTCGCCGGGAGGTTTATTTTCCACGCTCGCGATCGGCAACTTGATGTTGCTGATCGCGAACGAGGAAAAGTCTCGCCGGGATGTCATTTTAGCTTGCTCGCGGTCGCCAACTTGACGTTGAGGACCGCGAGCAAGCAAAAAATGACCGCTACGCGTGTTTGCACTGTGCTACGTGCAATTCGCGTAGTGCGAAGTAGCGCAAACTTCGCAAACAAACGCGAGCATAGCGTAGTACTTCGCCCAGGGTTACTGTTGAGTAACATTTGGTTGTTACCGCCTCTTGTTTGGGGTTTCAAAATGTCAATCACTTGCCATGAGAAGTCATTTTAATTATGCCCATTTGTCAGGAAGTGCTCGACCAGTGGTGTGGTGGTGACCTTACATCGGATCCTGCTTTTGTTAGAGCTTACCTCGTTCTGTCACTGGGCTGGGTGAGTGAATGGGTGTGTGAGTGCTGTATGGGTGAGTAAGTGACTGTGAGTGAGGTTGTATGGGAGAGTATGTGCTTGTCTCTGACTGTATAGGTGAGTGAGTACATGTGTTAGTATATCTATGAGTGAGTGGGTGTGTGACTAACATTATTGGTGAGTGAGTGGCTATTTGAGTGACTGTATCAGTGAGTGGGTAGGTGTGTGACTAGCTGCATGGGTGACTGATTTACGGTGTGAGAGTCTCTATGGGTGTATAAATAGATATGTAAGTGTCTGAATGACTTTGTGTGTGAGTGGGCATATTGGTCAGTGAGTAGGTGCATGAGTGCCTGTATATGTGAGCTAATGGTTGCGTTAGTGACTGTATGGGTGAGTTGATGTGCGAGTGGCTCCATGGATTGGTGAGTAGATGTATGAGTGTTTGTATGGTGCTGTGAATGGGTATGTCAGTGATTTTGTGGGAGTGGGTGTATGAGATATTGTATGGAGGTGTAAGTGGCTGTGTCAGTGGTTCTGTGGATGATGTCATCAGTGATGTCATTTGAAATGTCATCAGTGATATCATCAGTGATGTCACTGACCATGTCATGAGGGATGCAATATGTGAGGTCATAAGCAGTGCATTGCAAGGGTGTATGTTATAGTTAGCTCAGCTAATTATAACTGCTGAATTTCTCTGGTATTGTACGAGTGAAATGGCTGCCTAACTATAACATCCCTGTAACCTCTGGATTCTTGAGTAAATTTTCAAGTTTTTTAAATTCCATTTCCTAACTATAACAACCCTGTAATCTTTGGTTTTTTTCAGTGAATTTCTATGGTTTTTAAAAATTCTATTTCCTAACTATAACACCCCTGTGACATATATATATATATATATATATATATATATATATATATATATATATATATATATATATATATATATATATATATATATATATATATGTTGGCGATTTGTAAACATGCTAAATCAATAAAACCCTCCACTGGGTTAAGTCCAGCGGATTAACTCAATACATTTATAATTTTTGTATATATCGAGCAATCAAGTGGATCATAAATTACTCATGGTAATCTTTTATACCAATGACGGCTATTAATATAAGGAGAAAAAGATGATCAATAATATTATGAAGGTTGGAATTAACCCACTGGAGGGTTTTATTGATTTAGCATGTTTACAAATCGCCAGGATAGATAACCGATGATGATGTTTAATGAAATTATCATAAACTGTTACCCACCGATTGGGCTTGATTACAGATGGGATTTTAAATGAATTAATTTGTCCCATGAACACTAATGCATTCTTTAATACACTATTATTTTATGTTTTATTCTCGGAAACTACAACTCCCATAACGCCTAGGACTTGTTAATAGGAAATGATGCAATGAATGAAAATGTTTATATTGGTTGAAACAAATGTGGGCGTTACCGTGATAAAGGTCTCAGTGAGACAGAGACGCGTTGGTTTCTGGTGTTTCTATGAAATCTTATTGAGTTGTTTGGAAAGTAAAGGAATTTTGAAGCCTCCCTTGAGTGCGACCCATTTCTTTTCCTGCCGGAGAGGAGTGTTGAATATATATATATATATATATATATATATATATATATATATATATATATATATATGTATATATACATATATATATATAGATATATATATATATATTATCTACTGGCGGTCGCCAGTAGATAGTTATAGTTAGGACCTATTTTCCATAGGAAATCTGCGACATTCTATTTGAAATAACTCTCTTGCCGGTTGACGTATCTTCGCAAAATTTTCAAGCTTTGTGGGGCGCTCCGGTCCGCTCCTACCCTGAAAGTCTCGGGGTGATTCGTTAAGCGGTGGCCGAGAAAAAAAGGGGGTCCCAAAACGCGTTTTCCCCATTCATTTTTCCATAGGAAACTTTAGACACGGCTACAGCCCGAACTGCTGAACGGAATTACACCAAATTTGGCAAAGAGGTAGTTCTTGGTTCAGAAAGAACCCTTTCTGTTAAATGGTGTAAATCCGTTCAGTAGTTGCGGAGAAATTAAAAATATAAGAGTAAAAAAATCAATTTCCCATAGGAAACTTTATGCAAGGCTACAGGCCGAACTGCTGAACGGAATTACACCAAATTTGGCAAAGAGGTAGTTCTTGGTTCAAAAAGAACCCTTTTTGTTAAATGGTGTAAATCCGTTCAGTAGTTGCTGAGAAAATCAAAAGTAAAAACACATATATATCTGGGCGGAGCCTAACCACACATGTCATCGTGAGATCTGATTGGCTGTCAGCACTTCATCCTGGAATTGCTGGCAGCCATCTTGGGACCAATATAAATGATAGTACCCCATTGAAATGCATTGTAGTGAATCGAAGATTTTGAGGGTTACCAAAAGGAGAACTATAAAGGGTGATAACAGACTTTAGTTACATTAGAATTCATTTGTTGATGGTACCATACTAATTTCAGGAATTGTGGTGTGTTCTAAGGTGATTTTACCCTGTGAAAAACCTTCTGCTGGGATATCATGAATCATGTTTGAGAGAAAACTATTTTCACATGCTTGTCCCATACAGTTTTGGAAGGTGCCCCAGAAGCTAAAATGAGAGCATATTTTCTGTAAATTCACATTATCTTTCTCAGTCATGTGAGAATGAAGTCTGACATTCTCAGTAAAACATGTACATCCAACAAGGGCAGAGACTGTCAGTTGATCCCTTTGTGTTCTACTGCAGCTTCCCAGAGTGTTCTAAAGAACAACTAGAGTGCTAACAGCCTTACTTATGACAAAAGTATGGCACACCTGAAGCCATCTTGATTGGAATAAACTGGTAACACTTAAAACATTTAATTTAAAAAGGAACAAAATGATGGGGTTCATCTTGTCATAGAAATTATGGTTAGTGCTCTGGAAAGAAAAATTAGGACATGTTTCAAGTGTGATCTCAAATATCTTCCTGTTATATTTCAACAGGAGCAGCCTGTCAGTTGATGCCTTTGTGTTCTACTGCAGCTTCCCAGAGTGTTCTAAAGAACAACTAGAGCGCTAACAGTCTTACTTATGACAAAAGTATGGCACACCTGAAGCCATCTTGATTGGAATAAACTGGTAACACTTAAAACATTTAATTTAAAAAGGAACAAAATGAGGGGGTTCATTTTGCCATAGAAATTATGGTTAGTGCTGTAGAAAGAAAAATTAGGACATGTTTTAAGTGAGATCTCAAATATCTTCCTGTTATATTTCAACAGGAGCAGCCTGTCAGTTGATGCCTTTGTGTTCTACTGCAGCTTCCCAGAGTGTTCTAAAGAACAACTAGAGTGCTAACAGCCTTACTTATGACAAAAGTATGGCACACCTGAAGCCATCTTGATTGGAATAAACTGGTAACACTTAAAACATTTAATTTAAAAAGGAACAAAATGAGGGGGTTCATTTTGCCATAGAAATTATGGTTAGTGCTGCAAAAAGAAAATGTAGTGCATGTTTTAAGTGAAATCTCAAATCCTCTTCTATTTCATTAGAAAATTCTGACATGCAGACTGAAACAATCACTTTCAATACCAGCAGTAGACTTCCAGTTAACTCCTTGGTGAGCAGTAGCTTTACTACAGTGATCTAATGAACAACTAGAGTAATAACATTCTGAATTTATGGCAAATGTGTGACACATCTGAATGCCTTCATGATGGAATCAAAGTAAAAAACTGAAAGTATTTCCTACTGAGGAGACTGCAGTAAATGAGGAAATTAGGAAACTTCATAACAAAGAAGTCTTCCAAGATGGCCACCAGTGAAAAAAGAGCCCAAATGTAGCACAAATATTACCCAGATGTAGCCCACATATAGCCCAATGACAAAAGTGTGCAAAAAACTTTTTATTTTTAGTTTTTTTGCAGTTTTATGTAGTGCAGACTGGTCAGGTATTGGAGCGTTGCATCTTAAAACATGACCCCCATACACTACAAAAAAGCCACTGCACTACCCTAAACCCTAAAACACTACCCCAGCACGACCCCCTACACTATACAAGCACCACTGCACTATCCTAAACCCTAAAACACTACCCCCAGCATGACCCCCTACACTACACAAACACCACTGCACTACCGTAAACCCTAAAACACTACCCCAACACCACTGCACTAACCTAAATCCTAAAACACTACCCCCAGCACGACCCCCTACACTACCCAAACACCACTGCACTACCCTAAAACATGACCCCCTACACTACACAAACACCACTGCACTACCCTAAACCCTAAAACACTACCCCCAGCACGATCCCCTACACTACACAAGCACCACTGCACTACCCTAAACCCTAAAACACTGCCCCCAGCACGACCCCCTACACTACACAAACACCACTGCACTACCTTAAACCCTAAAACACTACCCCCAGCACGACCCCCTACACTGCCCGAACACCACTGCACTGCCCTAAACCCTGAAACACATACCCTAGCACGACCCCCTACACTGCCCGAACTCCACTGCACTGCCCTAAACCCTGAAACACCACCCCCTTCACGACCCCCTACACTGCCCGAACACCACTGCACTGCCCTAAACCCTGAAATACCACCCCCAGCATGACCCCTACACTGCCCGAACACCACTACACTGCCCTAAACCCTGAAACACTACCCCCAGCAAGACCTCCTACACTGCCCGAACACCACTGCACTGCCCTAAACCCTGAAACATCACCCCCAGCAAGACCCCTTACACTGCCCGAACACCACTGCCCTAAACCCTGAAACACCACCCCCAGCACGACCCCCTACACTGCCCGAACACCACTGCACTGCCCTAAACCCTGAAACACCACCCCCAGCACGACCCCCTACACTGCCCGAACACCACTGCACTGCCCTAAACCCTGAAACACCACCCCCTGCATGACCCCCTACACTGCCCGAACACTACTGCACTGCCCTAAACCCTGAAACACCATCCCCAGCACGACCCCCTACACTGCACGAACACCACTGCACTGCCCTAAACCCTGAAACACCACCCCCAGCACGACCCCCTACACTGCCCGAACACCACTGCACTGCCCTAAACCCTGAAACACCACCCCCTGCATGACCCCCTAAACTGCCCGAACACTACTGCACTGCCCTAAACCCTGAAACACCATCCCCAGCACGACCCCCTACACTGCACGAACACCACTGCACTGCCCTAAACCCTGAAACACTACCCCCAGCAAGACCCCCTACACTTCCCGAACACCACTGCACTGCCCTAAACCCTGAAACACCACCCCCTGCAAGACCCCCTACACTGCCCAAACACCACTGCCCTAAACCCTGAAACACCACCCCCAGCAAGACCTCCTACACTGCCCGAACACCACTGCACTGCCCTAAACCCTGAAACACCAGCCCCAGCACGACCCCTACACTGCCCGAACACCACTGCACTGCCCTAAACCCTGAAACACCACCCCCTGCACGACCCCCTACACTGCCCGAACACCACTGCACAGCCCTAAACCCTGAAACACCACCCCCAGCACGACGCCCTACACTGCCCGAACACCACTGCACTGCCCTAAACCCTGAAACACCACCCCCTGCACGATCCCCTACACTGCCCGAACACTACTGCACTGCCCTAAACCCTGAAACACCACCCCCAGCACGACCCCCTACACTGCACGAACACCACTGCACTGCCCTAAACCCCGAAACACTACCCCCAGCAAGACCCCCTACACTGCCCGAACACCACTGCCCTAAACCCTGAAACACCACCCCCAGCAAGACCCCCTACACTGCCCATACACCACTGCACTGCCCTAAACCCTGAAACACCACCCCCAGCATGACCCCCTACACTGCCCGAACACCACTGCACTGCCCTAAACCCTGAAACACCACCCCCAGCACGACCCCCTGCACTGCCCGAACACCACTGCACTGCCCTAAACCATGAAACACCAGCCCCAGCACGACCCCCTACACTGCCTGAACACCACTGCACTGCCCTAAACCCTGAAACACCACCCCCAGCACGACCCCCTACACTGCCCGAACACCACTGCACTGCCCTAAACCCTGAAACACCAGCCCCAGCACAACCCCGTACACTGCCCGAACACCACTGCACTGCCCTAAACCCTGAAACACCAGCCCCAGCACGACCGCCTACACTGCCCGAAAACCACTGCACTGCCCTAAACCCTGAAACACCAGCCCCAGCAAGACCCCCTACACTGCCCGAACACCACTGCACTGCCCTAAACCCTGAAACACCACCCCAAGCAAGACCCCCTACACTGCCCGAACACCACTGCACTAAAGCCTGAAACACCACCCCCAGCAAGACCACCTACACTGGCCGAACACCACTGCACTGCCCTAAACCCTGAAACAACACCCCCTGCACGACCCCCTACACTGCCCAAACACCACTGCACTGCCCTAAACCCTGAAACACCACCCCCTGCACGACCCCCTACACTGCCCGAACACCACTGCACTGCCCTAAACCCTGAAACACCACCCCTCAGCACGACACCCTACACTGCCCGAACACCACTGCACTGCCCTAAACCCTGAAACACCACCCCCAGCACGACCCCCTACACTGCCGGAACACCACTGCACTGCCCTAAACCCTGAAACACCACCCCCAGCACGATCCCCTACACTGCCCGAACACCACTACACTGACCTAAACCCTGAAACATCAACCCCAGCAAGACCCCCTACACTGCCTGAACACCACTGCCCTAAACCCTGAAACACCACCCCCTACACTGCCTGAACACCATTGCTCTGCCCTAAATCCTGAAACACTAGCCCCAGCATGACCCCCTACACTTCCCAAACACCACTGCACTGCCCTAAACCCTGAAACACCACCCCCAGCACGACCCCCTACACTGCCCGAACACCACTGCACTGCCCTAAACCCTGAAACACCAGCCCCAGCAAGACCCCCTACACTGCCCGAACACCACTGCACTGCCCTAGACTCTGAAACACCAGCCCCAGCAAGACCCCCTCCACTGCCCGAACACCACTGCACTGCCCTAAACCCTGAAACACCAGCCCCAGCATGACCCCCTACACTGCCCGAACACCACTGCACTGCCAGAAACCCTGAAACACCAGCCCCAGCACGACCACCTACACTGCCCGAACACCACTGCACTGCCCTAAACCCTGAAACACCAGCCACAGCACGACCCCCTACACTGCCCGAACACCACTGCACTGCCCTAAACCCTGAAACACCAGCCCCAGCACGACCCGCTACACTGCCCAAACACCACTGCACTGCCCTAAACCCTGAAACACCACCCCCTGCATGACCCCCTACACTGCCCGTACACCACTGCACTGCCCTAAACCCTGAAACACCACCCCCTGCAGCACCCCCTACACTGCCCGAACACCACTGCACTGCCCTGAAACACCACCCCCTGCACCGCCCCCTACACTGCCCGAACACCACTGCACTGCCCTAAACCCTGAAACACAACCCCCAGCACGAACCCCTTTACTGCTCGAACACCACTGCACTGCCCCAAACCCTGAAACACCACCCCCAGCACGACCCCCTACACTGCCCGAACACCACTGCCCTAAACCCTGAAACACCACCCCTGCACGACCCCCTACACTGCCCGAACACCACTGCACTGCCCTAAACCCTGAAACACCACCCCCTACACTGCCCGAACACCACTGCACTGCCCTAAACCCTGAAACACCACCCCCAGCACGACCCCCTACACTGCCCGAACACCACTGCACTGCCCTAAACCCTAAAACACCACCCCCAGCATTACCCCCTACACTGCCCAAACACCAATGTACTGCCCTAAACCCTAGAACACTACCCCCAGCACAACCCCCTACACTACCCGAACACCACTGCACTACCCTAAACCCTAAAATACTACCCCCAGCACTTTACTTTACTTTACTTTATTTGAGTTTTATATAGCGCTGGCTAGACCCGGAGGTATCAGAGCGCTTTACATAAGGATCCAACACAGATTACATCAGTTACAAGTTACATCAGTTACAGGAAAACATTTCCAAGAGCGTTGGGAGACGAAGTAAATGGAGATTAGAAAGGGCAAGGGGGTGGGGAGAAAGGTGTAGGAGGGAGAAAGGATGGAGATAGGATGGATGGAGAGACGAAGGAGAGTCTGCCCAAAGTCCGGCTGGGTAGGTGACGGCCGAGGGGAAGTCCACAGCCCATCTCCTCTATAGCTATCAGGTAGCTCCACCGGGCATCAGTCAAGCGGCTAGGTCTCAATGAGAAAACAATTAGAGAGCAAAGAGGAGGGATAAATGGAGCGTAAAGGAGAGAGTGGGTGGAGTAAAGGGGTAGGAGGGAGAGTACGACGGAGAGACGAAATAGGGTCTTGTCCAGTGTCTGGCTGGGTAGGTGAGGGCCGAAGGGGTAGTCCGCAGCCCATCTCCTCTATAGCTATCAAGTAGCTCCACCGGGCATCGGCCAAAAAGCTAGGTCTCCACGGTCAGAGGTAGGTTCACAGATACGGTATCCTGAAGGGTAGGTCGGATGGGGGATGTGGTCGAGGTCTGGTCAAAGTCAGTTTTTTCCTCAGAGTAGCAGCACGACATGGTAGGGAACACTGTGACAGCCATCTTGGGGTCAGGCAAGGGATACTGACCTTGGAGTTAGTAACAGCCGGTTCACATTTTACTCTTTCACTCGAGGGGGGGGTTTGTTGTGGGGGGGGGGGTTTGTTGTGCAAGGGCGTACGTAGCACAACCCCCTACACTACCTGAACACGACTGCACTGCCCTAAACCCTCAAACACTCCCCCCAGCACGACCCCCTACACTACCCGAACACCACTGCACTGCCCTAAACCCTAAAACACTCCCCCCAGCATGACCCCCTACACTACCCGAACACCACTGCTCTGCCCTAAACCCTAAAACACTCCCCCCAGCACGACCCCCTACACTACCCAAACACCACTGCACTGCCCTAAACCCTAAAACACTACCCCCCGCATGACCCCCTACACTACCCAAACACCAATGCACTACCCTAATCCCTAAAACACTACCCCCCGCATGACCCCCTACACTACCCTAAACCCTAAAACACTACCCCCGCATGACTCCCTACACTACCCAAAGACCACTGCACTACCCTAAACCCTAAAACACGACCTCCTACACTACACAAACACCACTGCACTACCCTAAACCCTAAAACACTACCCCCTACACTACACAAACACCACTGCACTACCCTAAACCCTAAAACACTACCCCCAGCAGTACCCCTACACTACCCATACACCACTGCACTAACCTAAACCCTAAAACACTACCCCCAGCAGTACCCCCTACACTACCCAAACACCACTGCACTACCCTAAATCACTACCCCCAGCACGACCCCCTACACTACCCAAACACCACTGCACTACCCTAAACCCTAAAACACTACCCCCAGCACGACCCCCTACACTACCCAAACACCACTGCACTATCCTAAACCCTAAAACACTCCCCCAGCACGACTCCCTATACTACCCAAACACCACTGCACTACCCTAAACCCTAAATCTACCCCCAGCATGACCCCCTACACTACACAAACACCACTGCACTACCCTAAACCCTAAAACACTACCCCCAGCACGACCCTCTTCACTACCTAAACACAACTGCACAATTTGTTACAGGCGTTGCAACGCAGGCCTGTGGTGCTTACTGGAAGTACGTAGTGGGCTAGTTGGGCCCCAGGGACCCTCAGGATTCAAGGTGACCTAATCCCCCAACTTAAAACGCACCACGGGCGCGTTTGCACAGTGGTGAAGGGAGGGGGCGGTGCCTCAGGTGACATGTGCGCAAACACGCCCTGTGGTGCGTTTTAAGTTGGGGAATTAATTCCCTTTGAATCCTGAGGGACCCTGGGGCCAACTAGCCCACCAGGTACCTTCAGTAAGCACAACAGAGTTGCGTTGCAGAGAGGTGAAAAAGGTGCGTGGCCTCGGAACGCCTCTCTGCAACTCAGCTCTGTGGTCGTAACTGTAGGTACCTGGGGGGCTAGTTGGGCCCCAGGGACCCTCAGAATTCAAGGGGACTTAATCCCGCAAATTAAAACGCGCCACGGGGTGCGTTTGCACACATGTCACCTCAGGCCCCCCTCCCTTCACCACTGTGCAAACGCGCCCTGTAGCGCGTTTTAAGAGGTAGTTTTAATCCCCCTGCCCTATTATGTACTAGGGACTTGCAGAGGAGGTCATGCTAATCACAGGGGTACCCCAACGCATAGTGTTCCCTAGTGTATGTAGGTGTTTTCACTGTATTCTAAGTGTCTTTTAGCATAGCACTGGCTCTGGTTAGTCAGAGTCAGTTACCACGAGTACCCGTCTGAAAAAGTTGTGGGCACAGGATGATTTTGCAACAAGGCCTCTTTCTGCTCCTCTGTTGGTTCTTTCTGCACATCTTTTGCTTCTTTCTGTGCGTTTTTTCTTCTTTCTTCACATGTCCTACCTCTGTAGGCATAGTTAGAAACTAGCATTTAAAAAAACCTTTGAAATTCACTTAAAAAATCATAGGTTTCAGGCACGTTATAGTTAGAAATTAGCATTTAAAAAACCTTTGAAATTCACTGACAAAACCATAGGTTTCAGACACGTTATAGTTAGAAATTAGCATTTAAAAAACCTTTGAAATTCACTGAAAAAACCATAGGTTTTAGGGACAGTTACAGTTAGTTGGACATTTCACTCGTACAAAACCATAGAAATTCCCCCGTTATAGTTAGTTCAGCTAACTATAACTCGCGCCTCGCAATGCACTGCTGATGACGTCACATATTACATCACTCATGACATGGTCAGTGCCATCACTGATGACATCACTGATGACATCTCAAATGACATCACTGATGACATCATCCATGTGATAATTTCATGCATCTTCTCACACCCTAATATAACTTTTGATACACCCACTCTAAATTACAGACTGCCATTCTCAAAACCATAGACACTCCAACACCAAAAACTACATACCCACTCACTGATTCTTAGGTCTACACACACATCCACTCACTCACACGTACAGTCACTCATACTTAGTCACTCAGTACAGGACTATCATATGCACTCATACACCTATATAAACACTCACACACCGCCACTCATCCATAGAGGTACTCACACACCTAGTCAGTCATGCAAAAAACTTAATCACACACCCATTTACTCACCTATACAGTTATACACACACCAGCTCACTTACTCATACAAATACTAGCACATTCTTACACTCATACAATCACTGATACAAGTACACACTCATCCATACAGCCACTCTCACAATCACACACTCTCACTTATAGCCATTTATATACTCCAACACACATATGTACTGCCTTTCACATATGTAGTTACTCACACATGTACCACTGAGATATACATTCAATCACTAACACACCCATAAACACACTCACCCACCCATACAGTCCATCACAGATGCACTCTTGAAACCATGCACCCAGTGAATCACCAACTCACACATCTATGCACAGAGTCACACACACCCCACCCACACAAACACTCAGGCACCCATACAGATACTCAGACAATCAATCAATAACCCATGTAGACACTCATGTAGCTATTCAGAAAGCCATGCAGCCGCTTACAAACCAACAGACAGACGGATACAGACATTCACACAGTTTAGTCACTAACCCATGCATTCAGTAAGATACATTTAATCACTCACTTGTAGAGTCAGTCACTCACGTACTAAATCATCCATTCAGACACTTATACACCCACTCATTCTTCAATACGCCTTTCCCTATATATATTAAACATATTTAACTTTACAGAAACACACAGTCACTGGATGATGTCATCAGTGATGTCATTTGAGATGTCATCAGTGATGTCATCAGTGATGTCACTGACCATGTCATGAGTGATGTAATATGTGACGTCATCAGCAGTGCATTATGGGCGCGAGTTATAGTTAGCTGAACTAACTATAACGGGGGAATTTCTATGGTTTTGTACGAGTGAAATGTCCAACTAACTATAACTGTCCCTAAAACCTATGGTTTTTTCAGTGAATTTCAAAGGTTTTTTAAATGCTAATTTCTAACTATAACGTGTCTGAAACCTATGGTTTTTTCAGTGAATATATATATATATACATACATACATACATACACACAAATACATTAATGCATTCAATTCACAATTTTCTAAAAATATCCAAGTAAAAAAATCACTGCAAAAAATTGTTGGAATAATTTCAATTCATAAAAGTGGTTGTAAGATTTTCACAATTGTCCATGTTATCACCATCCCAGAGGGGCTAATAATGTAGAACAATAGTAAAATATTAGATTACACTGAATTAAAATGCATTTTACTGTCACCCTGACTTTAGTGTGCAATCTACATTTTCAGTCTCGCTGCCTTATACCTATAAGAGCACCAGCTCCATAAGAAATCTGCATTTGTCAAACATCCAAACACAGTAAGCTCCTGCCTCCAGGGTAGA
The DNA here is from genome assembly GCA_963921515.1 of Calotriton arnoldi. Lineage (NCBI taxonomy): Eukaryota > Metazoa > Chordata > Amphibia > Caudata > Salamandridae > Calotriton > Calotriton arnoldi. The sequence goes on along the minus strand of CAWUFW010015312.1, from coordinate 160,592 downwards.
GATCTTCCTATGGTAAAGAAAAGGGAACATTTTAAAAGTTTATTAACCTTGAAAGAAATCATAAAAATATTGTTATGTTAAATATTATTGTAAGGTAATTTTATATATTTATTCTAAATATAAAACACAATTTAAAACATGCTACAGCACTATTAATGTAATTTGGAATTAAATATCTAATTAATTTAAATATAGTCTACTAACTTAACATTATTTTTAAATTATTTCTTAGCAAAAAATCCCACCTAAAGCAAGATGTTTCTATTTATTTATAAAGCATTACAAATTACAAAAAGTTATCTATAGAATTATTTTAAAGTTATTTAATTATTTTTTTATAAATTATATTTGCATGTATATCAAATTAAAAAAGGTTATTGAAATAATTTATTATAGACTAACATTTATTTTTAATTGTATTTAAACATTTTAACGTTAAATTAATTTTATATACAACTAAATAGTCGAAATAAGTTAATTTAATTTACCACTATTTCCTATGGGCTTCTATTTTAAGTTCATGCCTTCATATCTAGGTGTTGCATTATCAGTGGTTGGCCGTGTGTAGTGCTGAACTTTATACTTCGCCTTTTTGGCAGTAGCATCTTTACATTTGCAAGTTTAACGCCACGTATTTCATGGGGTGGAGACATGTGAGGCTACACTTTTGAGTAACTTTTCACTTGTAAAGGGTGAATAGCGCAAAGCAGTATAGCTACTCAAAAGTGTAAGAGTAAATCTACATGTGTAGGTTTACTCACATGTATGTTTACCTTTGTAAATAGGCCCCATACACTTTAAAATATGCAACATATATCTTTCCGCTTCACATTCATACCCTTTCTTTCTATATCAACGTACAATATGTGATTCTATCTCTAGTCGTATAATCAGTCATAAGGCTTGTTTTTCAACTCTCTTTCAAACTATTTCAATTATTGATTGACTACATGATTTAAAAATGTACACGTTTTTAACAGCCATCACCCACTCTTTCGGATCTTCAAACTCTTTCATCACCCATTGTTTTCAAATTTCTCACCTTGGCAATATTATCATATAGAACAACAAGTACTTTTCTTCATGTTTATTTTTGCATTCTTTATCCATGCCAAATATTATAAGGTCATTTCTTACATTGATGTCTTGACATAGTATATTTGACATCAGTATAGTCATGCAAAAATGTATAACATTTGTGGATCATTAGCAACTGATGAATCCCATTAAGGTTTTCTTAATGTGTTTTAACCAAATGAGTTTCACCACAAAAGGCTCATAATACACAATGAAACACAAAACTTCATTATATTCATCAAAGGGCATATCTCTTCAAATTATTAATCATCAATTCATCTAAAAATATTAATGTAAACCATAATAAAAAAACACCCTCACTAACATTATTATTTTTAATATGTAGTAGCTTATGTAAAAAATATGTTTAGTTAATTGAAATCAATTTTACTTTTCTAATAAAAATGTAAAACTTTAATTAAATTTTGTTATCTGTCTATCTATCTGTCTATCTGTCTGTCTGTCTGTCTATCTATCTATCTATCTATCTATCTATCTATCTATCTATCTATCTATCTATCTATCTGTCATTTAAATGTTGAAATAATTTCATTTAACTTTATTTCCTGTTGTGTTTTATTTTATTTCCCTACCTCCAATGTTTTCAATGGGGGTGTTGCCCGTAAGAGGCCTGGTGTGGTGCTTGACTTCCTCCAGGGCTATGCTGGATTACATTTCCACAAGTTTTGACAAATTTAAGACTGTAGTAACTTTAGAAGCATCGTTTGTGAATAGCAGTGGTCTTACACTTTTGTGGTTGTGTGTTTGTATTAGTATGTCTGTCCCTAAACTGTTGTTCAGCCAATATCATTACATGCTAATGCTTGTTTTTTAAAACAAGAAAAAAAGATTTAATTAAAAAAAAGTATGAGCATCCCTAACCCCTTTCTTACCCCTCCCTAAACTACTACTATTTAGTTGTAAGTAATCCCCATTTTCCACCCACTGATGGAATTACCCTGGCTCAGAAGATAATAGCCTACCTTATAACCTAGGAAAAACAGAATGGTGTAAATTCTGGGCCCCTTAGAAGGAATTAACCATATGGGTGAGGTGCAGGACACCTGGCAGAACACAGGGCAGCCTTAACACTTCTTCATTTTAGTTGGAGATGCCAGAGAGGGCCTGTCCTGTTCATCTCCTGAACACTCCTAGCCAGTTTTGCTACAGTCATAGTGCGGGAAAGAAAACATTTTGATCCTGTCAAGAGGAAGGAGAGTTCATCTAAATAGGAGACTGGCTAGGTAGCTGAAGAACGGCCTGCCTGGTGGCAGAAGGGCTCTGTCAGGAAAAGAGGGGTACACAGATAATTTTACAAACAGCTAAAGAGGAAGTGCTGCAAAAGGAGGTAGGCCCAGGGCAAGAATGTAGCCAGGAATGAGTAGGGAAAATTCTCCAGTCACCGGCTATTGCACAGGATAAGACTGGCATCTCATCGACACCTCCTTAGATGATTTCTGGACCTGGGAACGCTTGAGGGGAAGGCAAGGCCCTGCTGAAAGATAGAAGACTCCTGATTCCTGTTGGGGGAAGAAGGCTCAATAGATCCTGATTCCTCCTGGCACCCAGGGAATGGAACTGTTTGCCAATGATCAAGTAACTGGCCTCCTGTTTACGAGCTCCAGGGACTCAAAAAGCAGAAGGATTCCTGCCTCCAAGAGGTTCCAACTGACCACAGAGGACTGGACTCTGCTTGGAGAGAGATCTAGTGCTTAGAAGCCTGTCATGATGACCTGGGGATTAAAGGTCTGAACAGAAAGAACTTTCTCAGCAGTTGGAGAAATGTGGAATTTTATCGTTTTTCCACCTCTGGAGGATAGGGACAGAGTGCTCAGACATGCCCAGGTAAGGGTGTACGCAAGGCAGGCAATGAAACCAGTTTCATCCCACTCAAGCTTTTTGCTGCTTCGAAAATGGATTCATCTTGACCTTGCAGTAAAGGTATCCATCCTTGAGGAATCCTGACCAACTACAGCTTCCAGCCTTGCTCCACTTGAGGATTTTGAGTACTGCAAAAATGACTAAGTCCAAAGGTAAATCCTTGTACTGGAGCAAAGTGGCAAATCTATTCAACTGTGAAGTGTCCTTTGTACCTAGCAAACCTGCTTTGTCCCACTCTGAGCTTTTGACGCCAAAATCAATTCCTTCAGTGGAAGCTCGACAACAACATATCTGAGATCAAGGGACCATGCCATTCCCAAGCTTGGGCCTTGCCTTTGGAGGGAGTTTAACTTCCATTTCAAAGACATAGGCTCTCATTACAAGTTCAGGGCTAAATTCTGATCCCTGTGAAAATGCTTTTTTGCACTGGGATTGTAATTACAAGATGTGTGATAATTATCACACTCTTGCATCCTTTCCCTGACAAATTTATGGGGTGGCGGGAGAATGCCCATAAAAAGGCAAAACGTGGAATTTGGTATGTTAATTAACAATTCCTCATGTTATGCCTTATTTACAAGTTAAAAACTCAGAATTGGATGTATTTACCACATGTGGTAAATACCTCCCTTTTGGGTAATGGTATTTATACCTCATCCTATTCTGCCTAACTTTTGATGAGGACCTAGGTCAGAAGTTTGAAACTTTGACCGGGGCCATTGCGCTTAGTTTCAAATCGCACCTAGGTCCCAGTCACCAATGTACTATTGTTTTTCAATTGTGCTTTACTTTCTCTATGTGCTTTTTGCCTTTAAACTTTTAAAATTCATTCCCCCACTTCCCATTATACAATTTTAATGATTGTGGTATCTGTTTCCGCATTAAAATGGTCTCTATTTTTCTAAATTGGTTTGGGAATTTTATTGAGTTGTGCTCTTTTTTAAAATGTATTGAGCATGCTTGAAATTAACATGCACATGCAGAGTAGTCCATAAGAACTATCTTTTGACCTAATTAGATTGTGATTATTAAATTGGTAGGCTTCATCTCCTACCACATTATTAACCATATTTATGTCAAAGTCTGGACTTCGTGGGTGTTAGCGCCTGTCAATACATCCTGCATTCTGCTTTAATGACTGACCCTCACACTTGGGGAGCTCTATTGCCTCAGACGCACATGGATAAACTGGGCCACACACATAAATAGATCAAGAAACACAGATAAGCATAGGGTAACATACAGAAGCACAAACAACCCACTCAAAGACACACAAAGCTGCTGCCTGATTTAGCTAAACTTAATCACATACACACACAACGGTTTACAAGCACACACAGAAACACAAACGCACGCAGGTGCACACACACACACAAAATACCATACCTATTATTATGAGGTGCAGCCATTGACTGTAATGAAGCTTGTGTTTACTATTCTAACTCCCTGCACACTTTGATAAGGTAGGTTATAAAGTGGACTGAGGCAAATATAACTGCACTTTTAGTTTTTTGATACACTCACTCAAAAGAACCTAAATACACTACCGGGACCGGTCCTCCTAATGCACTGGCCCTCACAAAGTTCGTGGTTGTCTTGTTCTGTCAGGCTTTACCCATGCTATGAGGGTCGATCCAGTCCTCACAGCTTCGGTTAAGCTTGTCCACATACACACACAACATAACATACCTGTTATTATGAGGACCTGCCATTGACCGTAATGAAGTGTGTATTTACTATTCTAACTCCATGTATGCTTTGATAGAAGGGTACGTTATTAAGTGGACCGAGGCAAATATAACAGCACTTTTAGTTTTTTGATACATTCACTCGAAAGTACTAAAACACACTACCAGGACTGGTCCTCCAAATGCATCGCTACTCACAAAGGTAGTGTTTATCTGGTTCTGTCAGGGTTTACCCATGCTATGAGGACCAATCCGGTCCTCAAAGTGTGGGCTTTCGGTACCTTTCCTGGGGCAATAAGGTGGGGAGGACAGGGATTCTGAAAGGCCATTGCACCTTAGTTGCAGGGGCAGCTCCTCCACGTGGGCGGAGGAGCGTCGCCCCACTGTTTTCTCACAGTGTGAGAAGCAGAAACATAAAATGGTATTTTAAATACCATTTTATGTTTCTGCTTCTCGCACTGCGAGAAAGCAGAAGGCAGGGTTTGGTTGGGGACGGGTGGGTGGGTAGTCCTGCTCCAGGCAGGGGAGGAGTGGCTAGCCCACTGTTGTGGGCGCTGACTGTTTGGTTGGCCCCAGGGCCGCCCAAACCAGTCATGCGCACTCTGCATTTTCTCTATGTTGGCTGAATGCAGCCTACATAGAGAAAATGGCCTCCCCATAGACACCTGTGGGGTCGGCGTCCTAGCCAATCACAACGCTGCCATTAAAGCATTGTGATTGGCTTAGGGGAGGGGAGGGAGGCTGCCTGCTTCCTGTATGGAGAGGTGAGAGGAGAGAAGAGACGTGTCGCGATGCGACGCAACGCGGGACTGGAGGAGATGGTAAGTTTAATTTTTTTATTATTAATTAAATTAACCTCCCCCTCCCCGCGCGACCCCCTCCCGACCCCCACCCGCGAGTCATGCCGGCCGCGACTGCTTAGTTGGGTATAATTCCATAGCAGTGGGCAATAGAGCAACCTGGGACAAAGAATCCGGGGTGAGTTTAAATTTATCGGGGTCGAAGTTGCATCATTACCGTCCTGGGTGAAGTGACATTTTTATGCCCCCACCACCACAGTACGTAACATGCCTGGTTCAGTACCGCCATCTGGGCTGTGAGTACAAACAAAGTTAAAGAATGTTTGCCAGGTTGCGTGATCCCACATGGGGAGGATTTGAACTTGGGAAGGTTCAGCACAATGCAGAATGCAGTTTTATGTAGTAACAGCAAACAACTAAAACAGCTGTAAGGGATAAAGGAGTATGTGATCCATCCTCTCTACTTCCCAGTTCCCTGTACCTTTGTCAAAGCTCGATTCCCAGATGATGAAATAAGGTCAGGCAATTGCCTTGCCACACCACCAAACAGCTTCTGATGTCCATCCATCCATTACATTCGAGGTTGGAATACCTGCATTGCATAGTGTGGAAAATGTGCTTCTTGAGTGCTGCTTGAGTAGCATGTTGGAGAAACATGACTGGGAGACTATGTGACGGGTGAATGGTATTCTAGGATTAGGCCTGGTGCCTGCAAAAAGTGGTCCTTACTGTTCAGGTTGGGTATGGTACTAGAATATTGTGGCCTAAGTATTGTCTGACAAAAATACAGTGTCTGAAATATTGTTTACAATAATATTTCCACATTTGAGTTAGTCATAGGAAATCGACACCAAATGCAGCTATTTTTTGTAAATGATCTGTAGGCAATAGTATTTATGTTGAACCTCAGACTGTCTCTGTCCGCCCTACATCCTGTCGGGTTTTCCTGCTACAGCATGTAATGCCCCCCTCCCCCATAGAGTTTGGCTGCGCAACACCTAAAAATGTGAGACCTTGGCCAAAAGCCATGGGTTTTGGTGAGACTAAACCACAAAGCTTGACGAATTACTACCACCAACTCTTTTTCCCTTCCAGAAAACTTGAGGAGCAAGCAGGAATCCCAGAAAGCGGCATCCAAAGGGTTGTTTAAAATGGTGAAAACAGCTTGGACTATGGTTCATCCTGGTTTCACACCAGTAAAACAGGGAAAAATAAAAGCTGGTCCAATGTAGCCAGTAGGGGTAATTTAGTAAGGGAACTCTGTGCACCATCCCGGAGAGATGGCTGACAGGGACAAGACTGCTTAATGTTGTGCTTAGAATCTGGAAGAAAACTCTTCTGCTGTAACCTGGAAGAAGAGAAAATTGTACTGCCAATGCAGAAAGAACCAGGCCCTTGACTTGAAAGATCTAGAAAAAAGGTCCAGTGGACTTGATTGCATGCAGGTCACCTCGAAGGAGTGAGCTGCAAAGGATGAACAAGGACCTTGCAGCCCAGGTTAGAACCTCTGGGCTGGGCAGAACCAATCCGCAAACATTCAGATCATCAAGCAGTTGGGTCCTGCAATGATCATACCAGGACTGAAAGTGTGATGAACCTGCTTCATCCCTCAGCCACCCTGCTCAACCTTTGGCTTTGTAATAGGCAATATATGACACCATCCAGCATGAGAGGGACACTGAGGAGCTTCCCCTTCCACTCTAGGTCTCATGGTACTATCCCATCAGCTACAGATGGTAACCCTGAATGTAGAATAATTGAAATTATTCATTCAACCCTTGCCGTTCCAGAATTATCACATTTTGAATCAAAATTGGATCTTAATGTTTAATCCCATGTGCCCAGTTCCAACAGATGAGGTATGTTTGTCAGCATGGCTTATCACTTTTACGGAGTTACTCTGTGGCTAATACCTCAAGGCCTTATTCAGCCCTTGGCAGGTGGCTCACCGCACCACCAGGAGGGAGGAGCTCATGACCACCACCACCCTGGCTGAGGCTGTCCATCAGATTTAGAGACCCTCGTCTGCCTGGAGGAGATCTTAATACTGTGAAGGGAGCTGTCGCCACTACAGCTCCTTTCACTGCAGTGAAGTTTGACTACGCATCATATCGATAGTGCCAGCTCAGCAAACCTTAATGTTTTTAAGAAACAAACTCCCAAAGCACAGTTTGTTTCTTGAAAACAAAATAACTAATGGCCAGACACACAGAGCTTTTTCTGTGAGTGTGGGGGCCATTAATGATTTTTCCTGCCTGTGTCCACCATACATCATGTGGAAGACAGAGGCAGGAAAAATAAGTGACAGTTGTCCCATTCTAAATAAGGTGGGATGATTGTCACTGTGACCCAGGAGTCATATGTGACTACAAACTAGATAAACATGTCAAACCTGGGTAATTTAGGTCTTTGAAGTTGATCCAGCGCTAACAATAAAAATAATTCTCCTTAAATGCTTTGGTCATCCAGGTGCAACTATTCCTCTAACACACACACTATATCCATATGACGGTGGGGCCCATAACACCGCATATACGTTCACTTACTCATTTGTTCCCTGGATTTCCTCCGTCAATAACCTAGGAGAAAACGATTCGCTGGAAGGAGACGGGATACCTCTTTAACATGACATAATATTTCTCTTTGCTTTAAGGTATTCCGCTCATTGGTCGATGGACCAACTAGTAGGAATCAGTTGATGGTGATTAAGACCAGCTCAATCACAATAAACTCTTTAATATTTCATTTTAATCATTGAGCTAAAGAATCACTGAGTCATTTGTTTAAAGAATAATAAAGTTTATATAAAGTTTTGAATGCAGGAAATGAGGTTAAGCTTATTATTCAGATCATTACATTTATCATCAATATAAGAATAACTTGAAATTGCAATGCATTTTTATTAGACGGAAAAATAAGGTTATCATAGTAAGAACTCCTAAAGATCAATCTATCTATCTGGGGAAAATCTAATAGTTCTAAAATAAAAATCTATCAGGAAAAATTCTCCTCAAGCAGCATCTTATACTCAACTGGAAAAGAAAAATAGCAGCAGCAGCATCAGCTCGTCAGCATCAGCAACCGCAACTTCACCCATCTACAGCATCTAACTCCTCCAGCAACTCCCGCAGCATCTCCCGCAGCCTCTCCCGCAACATCTACCGCAGCATTCTAACCCCTCCCACCAAGAGTAGGTCTTCTTATACCCTAATTCTAGCTTACAGCATAAAATGTTTCTTCTTCATGGCGTGACTCTTTCTCATTGGTCAAAACTCAGGCCCATATACATTTTAATCAAACTTCCTGGTCTTAACCAGTTCCTTGTGGAATGTCCATGCAAGCATCGTTTCCCACAGTTCATGCAATTGCTCATCCGTTTCGATCAGTCCAAATTGTATCTTTTTCTGCTACATTTTGGGTTTAACAGTTCCGTCTATTGATTCAGTTGGACTTCTCACGCTTCTTGCTGATCATCTTGGCACACATCTGCTCAGAAAGGTCACAACAGCCTTGACCATACTTCCATCTTAGCCTCTCAGCATCAGCACGTGATCATCCCTTTTCCACAGCCTCTCTCCTCTATCACATGGTCCCCGCTCATGCGTACTCTAGCAACTGGCGGCCATTTTATATTGCTGCTCGACAGGCCTAAGCGCACTATTTTCAAAGATAAACAAAATATTGTTAAAACAAAGAAATATAAACCCTTTCGTTTCCCTCCCGTCTTTCTACGTACCCCAATTAGGTATTACCTAGCAAAAAGCAACATATAAAGCTGTCCCTTACTATGCTATTTGCAACCACACGTTTTATTTAAAAGCACAGATCATCCGTTTATTATTTAATTAGTACGCAAATATTATGTTATGTTAGACACGTAAACAATTATAAGTTGATTAAATTGCACACGGAATAGCGTGTTACCTTTAACCCTTAACATGTAACATACATTGTTGGTTATTTACTTAAACGAACATGTTTATTAATTATTTTACGAAAATATTAGGAGGTTAAAAAAATTTCAAATACCCTGCTCCATCAACTCCCCCTTTTGGTGATTTTTAATATCACCACAAAAACCCAAGTTATACATTTTTCTCAGACAGCATATATCTTTTATCCATTTGCTTTTTGTTAGTTTACACAACTGTATCCCTTTCAACTTGTCTCTTCGTTTTCTTGTACATGTTCTCTTTTATTTCCTCTAACTCTATTTCACCCATTTCTCTCTCTCTCTCCTTGTTTATCATGTTTTCCTTTTCTATTTTATTCTGTCTTCTTTTTCTCTTTATACATGTTATTGCAAATTTTAGTACTAATATTATTATTATTATCACGGTTGCTATTATTATAACTTTCCCTATTATTAATCCACTCATTCTTGTTAACCAATGTATTACTGAAGAAAACCCTTTACCAAGTTTTCCCCATGCACTTTCAACCTCCAGTGGAACAAGTTCTTTGTGCAAACTTGTAATATTTGTTATATACTTCTGTATATTTTCACTTTTATCTGGAATGTAAGTGCAACAATGTTGGACTTTCAGCATTCCACAGACCCCGCCCTCTTTTGCCAAAAGAATGTCAAGGGCAAGTCGATTTTGCATCACCATAGCTCTCATGGCAACCATCTCGGTATTTACCATCAAGAACCCTCCAGCAGTATCTGTAGATAAACGATCTACCACTGTGGATAATTTCCAAATTTTAAATGCATTCAAAGATATTCCCACTGCTGGTATCAATGCTCCAAAAATATCACCTACTATTTCTGAAAAACTTTCCCTTTTTCTACGTGTAAAAGTATTTATCATTTTGTGTGTTCCTTTTTCTTTTCTATCCATATGAAAAATCTTTGGAAAGACCAGGCCTAAGTAACATGACCCATACCAATGGTCCGGCAACCTATAATAAGCCCTATTTCCGCAAACATAATAAATCCCTGGAAATATTGGATCTTTTCCCCCTTTGAATCCCCATCCACCTAAAATTTGGTAATTGTCATGGCAAATACTGGAACCCACAAAATAATTGTCATATCTTGTCTTATTTCTTCTAATGCACAACCTTCCCTGTTGGGGCCAATCCAGAGTCATAGCTGCATTTGTCTTTTTCTTGTCATGATTGTCTTCCTCAAACGCCCAAAGAGGTATTTTTGTCTCTTCTATCACTTTTCTTTGAAATGTCACTCTTCTCTCTTCAACCATCTCTAAAAATACTTTTTCTTCCTTCTTTAACTCACAGGTAAGGTTGTACCTAATTATACTATCTAATGTTAAAATCTTATCTTCTAAAAAATATTCACCAAACGTTTTTCCCTCTTTTATTTTGTTCAGCTCGGGAACTACAGAAACTTTCGCAAAAATCTTATTTATGTCAGTATAATAATATTCTAATCTACCTGTTTTATAAAATAAACTTGCTAAAACACTACATGTTATTCCATACGTCAAAGGGAGGTGATGATAAGTCACACCCTCTGCTACAGATGCAGGCAACTGCATACAAACATAGCAATCTCTTACATCCATTGTTTCTACATACTCATATAATAATTTAGTAAAAACATTTTTTGAAAAATCTGTTATTGATTTGTCCTTGTGTAATTCTGCACTACTCTTTAAAATAACTGGTTCTTGAGTGTTAGCTCCTTTTTCTTTCTCAGTGTTATTAGACATTTCTACTACAGCTAAACTAATTGGAATAGTGATTGCTAAAACCACCCATACTGTCATTAATAATCCTGTACAAAAGCAACACATCTTGCACCATCTACTTAAAAACTCACATTTACATTTTCTATCTCTAGTATTCTCCATTTTGTTTGATATCCTTATTTATTTGTTTTCCAGAAAATTGTGTCACTACACCTCAGTAATGACTTATTTGCCACTCTGTACTCCACTGTTTTGTCTTTGCTTGGTACTTTCTTTTAATTCTTTCTCAGAATTCTTTCTTTGTCACATCCGGTAAATTCGTCAGATCCAGTGTTTTGTCAAATCCGGTAGAAACTATTTAAACTTCTTCAGGTTTGTTGCACTTCACTTTCTCCCATCAGATTTCTTTGTTCTGTGTTCTCGTGAGTGTTCTTTTCTTCTTTGTTACTAGTCAAAGCAAGATACAACCATTCAGGCGATCTATACTTCGGATTTACCTTCTTTATTCTTTTCGTTTTCTGCAAGTGTTTTCCACCTTGTTTTTCTTGCTCTCTCTGACTTGTTATTTCATTCACTTGTTCAGCACTTTTCCCATCCAACCTTATGATTCTGTATCTTAATTTTCTTACTTCGTTGGGCCAATTGTCTCCTTTTCTTGGCCTTTTTGCTTCACTTCCTTTTTCCTCTCTTTCTGTTTTCCAATTTCTTTTTCTTGACTCTAGTTTTTGGTTTCTTTCTTCTCCACTTTCTTCAGACTCTGTTTCAATTCTTTCATCATTGCCTCTTATTTTGAAACTTATAATTTCATTTTCTTCTACTTGTGGTTCTTTTCTTATCTTCCTTCGTTCACCTGTTCCTGTCCCTCCTCGAGGTTCTTCCGAATTTGTGTCAGTCTCCCTATCTGCTTCTAAATTTCCCTGTTCTCGTGTTTGACTATTTGTCCCTATTGCTCCTCGGGGATCTTCCAATTTTTCTAGCTTTTTGTTTGAAACTCTCCCTTCTTCATCTATTAATATTATCTCCGAAGGATTTTTACCACAACTTGTACTTGGTTGCTCACTGTCACTATCTTCTGGCTCAGTTTCTTCTCTTATGCTTTCAAAATTCCAATTTCTTTTTAGAATTTCTTCACAATCCGAATGCTCTGTATCAGATTCTGAACTGGTGTCTGATATTTCCAGATGTCGACTTACAGGTCGATCTTCAAGTTCTGGAACTTCAGCTATTTCTTCTACTTCTTCTACTTCTTCTGTCGTTTCACTTATAGTTGGGTCTTCCAGATGTCGACTTACAGGTCGATCTTTAGGTTCTGGCACCCTGTTTGTTTCTTCTTCTGTTTCTGATGCTGAACTGTTATCCAATACTTCCAGATGTCGAATCACATGTCGATCTTTAGGTTCTGGAACTCTGATGGTGTGACTGGCATGTACCCAGTGTTTCACTCCTGCACACTTGACTGCAGTGGTCGTCACCAGGATCACGTGTCGTCGTTCGTCCCAGCGAGGAACCAAACAGTTTCTTCTCCTGTGGATTTTTATGCGGACCCAATCTCCTGGATTCAAGTCGTGAGCTGGTTTTCTTTCAAGAGTGGTCGCATCCGGTCCAACCTGATGAAACACAGAACGCACCACATCAGCCAATCCTTTGCAATAATCCAGCACTAGATCATCAGTTATAGTCAGTAGTTTGTTGACAGGTACTTGTGCTTGTCTCATTGCTCGTCCCATAATTATTTCATGGGGACTGAGTCCAGTTTTCCTTTCCGGAATACTTCTGATTGTCATTAGAACTAATGGCAAAGCATCTGGCCATTTGAGTCCTGTAGCTTGACACATTTTTCCTAACCTGTTCTTGATTGTTCCATTTACTTGCTCTACGATTCCAGAAGCCTCTGGTCTGTATGCACAATGCAGTTTCTGTTTAATACTAAGTGCTTCACAAATCAGTTTAACTAATTCATTTTGGAAGTGTGTTCCTCTATCTTTTTCAATCGTGACTGGAAAACCATACCTCAGAATGAATTCTCGCAGCATAAGTTTTGCTACCGTAATACCATCATTCCTTCTTGTTGGGTATGCTTCCACCCAACGGGAAAACAAACAGACGACCACTAGGACATACCTTAGTCTGTTGCAAGGTGGCATTTCAATAAAATCCATTTGCATTCTAGTGAAAGGACCCCCTTCTCGTCCTATTGTTCCTAGACTCACTACTGTCTTCCTTCCTGGATTTAACTGTTGACAAATAAGACATCTCTGACAAAGACTCTCAGCTATGGCTCTGAATTTTGGATTATACCATGTTTGTCTAAAAAGTCTGATCATTGAATCTCTCCCAATATGGGCTTGTCCATGGTACATCCGTGCCATGTCAGAAATCATGCTATCAGGCATAACTGGTCTCTCATCTCTATAAACCCAAACATCATTTTCTTCATGTTTTCTACATCCTGCTTTTATCCATGTATCTTTTTCCTCATCCTCTGCAGCTTCTTGTAACTGTCTCACCTCATCCCATGTCTCAATAGAGTTAGTAAAAAGCAAAGGACAAGAAATATGCTCTCTTTCCCGACATTTGTTTAAAGAAACCACATTCTTTGCACAATACTGTGCCATTTCGTCAGCATATTTATTACCAACAGTTATGTAGTCTTCCCCATTTTTATGTGCATTGCACTTCACAACAGCAATCTGTTTAGGCAGCTGTATCGCCTCAAGCAGCTTTTTCACAAAATCTCCATTTCTAATGGGCGTTCCAGCAGACGTCAAGAAACCCCTTTGTGACCAAATCTGACCGAAGTCGTGCACCACCCCAAAGCCGTACTGGCTATCTGTCACAATCGTAACCCGTACATTTCTTCCCAACTTACATGCTTGAATCAGAGCTACTAATTCAGCAACTTGGGCAGACCGTACTCCTTTCAGACAAGATGCTTCCATTACAGTTGCTACTGTGCAAACTGCATATGCTGCACTTAGAACTCCATCACTCGTTCTCAAACATGAGCCATCCACAAACAGAATATAATCTGATTCTTTCAAAGGCTCATCTCGTATGTCAGACCTTGGTTTTGTACAGTATTCGAGCACATTCAGACAATCGTGATCTACTTCATCCATTTCAATCACACTCTCTTCATCTGGCAATGATGTCGAAGGATTCACATTCATACATCTGTCAATGGTCACATTATCTGCACTCAAAATTACTTTTTCATACCTAGTCAGCCGACTATGTGTCATGTATTGGGTTTTCGTTCTTGTCAAGAGAATTTCCACAGAATGGGGAACATATACTCTCAGTGGATACCCCATCACTATGCCTTCACTCTGTTCCAGACTCACACAAGTAGCAGCAACTGCTTTCAAACATCCAGGCAATGCTTTCGCTACAGGGTCTAAAACAGCCGAAAAATATGCAATTGGTCTTTTCATAGTTCCATGTCTCTGTACCAAAACTGAAAATGCACATCCATCTCTTTCACTGCAATACAGCTCAAAATCTTTCTCATAGTCAGGCATTCCCAATGCTGGAGCTTCACATAATTTCTTTTTCAGCTCTCTGAATGCTTTCATTTCTTCATCATTCATTTCAAAAGGATCTTTAACATCCTTCTTTGTCAGTTTCTGCAATGGTTTAGCAATCAGTGAAAAACCGCTTATCCATTGTCGACAATATCCAACCATTCCCAAAAACATTCTTACCTCTCTTTGTGTCATTGGAGCTCTCATTCCTTGAATCATTTTTATTCTTTCAGTCGTTACCTTTCGCACTCCTTTCTCAATTTTATGCCCTAAATACTGGACTTCTTGTTGACAAAACTGCAATTTTGAAGGGGACACTTTATGTCCTCTTTTTGCTAAATGATTCAGCAAAGCAATTGTATCATTGACACATGCTTCTTTCGTTTTTGATGCCACCAGTAGGTCATCAATATACTGAACCATCACTGACTTTTCTGGCATTCTTAAATCTTCCAACGATTTCTTTAGAATCTGATTAAAGATTGAGGGACTTTCTGTGTACCCTTGAGGAATTCGGCACCATGCCAAAATACGCTCTCCAAACCGGAACGCAAATAATGGCTGGCTATCTGGATGCAGTGGAATAGAGAAAAATGCATGACATAAATCAATTACTGTGTACCATTCTGCTTCACGTGGAATCTGGTATAGAATCACAGCAGGGTTCGGTACTATCGGGCAACAAGGCACAACAATTTTGTTTACCTTCCTCAAATCTTGTACAATTCTATATGTTCCGTTTGGCTTTTTCAGTCCCATTATTGGCGAATTACATGGACTGCTCATGATTTCTTTTAGAATCCCTTGTTCAATCATTTTATTTATTACTGGCGTTATTCCTTCAATTATTTCTGGTGTCAATTTATACTGGGGCGTATTTGGGTAACTCGTTCCCTCTTTCACTGTTATTTTAACGGGATCTACTCCTTTCATTAATCCTACATCTTCTCCTGTAAAGTCCCACACTTCTTCTTTCACTGTCTTTTTCAATTCAATTGGGATTTTCTCTGCATCAAATACAGGAAACAAACCATTTACTTCTGGTTCTAAATTCACCATTGTCATTTTATACAGCACATCCTCATCCGGAGTCTGAAATGCAATTCCGTCTGGGGTACAATAGATAGTGCAGTTCATCTTGCACAATAAATCGCGTCCTAATAGGTTCACGGGACTACAATCGCATACCACAAATCGGTGCATTTCACTAAATGGACCAATTCTTACCTTCACTAATTTAGTAAGAGGCGTTTTAATTTGCTGATTTGAAACTCCAACTACTTGGATATGTTCACCTGAGAGAGGAAGGTTTGGAATTTCCACTGACCTAACAGTAGAACGGGTAGCTCCAGTGTCAACAAGGAATGTTACATTTGCACCATTCACTTCTCCATCCACAAATGGACCAGACTGATCTACCTCTAGAGTTGCGCCAAGCACGCACTCTTCCCCCTCTCCTAGGCACCGTCAGGAACTTTCATCCGTGTCATCCTCATCCTGTCGTAACCAATATTGAGAAATTGCAGCTGCACGCGGCAACTGTGTTACCTGTTCTCCTCCGTAGAATCCTGTTTCTGCACTGTATTTCTGTTGGTTAACACTCTTGGGAAGTGGTGGTTGTGGCACCTGACCTTGTTGAGTAACTACCTCACTCTGCACCTGTGAATTTAATGATTGATTTTCCACATTAGGTTTTGGAGGAAATTTACACTTGTTTCTCCAATGTCCTAGCTTTCCGCAGTTGTGGCATGGCCACTTTTTCTTTGCCTCATCTATGCTCATTTGTCCTTTTCCTTTACCTATATTAGGTCGGGATTTAACCTGTCCTGTTTCATTACCAGTATTACTCAATTGAGCTTCTTGCTTCTCTGCAACTTTCACCTGCGCCCACATGGCTTTCTCTTTCAATTTACGCTGTCTACTCTCAATATCATCACTGCAATACTTAGCATATCTCAAAACTTCGTCGACTGTGCTATTCTGCCAACCAATCATGTGCTGCTTAATCATTTCACTTATCTCTGGTCTCAATCCATACACAAACCTATATACAAAATGACTCATATCCTTCTCATTCAGTGTCTCATAACCACTATACTGTTTGAAGACCAACAACAATCTCTCATAGTAGGCGTGCACTGATTCTTTACTTTCCTGCGTTGTTCTGTCTATTTTTACCCAATCTGTTTCTTTAGGTGGAATTTTATTCTTCAAAAGGTAATTACTTGGTCGTACTTCCTCATCACTTCTGGTCCTGGCGCTCCTGTTTTAGCGTCCCTTGGATATTCTACAGTTGGCCAATCAATAGTAATCTTACATTCTGTCCACAAATCAGCTGGCACTACTATATCAAACAATCCATCCAGATCTATCCACAGCACCTTTGACACCTTAACAAATCTTTCCACTTGTCTGTACCATTCTACTGGTTTCTCTCTCAATTTGGGGAAGTCATTTGTAAATGACAGTATATCCTGTCTAGTCCATGGAACATGCACATAACTACCACCTGGAGTTTCTCTCATCGGGTATTCCCTAACAACTGGTTCCCTATCTGTCACTGCAAAAGCCAAAGATGCTTTATCTGTTGTTTTCTCATTCCTTTTTGACCATCTATTTCTCCATCTATCCACATCACCCCATTTTCTCAATAAAACAATTAACTCTTTTATTTGGGTCAGTCTTCCTGATGTGTTCAAATTCTCTATGTCTTTCTCACAAAAATCTACTCTGTATGGTTTCTGCAACGTTCTCACTTTTACAAATTCCACTCCTAGTTCACTTGCTGTCTCTTCCAATTTGTCATGTAAATTTCTAGCTCTCCAAGTAAGACTCTTGCACAAAAACATAATCTCATCATCCTGATAATTTTTTAATTTTTCTGTTCCAATTGTTCCCAAAATCAATTCTTCCATGTCTATTTTCAACCTAATTACATCTAATGGTTTCTCTTCCGGTTCTTTTGTTTTTAGCGCTTTCATCCATTCATTTAACTCATCTGGAGTCGGACCTACAGGTGTACTATTTAATTCTATCCAATTGCTACTTCTTTCTGGTGTTCCTGATGCAGACTCTGTCACCATAGGCATTCTCCTAATCTCATTTTCATTTATCGTCAAATTTGTAGGTGGGCTTGGTCTATAGGTACTAGCCAAATTGTGTGCACCTTCATTATTCATTTCCATCCCTTCTCTTTTTCTTTGCAAATGTGAATTCATGGGAATCACTAAAGAACGTTCATCAATTTTCTGATTCTCAAAAATTGGCATTACTGGACCTATCGTTACTGGTACAGTTACAGCTTCCATATTCTTTGTCAATTCTCTTATTTTCTCAGTCAATTCTCTTGTCGTTTTTGCTAATTCAGTTGCATTGTCACTTTCTATCTCTTCATTTTGTGAAGTTTTAAATTGATCTTGTGACCTATTTGTCTCATCTCTTCGTTCGGGTTTTTTATTCCTCCCAGTTTCCATTGGCGGTGCATTAGGTGTCACCACCGCAGAAGTCTGTTGGTATGGAGGTGGGTTTCTGTTTAAAATATCTTCCAGCAATTCGTCATCCGTTTCACTACCACCATACACATACTTTTCTACCACTACATGTTTCTTTTTCTCTGTACACTTTCTCTTTGCTTCTTCCTCAACTGTAAAAGTTGGAAACAAACCTCCTGTCATGTTAGCATATCTCCAACGCTTTACTCTGTCCTCATGATTTACTCCCCATAACCTTCCAGGCACAAACTCATGATTCTTTAATCCTCTGAATCTCTCTCGCTCATACATCTCATCTTCCCATTCCGTTAAAGCTTCAAACTGTGTCGGTCTAGGTCTAGGTTCTAACATTACCATCTTTTCTCTCAAGTTCCGTAGTACAGCTACATTAAATGAACCATTCTCAGGGAAAGCCAATGCTCCATCATTCTTGGTGTATTTTGTCCAATTTTCTAACCATATGCATGTATGATATCCATATTTCAGCATCATATGTGAAGCTGGTGATTTCGGCGGAGGAATTATTTGTCCCTCTCTAGTCACTACCTTTTTGTCTTTCTTAAAGAAGTTCTTAACTTTCGACATCCATGACGTTTTCTCTTTACCATACTCATAGTACGACATAATTCACAACCGTTTTCTCCTTAAATGATCCGCAATTCAACACTGTTCTCTATGCGTTATTCGGACCAATACTAGCGCGACTCACACCAAAGCTCCAATCAGAGCGATTTCTGTCTACCGCGCACTGTCCAATCCCAGCGCGGCTTCTGTCTACGTCAGTTCTGCTCCTGTTTTCATGTGACTAGCGCACTGTCCAATCCCAGCGCGACTCTTGTCTACGTCACCTCTGCTCTTGACCCCTCCTTTACAAAATTTATCGGCAATTTCTTTTTCAACAATTCTTTGTTAGTTACAACATTTAAAACACATTTCCATTGTCTGATTCGCTAAACCGAAGAGATAGCTTTGACCATTTACACAAGAATTCTGTATTTTCCAGTAGGCAGCACTTACCTCTACCCTACCACAAAATTTTTAGTTTCGCCGATAAAGTAGTACTTCCCTCTACCTTACCCTTCTTTCAAGCAATCAGTAAACCCGTTTCTCTGGGGATAAAACACATGTGGAGACTATACTGCTCCTGAGAATTAAGGCCAAAGTTTCACAAGAAAACCGATCACTATTTCACTTACACACCTTTTATACGCAAAATGTCCCTATTATAACACAACCTGTGTTATTACCATAAATGAACTCGGACAATGTACAATTCCATGTGACTTCTCTTGCCACACGTGTTCTACTTCCTACTTCCCGGAAGCGTGAAAACTTACATATAACATAACGCGACTCAACAAAAAGTGTTAGACATGAACTTATCAATAATCAATAATCAATAATCACCAAACTAATCTATAGAAACCATAACTCTGCTACCAAGAAATCTGATCCAGCGCTAACAATAAAAATAATTCTCCTTAAATGCTTTGGTCATCCAGGTGCAACTATTCCTCTAACACACACACTATATCCATATGACGGTGGGGCCCATAACACCGCATATACGTTCACTTACTCATTTGTTCCCTGGATTTCCTCCGTCAATAACCTAGGAGAAAACGATTCGCTGGAAGGAGACGGTATACCTCTTTAACATGACATAATATTTCTCTTTGCTTTAAGGTATTCCGCTCATTGGTCGATGGACCAACTAGTAGGAATCAGTTGATGGTGATTAAGACCAGCTCAATCACAATAAACTCTTTAATATTTCATTTTAATCATTGAGCTAAAGAATCACTGAGTCATTTGTTTAAAGAATAATAAAGTTTATATAAAGTTTTGAATGCAGGAAATGAGGTTAAGCTTATTATTCAGATCATTACATTTATCATCAATATAAGAATAACTTGAAATTGCAATGCATTTTTATTAGACGGAAAAATAAGGTTATCATAGTAAGAACTCTTAAAGATCAATCTATCTATCTGGGGAAAATCTAATAGTTCTAAAATAAAAATCTATCAGGAAAAATTCTCCTCAAGCAGCATCTTATACTCAACTGGAAAAGAAAAATAGCAGCAGCAGCATCAGCTCGTCAGCATCAGCAACCGCAACTTCACCCATCTACAGCATCTAACTTCTCCAGCAACTCCCGCAGCCTCTCCCGCAACATCTACCGCAGCATTCTAACCCATCCCACCAAGAGTAGGTCTTCTTATACCCTAATGCTAGCTTACAGCATAAAATGTTTCTTCTTCATGGCGTGACTCTTTCTCAATGGTCAAAACTCAGGCCCATATACATTTTAATCAAACTTCCTGGTCTTAACCAGTTCCTTGTGGAATGTCCATGCAAGCATCGTTTCCCACAGTTCATGCAATTGCTCATCCGTTTCGATCAGTTCAAATTGTATCTTTTTCTGCTACATTTTGGGTTTAACAGTTCCGTCTATTGATTCAGTTGGACTTCTCACGCTTCTTGCTGATCATCTTGGCACACATCTGCTCAGAAAGGTCACAACAGCCTTGACCATACTTCCATCTTAGCCTCTCAGCATCAGCACGTGATCATCCCTTTTCCACAGCCTCTCTCCTCTATCACATGGTCCCCCGCTCATGCGTACTCTAGCAACTGGCGGCCATTTTATATTGCTGCTCAACAGGCCTAAGCGCACTATTTTCAAAGATAAACAAAATATTGTTAAAACAAAGAAATATAAACCCTTTCGTTTCCCTCCCGTCTTTCTACGTACCCCAATTAGGTATTACCTAGCAAAAAGCAACATATAAAGCTGTCCCTTACTTACCATCGCTTTATTTTGCAACCACACGTTTTATTTAAAAGCACAGATCATGCGTTTATTATTTAATTAGTACGCAAATATTATGTTATGTTAGACACGTAAACAATTATAAGTTGATTAAATTGCACACGGAATAGCGTGTTACCTTTAACCCTTAACATGTAACATACATTGTTGGTTATTTACTTAAACGAACATGTTTATTAATTATTTTACGAAAATATTAGGAGGTTAAAATATTTCAAATACCCTGCTCCATCAAAGTCATACAAATTATAGTTCAGATTTGTATGTATAGGCGTATTTTAAGATAATATTCAAGTTCTCATACAGATAATAGATATATATATATACTGATGTGAGAAAATGTCCCTTTTTGCGTGGTCAGCCTTATTTTGTTTGATGAATTTTATTGCTGGTATTTAGACTCTGGAAACTGGGGTGCTGCCATTCAGGGCCCAGTGTATTTGCTCTGACTGCTAAAACATGTAAAAATGGCCTAATCCCTCATTGGTATATGTAACTCTCCTCTAAGGCCATAGCATATGGTGTAGAAACTATGCCCATAACATGGAAAGGTAATGCCATCTGTGGACTTCAGCACTTATTGTACCGTCCACTAGTGTGACAAGGAAAACATGGTTTTAGGCCTACTATTGTAGCCTGACTGTTGCAATTTAAATCCTGCAGCCCAACTTGTCAAATAACCCCTTTGTTGGGCACAGCCGCGGCGCATGCAGGTAAGAACAGTGGGGCGGTGGGGCCGGTTTGGGGGGATTCGACAGATAACCACGGGGGAAAATTAAATAAATAACAAATTTTCCTTCATCGTCGTCTGTCGAAATCCCCTCGCACCCGGCCCCACCACCCCACCGCTCTTACCTGCACGGGCTGCGGCTGGTTGTGAAAAAATTTGTTTTAAATATCAAGCTACTCATATGTAGTCCTTGTAGCCCACAAGGTAGGGTGCTTGGTATGTAAAAGTGGAACATGTACAAATTTAATGTTACCTTGTTCCGGTAGTGACAAGCCCCCGAAAGCTATTTTCACAGTGGAAGGCTCTGGCTGGTCTATGTGAAAACTGGAGTACAGATTAAAATATGAATTCTAATATCTCGGGTTTAGGACCGGCTATAAAAATGATTCAACCACTATTTTTAGTATTTATTAAAATCCAATCTAATGGTGAAGTTAGTTTATGAAATACATATTTAGGAAAAGTAATTTTTAGAAAGTTACCTTTTCTCTGCCTGAAACCACTGGAGGCTAAATTGCCTTAGTCTGACAGCAGCTGCAGCGCCTGTGCTTGACCTTAAAGAGACAGAAAAATTGCTCCAAGAACAGAGACAATGGCTTAGGTCTGGTGACAAGATGGACTGTGGGTAGAGAGTGTGATACATATCAACCCAGAAAGAGCAGCTGTGGATGTTCCAGGAACTTCATTAACACGAAAGAGCCAGAGGTGAAGCCTGGGCATTCATAGTTTGGTATTAGGGGAGACCTGAGTAAGGGGAAGCCTTTGCTCTTTAGACCCAGGGTAGTCATTCGGTAGCCATTCGGGTACCACCCCACAGGGTGGGAAGGGTGATGGTCCCAGAACCAGCACTGTGTAGCTTAGGAGGAGGGGACTGCTCATTTCCTTAAACACACCCCTGCCTGGCACACAAGCTACCTCCAAGGGCAGAAGGCTGCACCATCTTGGATTCCCCCAAGAATATTGCACTCTGGGGCAGTTTGAGGTAAAACAAACAGGATGTGCTGCAAAAGTGAGTAGGTTAGTCCCTGGGAACTTTTTCCCCATTGGTTATGGAGTGTCCAGGAGTCACCCACACGCACTGGCTATTAAATCCTACAAAGCTGGCACCTCAACCATAACTCCCCAGAACAATTTCTGGACCTGTGGAAGAACAGAATAAGGACTGATTGTGCTATTTGAGACCTGTGAGGAGACCTGAAGGGCTGAATCTGCTTCCTCTTGTACCCAGGACAAAAACGTGGATGCCAAGGGTTCATTGACTGACCTCCTGTGTAGCTGCAGGGACACAACAAGCTGCAAGAGGCCTTCTTCTGGAAGTGACCAGTTGCAACTGGAAAGCAAATGGACCCTTCTGGTGGCCTCTGCTGGAGTGAGTCATAACACATAAATGCTGGCCCTGATGTCGGGGAGCCTTAGTGGTGTCCATAGGACTTATTCTGAAATCTCTGAAAAATGTGGACTTAGACAAATTTTGGACTTCCAGACCTCCAGTGGACCAGAACCAGCTGCCCAAGTCATGACCTTGCTGGGCAAGAAAATCAGGTTGGTCCCACCTGGAGAATTTTGCTGCCTCAAAACCCAGTTCAGCGGACCATCACGGCAAGCCTATACGATTTAGGTGCAACCTTCCAGTATACAGCCTGCTGCCTTGCCCCGCTGGAGGAATCCGAGCTCCAAAAAAATAACTAGGTCCAAAAGTAGAAATCTTGATCGAGCAATGCGCCAAAAGTATCCAGCCAACAAGAGGACTTTCCTGAGTGCAAAATTTTACTTTCGCCATGCTGAGCTTTTCCTTCCCAAACCAACAACTACAGTGGGACCTTGCTCAACGTCTAACTGACTTCAAAGGGACTTTGCCGGATACAATCTCGTGCCTTGTTCTGCTAGAGGATTTTGACTTTCATTACAAAGACTATGTCAAGAGGTAAAATCTTTCACCAAGACGAACCTGCTTGGGGTATCCACACTGCACTTCATTGTGGGCGGCCGGAAATCGCACCTAGATCTCAGTCAGTCGCGAACAGTGATTACTGATTGGTGCTTTATTTTTTCTTGGTGCTGTTGCTTGAAATATTTTTTAAAATGTATTGTTATTTTAGACTGGCTAATCTATTTTATTGTATCGCTGATGTATTTTTTTGGTTTTACAGACTACGGTCTAAATAAACTATATTTTTTTACTACTACTAATTCTTTAAAATCTCATATCTCCTCTTCCCCTTTTTCGAGTTTTGTCGTTTTGATGACATTTAGTTTAGCAAATCTTACTCTATGTTTATAAATTGGAGTGAGATTTTGATTGTGTTGTGTGTTCGACTTTTTAGCTGTTTTGATACTTCTAAATGCTTAACACATTTTCTCTAAATGAACCCAGTCTACTCTGTGTAATAGCTACTGGTGGTTGAGCTGTGGTTTCACTTACTGAAACCTTTGTCTGGATCTAACATGTTATTGACTTTTATTACTTGTGGTGGACTGTAGTCCACCCTAATTAATAAATCACCCTCTTAAAGCTGGATAGATTGAGGTAGCTCCTATTTCATGAAATTTGGGCACTTGGATAGGCTTTACAAGAGTGAGGCATAAATGCAAGCTATATAGGACTAAGATTTTAACAAGATATTGTGTTATTGTCTTGTGTTCGTGTAAAGCAATGCTTAATTTGAGCCGGTGGATACCAGTGGGCGGTGGGGCCCATGGCACTTATTTTAATGGGACTGGAATTTATTTTTCCTCATCCAACATTTCCCGAGAGCAAGAGAGGGAAAACGCACAACAGAGAAAGAATTAGAAAGAAAAAGACAGCAAAACCGTCATATAGGGAGAAAGCAGGAACCTGCACGAAAGGGATAAAGGGGCGGGGAGCGCCTGGAAGTCGGTTAATGAGGTATGAGATTAATTCCAGACCTTGCAGCCTTGGTATTCTGTGCGGAGTAAAGGGATGCAGAGCTGCTCAAATTAAACCTATGATTAAGTATAGAAATATGATTTCGCTTGAAAATGAGCTTTTCTCTACAATGAATTTGGATGGGGTGAATCTAAAATAAAAGTAAGATCTTTTTTAAAATAGGAGTTTGGATTGTTCTTTTAAATTATAAATGCTTATTGAGATTTATTGTAAAAATGCTTTACAGACTTTGATTTATGGTATTGTAAATCAGTATCAACAATAAATAAATGACAATTGAAGTATGTACAGTGCATGCCTACCTCATAACTGTGGGTGACATATAGTCCAGCCCCCCCCCCTATAACCCTGGAACCCCTTCACATTCCCAGGAGAGCAGAAGATAATTCTCCGTACCTTCCATTTGACTGCTCTAATACTCCCTATAAACAATAGCATCATAGGAAAGTCTGAAGGCAAACTCATGTAATCGTCCAATACTTGAGGGCATAGAAATGTAGTATCCAAATATTTTTTTTCTGAGCAGCAGCAAATCAACTGCATGTCTATCAGAAAACTGTGTGTTTCTCACTCGAGTATATTCACGGCTGGATAAAAAGCAGCCCCCTGTCCTCCATACATGATAAAATCCTCTGAGTCCTCTGTTTTCAGCCCAGCCCTATAAGATTTCTTTGTAACAGTGGTAAATGTTGGACTCCCTACCCTTGTGTTCTCCTCATAGACTTTGCAAGCAAATATTGTCATGTGAAGGCTATGCGCGAGAGGTTGCAGAGCCAAGGCAAGCTTTTGTATGCAAGAGAGTTGTGTAAAGTGAAAACTCATACATTTAGAAAATCAGTGTATTGTGTGGGAATGATCCCAAGATATATATTCACTGTTCTGTGTGGCAAGTGGGAGTTCCTTAATTTCTTATGCACCCATGACTTGGTGTGGGTCAATTCTGTTTTCTTCCCCAACACAATAATTTATACAGACACACTGCAACAAAATAAACTGTGAGATACATCAGGTCCACATGTGAATGAGTAAAAATATAACCTTTGTGATATGTGTGGGTGTTCCATTGCATGTCTTCATCACTGAGGTGGAGTTTGACTCTCTTATAAACATGAACTGAACATTGAGTGGAGGAGTGATTTGAATTCCCTGTAGAGTGCCTGACATGAGATGGTTGCCCTGAGGAAAGCCCTGAGGTAACAAGAATGCACTAAATGAGGAATGATGACCTGCACTTGTTGAGGAGCAAAGGGGTGAGTTGATTGTTAGCTGTCAAAGTTGGCTCTTCATAGTGTAGGTGAATGGGAGAAGGGCTGAGTGGATACAGGGGAGTAGTAATATGTACTTGGAGTATGGGTTTTATAAACTATCTTTGAAGAATAATGTTTTTGTGTGCTACCTTGGTATTTAGGGGGAAACTAAATGCCTGCATTTAAGCAGATGTAGGCAGATTGCATTCCACTACAATAGAGAAGAACCTAAACTTCTTTCTCTCTTGAATGACTGTGCAGAATTTCCAGCTCTGTATGTGGAAGTTATGAGGTCATAATGGAAGTCCATTTTCTCTTTTTAGCTGTCAAGGATGATTGGAACTGGACCATGCAGAACTGCAGCGACCACTTCCGCGAACATGGCGAGAAATTGGAGGTCCTCAAGGAAGGGATCTACATCATCTACATACATGTGACCCACAATCCTATCGCAAATGGGCCATACCGCGATCTCTTTACGGTTCAGCTCATGAAGGAAAGCAATGGAAAAAATAGTATTTTGAACAAAATGACGGAGTATACTGAGGGCATGAACTGTCCTTCATGCCAGCCTTACATATCAGTGAATCACCCCTACCAGCTACAAAAAGGCGAACGCCTATATTTGAAATTCAACAATTTTACTTATGTAGTTAAGAACATGACTTTTTGGGGGGTTTATGAAATTGCACCAGTCACAGTCTCTTCGAGTGCACTGTTCCAGGAATCAGCTTGAGCTGTGTGGAGCAAATTGGCTCATCACCTTTTGGGCACTTCTGAATTTGAAGTACGATTTGCACTATGGCAGATGTTCATTTAAGACTTCGGCCTATAGAAGTATCAAAGGGTTGACCCACACGCTCTTATTACCTTTCCTAGGATATTTATTAAGTGGAGTGAAAGGCAGGTACTTCATATTCCACGTGAAGTTAAGTGATGCGTGATTGACAATGTGGTTGAGTGAAGTAAAAGTAATTCAGTTGTGATTATTAAGTTACAATCCAATGCTCTCCATTCTGGTTTAATGGGAGATAAAATGCTAAATTGGTGGGACCAATAAAGCCACATCATCCATTCCAAGTATATGTCACTGGGAGGAAGATATTGATATCGGTCTCTTCAGTCGCTCCTACAATCGCGAACATTGACATTGGAAATGAAGGTATGGCTCTTTTTCTTGTTGAAACCAGGCATAGCTCCTGTAATAGCCAGATAAAAGCCTGTTCTCCGATCATACTGTTAGCTTTATGGCTGCAACTGAAAGCTGTTCTTCATGTCGACCTCTACACATTAGACATTGTTTTCAAACAAATGTGGCCCACTGCAGCGAGACGTTAGCTCAGGGCAAAACAAAATGCGTTTTGGTCATTCAATGATTTGGTGGCCAAATTGAACCTACAGTAGCCATGGTGACTAACTATAAGTATTTGGCTACCTACTTGCTTTTGAGAGTAGCGAGCCACAGTAAAAAATAGCCAGTGAATAATTTCCCACAACTCACCCACCAAACTGGGTGTGATTTGGTGGAGATATATCTTCTGTCCTGGCAACTAAAGTATCTACCTAAAAACTGTATAAGAAACTTCATTTTATCTATTTATTTATTTGGTATTATTTTCTTTTTGTCATTAGTGTACCAAACCTCCAAAGCACTCAGACCTGCTGTCGAGTACACTGTCATCGTGCTCTGCCTCCTTTCCAAATGGTTGGGAATTGCCTGTCCCGTAGGCAGAATGGGAAAATTCTTCTTAAAAAAGATGGTGTCGCTTTCAAACTTTTAGAACTGGCCCAGTTCTATCATCCCAATGTACCAGGCCATGCCCTTTATCCATGTCAGCAACCATCTACCTAATACTAATGTTTTTGACTAGGTGAACAGTGCAATTTTATGTATAGAGACGTAGTGGTGAATTATGCGGGTTAGTCTGTCTTTGAGGTCTGAAGCCCCATCGACATTACGCCCCACGTGGACTGAAGAAAGGACCTTAAGTTGAAGATTTTTTTTTTCTGGGACACAGTGTAGTTTCTTCAAAATCTGGAGAGGGTAGGAGTGGATGTGTCCCTTTCTCCACACTTAAAATCAACGGTGCAGCCACATTGTAAATCTACAGCGTCTAAAGACAGAAGTGAGGAAAGCTGTTGCACTGTTGTAAGGGGTGCTGCATGAATTTAGTTTTGCTTTTGTGAAAACTTAAGGAATGGCTGGTAGATCAGTTTTCTTTGATCAGGAGGTGTTTCTTGCATGGAGCAAGCCTGAAGTTTTGAAACAATCACATTTATTACAGTTTCAGACAAATTGAATCGACAAATACTATCTCTGATCTAATGTAGATGCTTTATTTGTGGGTGCACGATTTTTCAACTTGACATGAGTTAGGTTTTGTTTCCTGCTTGCTGCCTTCTCATACTCCAAATGGCTTTACCATAGAAAATCTCCTCTGAGAGGCAATGACAGGTTTCCAGAAAAAGTGCCTCTGTCTATCTGATGCCTCTCCTCCAGAGTTTCTTGATTGAAAATTCACTCCATGGTCCCTTTGGCCACCTGTTGAGATGCGGATAAATGAACTGCTGTGTAAATAGGCAGCCATCTTTGACTAGTGAATTTGGCAGGTACCATTGCTCTGACTGATGTTCTTTTTTGACTGCATTAGGTGACTTCTTATATCACCCATTCACTTGTTTTACATCCTCATATTGAGCAATTTATGAAATACTGTTTTTCGTTGCCATTGTTTATTATTTGTAAGGAGACCTCATAAACCATCATAAACTTAGTAAAAGTTTGCCAAAGTAAGCCCAAGAGACCAGCATCGAAAATATGTAATTGGAAGAGTGCTGCTCTGAACTCCTTCATATGAGATTATTTAACATTATAATTCTGATGGGTTGGAGAATTAAATTTACCAGCCCTGTTGCACTTACATCTTTAGCAACATTATGAATTCTTTGTGTTTCACCCAAAGAGTCAGTGTCATCTTAGTTCTGTGGGAGCCCCGGGCAAGACATATTTTGTGGGTCCCTGTAAGGAACAAATTTCAGTTTTGTTACCCATTTCCTGATAATTCATACACTTCATAATGCCAAACAATACTAAATTATATGTTAATCTTTAACAGGGACACACAACAATTGAAATATGTCTTGCCCAGGACCCCAAAATTCATAAGATAACTCTGGGTAGAGAGCCCGAGTCAGGGTAAAGGTAGGCTGCAGGAGAGAGGTTTAAAGAGAGAGAAATAAAATAGATATAGAGCAAATAGAGAGAACGTTCACTTTCACAGGGGCCCCTTGGAAGATGGGGGCCCTGGGCAATCACCCACTTTGCCCATGCCTTAAAACGTCTCTGCAAAGAGTTTGTCTAAAAGCTGCAGAGAACTTTGGATGAAGCTCCGGGCAGAAATGAGGAACAATCAGGGGGCTCTGACGCAGAAATTCTGATTCCCCTAGTAATTCCTCATTTCTAAGGAGTCCCATTTATAATCCCAGGTAATTCCATCCTCTGGATACCTCCGATATCCGTAACTCCTAAGGGCTCAAAATGGGAACCTCATAATGAGATTTTTATATACTTAAGAAAATCAACGCATGCTAACATTCTATGTTGTAGGCTACTGATCTTTTTGTCACAAAATCAGATGTTAGCATATTAGCCTGAAGAGCGTGAATTCTTTTTTTTCTGGATTTTGGTCCAGACAATGGCCACCACACATCCTAGAAGACTCTGAAAAGAATAACTCTGTGGAAAACAATAATGGATGCTGTCAATTTGTCTGTATATTTATATGTAATGCACAGTGCTAATAATAATAGGATTATGTGGTAACTATTAATAATATACGGTGTAATGTAAATACATGTGTAAATAAAAGTTTTAATATGTCTGACACGGTTGCTTGGCTGAAGTTATATAATGGGTTAAAATTATTGACACCAATGGAGTATGTGGCTAGCTTAACAATGAGACTTGGACTGTAGTGTAAGGTATTTTTAAAGAAAAAAAATAAAAGAGTAAGCATTCTTAGCATGAATGAACTCAACAGTTCTGAACCTTCATTATGTTTCATTGTAAGAACACGTGATGTGATGAGATTGGGACTTTAATTCAACAAATGGAATATACAAATCCACAAACACACACAGGCAACATGGAGGTAATGTTAGCACCTGGGTGGTTATAGTCAGGACTTTAATTGGGATGAAAAAACTGGGGTGGGGGGGTAGGGCGAGAGTCTCTCAAAGGGGCGTGTTCGATGTACTTATGGGTGTGGCTTAAAACACTTAAGCTAAAAATCTGTGCTTAGCATACTGTGCCGCCCGACTGGTATTTTGCTGCTTCTGTCCTTGCATCCATATATATAATACAACAAGCAACATTAAGGCTCACTCTCTAAAGGGGCCACCTGACAACAAGCTCTGCGTCGTTTAAATGCCCAAAATAAAGCTCTGCATCTTTTAAATGTCCAAAATAAATGAATACCATGCCATAGTGCATCAGGAGGTTGTACCCGAAATACAGCTTGGAGATGCGCCATAAAAAGTTGGCTTGTGATGTAATAGTATTGGCCTATATGCTTCTCTTTGAAATCATCATGAACACGAAGTATGTTGTCTTACCTAAACATAATGGAAATTATCATTTTCTTGCATTTTCTTTTCTGTCAATTCAATTCTTCCATGCAGTTACCTTGCAGACAAAAGGGTCATGATTTGAATGGTGCAGCAGGTGCAGTAGCACCGGGCCCAAAAGTTGTCGGAACGCCTCTAAACACATAATATTACTATATTTGAATACTAAACAGCCAGTCACAATTGCAGTTACCTTGCAGATAAAAGGGACTTGATTTGAATGGTGCAGCAGGTGCAGTGGTACCAGGGCCAAAAGCTCTAGGGACCCCACTAAACCCAGATTATTGCTAAAATTTTAAACTAATCAGGCAGTCACAAGTGCAGTTACCTTGCAGACAACAGGGTCATGATTTGAATGGTGCAGCAGGTGCAGTAGCACGGGCCCGAAAGTTGTCAGAACTACTCTAAACACATAATATTGCTATATTTGACCACTAAACAGTCAGGCACTAGGGTCATGATTTCAATGGTGCAACAGGTGCAGTCACACCGGGGCCCAAAGCTCTAGAAACCCCTCTAAACACCATATATTGCACTATTTTACTACTAAACAGGCAGTCACAAGTACCATTACCTTACAGGCAACAGGGTCATGATTTGAATGGTGCAGCAGGTGCAGTGGCACAAAAGTTGCCATAACTTCTCTAAACACCAAACATTGCTATATTTTACTATTAAACAGGCAGTCACAAATGCAGTTATCTTGCAGGCACTAGGGGCATGATTTGAATGGTGCACCTGGCCCAAAAGTTGTCAGAACTCCTCTATGCACATAATATTGCTATTACATCAATGAATTCTATTATTTCCCTCTTTCATTTCATTTAAAAAAAAATGCTATTACTTACCTCCACTATACCACTAGTAACAGCACAATATATTGCCTTTTTGTACATAAACAAGTCATAACACCTTAACAGACTTTCTGTGACTTATATTGTACAACTACTTGGCAAGCTACAACTTACAAGAAAAAACAGCTTATTATTAATCCCATGGGCGAAACTTAATGCATTTACAAATGCTTGTTATATTAAGAACCCCGAGGGTGAGGGCAAAAATGGAGAGCCTGATAGGGACACGTCTCAGCATCTGCTTTTTAGAAATGCCAGTGCTGAGCACCAGCAGAACCCAGACCACTTAAAGCCCTGCTTATAGTGACACTGACTGACAGGAAAAGCACATTTGTTTTTCCAACAGATCTGACACTGATTTAAGCGGGAATCAGTTATTTTTTCCATTTTAAAATTAGGTAGTATGTTCACAGATCTCCGTTTCTTCTCTGTACCTTATCATAATTGATGTAAATCCGTTTGTTAGTTTTTCTCTAGTTTTGGAAAGAAACTGTATATTTGGTTGGCATAGTGCCTGAAGCATGCAGTTGGCTGCAGACGTCACAGTTGTATGAATCAGCTTGGAATCTGATCGTCTGTCCAGAGATGTACATTTTGCGTGTCTACCATTTTTTATGCTGCAAAGTTTGCACACATCGATCTGTGAACAATGCTTATGGAGGTAAGGAGTGGCACCGATCATGGAGGTTATGAGGGGCATTGATCAATAGGGAGGGGACACAACAGCTAGCAAAGTCCAGCCCTTGTTTCTAGACCCTCTTCACCCACAGCCCCCTTGGCCTGGATTTTTGACCAGTACATGGTCTTCTTCAAAGCACTGTGCTCTCTCCCCATGTTCCCCGGGTTTCACGGTGCCTAATGGACTCTGGGTGCGGGATGTGGCCTTCGGCCAAAGCACTACACAGTTATCATGACACCAGAACCAGCAAACTTTCGCCAATCTCAGTACCCAGCCCCCAGAGCCGAGTGAGCTCTGGATGGAGGAGACCACAATTAACCACTTTTTTTTGCCTATCCCTATGTAGCCAGAGCTTGCAGGGCAAAACCTTTAAATAAGGCGCTTGCTCTTAAATATGTCATGCATCCACATCATTTTGCTGCAGGTGGTGGCTTTTGTCCAAGCCCTACTCCCATTCTCCTTGCCACTGAGACTGTCGCACCTTGTACAGGGCATGGCCAATGGCCACAACAGTCACCCAGTCTCCATGCCCCGGAAGCTGTGTACACAGCCTTGGGCCATGTCCTGTGTCCAGACCCTGTTCCCCTGGAGCTGGCAGAGCAAAATCAAAGCCAATCCCAGCAGTTTGTGGGTGCCCCACCTTGCCATCCTTCACCCAGTGCCCATATGGGTAGTGATCGTGGCTATTTTCTTGTTACACTTATCTGTTAATTTCCGGTTTGTGAACTGGTCAGCAAAAGACACGTAATTCACCTGTTTACTGATCACAATCACTTCTGGGATATAGGTCCCGAAAGAGAGACCAGCAAACCATGTGTTGCAATTTTTTTAAACAATTTTACACCCATCTGAAGCACTCCCTTGAACCCCAACAGTGAGCTCCCTTTTCCCCCAGAGCACCCGCTATTTAATTCTGAGACGTGCTTTGTGTCTCGTATTAACAACATTTCTAATCAGATACATGTTTGCACACCTGTGCTGAGGTTCAAAACCCCAAAATAAACAACGACCAAAACACTTCTTTCCAACTAGGATTCATTCTAAATTTGAATTTGTGGTTCGCAAACTGGTACATAAACTAAAGTTGGCAGACAGTGTGAAGACCTAGATATCAGATAGACATAAGGTACGTAGATGTGGTATTAGGAATAGCAAATCTATACTTCCCCATATGCACTTACCTTTCGATATTCTGTCCTTGATATTCTTGCACCACAATATTGTGGGAGTCGATGTTCAGTAGTGCAGTCTCCTAAAGCATGGCATGAAGCCGACAGGTTTGGTTCTTTCAAATACATGAGCATCAGAACTGGCACCTCTCCATATCTGGCAGAGATATTAATTTACCTCAAGTGGACAGTACCACAGCAGAAGCCAAGACACCACTAGACAAGCCTTTTCACTTATGATCCCAGGACCTGGAAAAACAACCCCATCAGCATCAGAACTGCTCCAGCTCTTATGCAATTCAGAAACGAGATGATGACCCTCCCTGCAGAGATCATTGCATCTTCACAGAATAGAATTCGACATTCACAAACATCCTATGTTATAGTGAGTGACACCTATTTGTAAATCAGAGCTCCCACCCTTGTTCTGCGCTCTGTTGCTGTCTCGCTAGATGGATACTCAACAAATACACATACACACATAAGTACATGGGGGACCCTGTGACTCTCCTAGGCTCCTTTCCAAAGCTACTTGGAATGTATTACTGGCTCTGATACAGATGTCCTACATTTAAAAAAGACATCTTGAAATGTGACTGCCTTTGCCCAAGTTTTACCACCCTTTCTGAGTTATATTCCAGACGCATGATTGGGTCCGCACAAGAGTTATTGGCTCTTCACAATCACCTTTCCGACATGTTACAGAAATGTGGCTCATTCTTCCACAATCCTCCTCGACTTCCAGAGTTGAATCTGACCATGTTCTGACTCTCACCCCCTGTATGGAGCATAGAACCTGACTGAATCTGCCCCAGTGCTAGCCGTTTTAACAAACTTACAGAGTTGGCCAGATACTTTTTTTGGTATATAGTTTTATTAATTTTCACACACAAAACAGTGAGCAGACAAAGCAGGGGGATGCAATCATCAGTAACAAAAACCACAGTAAAAGATGGAAGAGGCAGAGCGAGAGGCCAGATATAAAATAACAGATCCAGTTGCATAGAGACACATCCCCAGCGTGAAATATAAATAAAAAACATATACAAACAGTGGCCGAATCCGTCACACCCATCCCACACATATCTATGACAACGCCCAGCAACCAACATCCATAACTGAAGTGGGGATCAATCGTGAGGGGTCAAAGAGAGAGGTAGGCCGCACTCCGGGCCGCCCGCCACCAACGCAGCAGCATCAACATCCGAGTCCGAAAAGGTACTGCCCGAAACAGACCCAGATAAGAGCACTCGGCTGTCATGGCCCACCCTCGGACACGCGAGCAATATGGCAGCCCAGGTAGGCAGTATTGGTACCTTCCGTAACAGAGTTGGTCAGATACATGACTGACTCTACCAGCCAATCCACTCTTGTACATTTGATAGTTACCCAATCTGCACTAACCATGCAAGCCTTTCGGACTCACTAGCCTGCAACTTTCTAACTCTGCCCAGCCCTATCATCCTTTCAGAAGCATCTGCCCGACACATAAAAGACAGGCATATGACTGTTTCCGCCCAACAGAGAGAGCCATTTCATAGGCCCAGGTCTGCCATGATTGTCATGTCCCTGCCCATCTTTTGCTGTCCCTATTCTGGCGCATGGTTGGCTCTTCAGCAGCAGTACTCAAATTCAGCAGAGCAAGGCATGTTCCCATAATGACCTGTAGGTCTTAGCTTTTAGAAAACATTGACCAGACTTGTGGCTGACTTTGCCTGACTTATAGGAAAGACCAACATGTGGTTAATTGACTGTTTCCTAGCCTCACCATCATTTAAGGGAGCACTCTGGCATGAATGACCTGAGCCGCTCTGCTGACCAATCAGAGGTAAGCCGGTTAAGCTGCTGACTTGACATATGCCTATACCTGCCTAACATGTAACGTTCCCCAGCCCGCCTTTTCCTTGAGGTCTGCCGGAGAGTAGAGTGAGACAACAAAAGGTCGTGACTTCACCATAGCTTTTAAGTGACACTTCTTTGGAGGTTCTGGCCTTTATTTAGTCTCATTTTTAATTTACAAAAGCACACATTTTGACCTCTAAAGCTCCAAAACCTCCACAATACTCACCATGTCCAATGCACTCCAATGTACAGTTCAGGTTGCTTCAGCATTTGAATGTCACATTATCCTTCACACAACATTGACAGGATGGAAATGAATAGACCACAAATCTAGTGGTAGCGAAATGACATTGTATGCACTTTAACCACCCCCCAAATGTCATCACAGGGTTAACTCTTTGTCACAGTCCTTGTTCCATAACAACTTCCTGTTTGTGCCTGGAGGGCTATTGAAAGGGGAAGGAGCATAAGTGCAGATCATAAACAGTGGTATTAGTGCCCCGTTTCCTATCCATTGATGTAGGTATCACACGTGCAAAAGATGCAGTGGCACCGGAGTCTGGGGGTGTCAGTGACCCACTGCACCCCACTCATGAATGTCTTTCACAACCCAACAAGAGAGAGAAGCAGTGCATTTTCCCTACTCGCATTAGGACCCTTCGCACCCTTGCTACACCAGTGTTGCTTTCTGTTCATTGTCCTGTGAACACGGGAAGCAAGGGCTGTGCCAGGGGCACTTAAAGGTAAACACGAGGTACCAGCTGCTAACCCGCGCTGCAGCTAATTGACGTCGTTGACTGGTGGAAAGAGAACTGTGCTTCGCTATGCCAACAAACCTTGGGCACAATTTATATTTGGGGGGAGAGTGAACTCTGTCGCAAAACCAATGGAGTTCCCTCCAAGCCAACATTATAAAAGCAGGCGGACCCTGGTTTGACTGTGTTTATTGTCACACTGTTTGCTACATCCAAGATTAGGCACAGCTGCTCTCTTCCAATGACACAGTCAAAGCAGGCACTGACAAAACACGACCCACATAGGGCAGAATGCTCTCATACACTTCCTCTCCATCCAGACACTTGCACTTAATGCCTAAGAACCCGTTTTGTTGCAGATTCACGCAGAGGCTCAGTGATAAAACATATTAAGATAAAGAGCACACATGACAAACCCACACTCCTCCATCTGCAGTGCTCCTTTGAAGTAGTCTTCCACCTGTCATAACTGTGCTTCAGTCCCTCACCAGTGACATGAAGAGCTATATAAATGCAAGTATAGTACAATACAAAGCAATCTGTTTGCTACATTCCAGTTTGTACAAATAACAAACATTTTAATAAATGGGTTTGCTAAATTCTGTCCATCAATGCACATTATGGGAAAAATCCACAAGTAATTCTAAAGTTGACAGCAATATGGGTGGCTGGAAAGAAATTCTCAGGGCCAGATTCACAAAGGTAAACTGAGACGAAAGTCTACCTTTACGACTTACAACATGTATGAGTAGTAAAGTTAGACTTTTGTCTCAGTTTAACTTAAGTTTTGGTCTTAAGTCTAACTGAGACCAAAATGTAAGTTAAACTGAGACAAAGTATCTTAAATGCCCTTTGTGAATACCGAAAGTCGTAAAGTTAGACTTTCGTCTCAGTTTACCTTTGTGAATCGGGCCCTCAGAGTTTAAGAATCTTCTGTCTCTCCTCTTCCTCCTCAAATCGGTTCTCTCCGAAGACACCCTTATTGCTAACTTTAAGACTTTCAGCATTAGCCATAATTAATGCATGGTAATGTAGCCCTTCCAACCACTGAGTGGTTATTACACAAGTGCACCGGGGGAGGGGGAGAAGGGGGGTGTAATAGCTATTAGGGCCCATTTGCTTGGGACAATTCCATATTGCAGAAGTGACCACCGATGCTTACACAGCCCCTTCTGTAATATCCATCTCACGGTGCACATTTTGCACCTGCATGACCTAAAGTGGGTGTTATTTCATTTGCATAGAAGCGTAGCCCCATGCAAATGAGGAAGCATCTTTGACTCTGAGCCCACACTGTATTACGGACACAAGTGCAGAGGCAAACAGTCTGTTGTGAGGTGCACTGATTCTGCACCACCTTAGAAACTGCGTAGTAAGTATGGCTGGAGGGTGTCAGTTGGCAAGGGACAAAGGGGTGCCTGGGACTTCCCTGGAAATTCCCATACAGGCAGGTGCAGTCACACACCGCATCCAGCTGCAGTAGGATTCCTGTCTACTCCTTAAACTCATGCCTGCCCATCTCCATTGAATGACCGACCTGGGGTTTCAAAACAATGGCCCGCTTTTTCAGTGCTGCACTATTCCCAACAAGCGCAAGATCACACCTGTACTGGTAGGGCATATTTCTTTCCTTTGTAACTCGGTGCATGGTCCCAGTTTGCATTGTACCACATTACTGTAAAACAAATGTGCTATTTTATAGTACTAGTGCGCTTGTATTTTTCAGCGACAAAGCCCCTCACAGAATAGGGTGGAGATCTCTGTTGTGGCAGGGAAAGGCAGTGGTGCAGCAACATGTGTATGCAAACAGAAGACGTTTTCCAGTGCCTGAGCAGTGGAGACCAACAGTGTGCTATATGTACAGTGTGTGCCTCCCAGCCCACGTGATCCTTTGTGGACCGAACATGCACCCAGTTACAGTGCCTCCACTCTGTTCAATGACTACAAAGAACCAAACACGGGCGCACAATAAGTACAACAACACAATGTTGCTGGGACAAATATCAAGGGGTGAACATGGTGAAATTCCATCTCAGAAGCAAGGAGGTCACTTTCAGCGGATACGTTCAACATGGAACAACTCAAGATTTTATAGATGTAAATAGATGGGAACTCAGTGATACTGTCCCTTATCCACGGTACTTGTAGCCTCTCCCAAAGGCCACCTCACCAAGCACTATGTCTAAGATGTATGTGCCAGGGTACCTGCAACCCAACTCCCAGGCACTCTCTGCTCCACCTCCTATTGCTGAAGAGGCATGGCTATAAATAGTGCAAAAGGCGCCATGATCCCTTGGCCTAGAGATTAAAAGGCCCTCTGCACCTCAATTAAGGCTATTTTTTACTATCAAACCAAGTGGAAGGGTAGCCCATTTCTTTTGCCTGCGTAATGGCCAATGGCATCGTTGCTATGGCACTGTGTTGCTAGCGTCACCTACAGTTTCATCCCATCACCACTATGTGGCGTCAAAGGAGTATTACCCAGGGGGCCAACACCGGTTAGGCACCCAAGGCACTTACTACCGAGTCAACCACCTGCTTTTTATCCACCATTTAAGTGAGATCCTCAAACAAAAAAGCCACAATCTTGTTACCAAATACAGCACACCAATCATGAATGCTCACTGCCTTCATGTGCCAAAAAACCCTTATCACGCTAACCTAAACATAACCTAATGTGTGTTTGGCTAACCACACTTTCACCCCCCAGGGGAATCTTTTCGCTAAATATGTTTATTCTTACACAGATGGTATTCATCTTATCAACCTCAGGAAGGTGAATGCTGTGTGGAACCGCTGGCATTCGGACCTGTGAGTAGGATATCAAACAGAGAGTCCTGGAGTGCATGGATTAATTAGTCCACTTAGCCAGCAGACTTGGCTGCCACAGCAATCCAGGAACCTCTGAGGCCAGCTACCTCGCTTTCAGGGAAAACTTAAAGCCCATCTCTGAATCCCACACCTACCTATCAAATCAGTGAGCAGTTTGAGGAGATTCAGACTTTCAGCCATTCATAAACCTTGATATGTGACTGACTCGTTCCCCAACAATAGCATATCATTTACATGAAATGAAAACACCATATATGTACTGACATACCAACGTTTCATTTTTAGTAAATACAAGTTGGTGCATATACATCAATTTTTGTGATGACATGGACAGAATTAGCTCTATATAACTATCGATCACATCACATGTCATCATGAAGGCCCACAATATGCTAGTATTTCCTAGCAGTATACCAGGACAAGCATTTTACTGGGATTTGGAGTCTTTATGCCCTTGATGCCCACAATATGCCAAGAATTACTATTATTGAGCCAAGGCCACCATCATTAAATGGATGCCATCAATAACTAAGGAGATGACATTGTTATGCCAGGCCTGCATTAAAACACACATGTGATCCTTCATGCTATGGATGCTCACAATATGCCGGGCATTACTATTAGGCCAGCATCAGCATTTTACAAGGGGTAGACACTGTAAAGAAGAAGACCCCCACATCTCTGTCAGACAAGCAATAAGAACAAGTTCATAGACATGTCCCATTTTACCTATGGTACACTGCACACTTCGCTGACTCAACCTGTCTTGCACACTCCCTTGCCTGGTATGTTAACTTTTGCAGTTCTGGTTCTGTTCAGTTTTGAAGAAAATTATTTTGTTGTCGCCACAGGATCAGGGTCACCCATGATAGCTTGAAACTCATTCTGATGGCCACTTGCTATGTTAGGAAAAGAGATTAAAAAATGTATGAACAATACACAGTCACTGTTGACATTTTTAACTGGTGATATGTAGTAGCAGCTGGTGTGGGGATGGAGTGGCGAGGTGGGGGGTGGCGGGGACG
Source organism: Calotriton arnoldi (assembly GCA_963921515.1). Lineage (NCBI taxonomy): Eukaryota > Metazoa > Chordata > Amphibia > Caudata > Salamandridae > Calotriton > Calotriton arnoldi. The sequence goes on along the minus strand of CAWUFW010015312.1, from coordinate 120,971 downwards.
ACAGGGAGGTGGGGAGGAAACAGACAAAAATACACATTAAAAAAAATACAAAGAACTTACCTGCTGCCCGACACTCTTTTCCGTGTCCTCGCTGCTGCAGGCTCTGGATGCGGTCTCCTTTCTCCCGGCGCTCTCCTCGGCTGACTCGGGCGGAAAGGGAAGGACCTCCGCCCTAGTACAACGCGAAACCAGCCAATCCTGGAGCTGCTGGCTGGAGCAGGCTAACCCTTGCTTGCAGGAGATATTGTAGACAATAGGGGTTTGCAGCCCTCCCATTGCTTAACATTTGTTGGGCTCATTTTCACTCTTATTTGCAACCTTCTAATTGGCCCACGCTTGCTGGCTTCACTGCCTTTTCTTTTGGCTACAGCATGGACCAAGTACTGAATGCTTCAGCTTGATTGCTGTCCTTCTGCTGATCATGCTTTGGTTGAGGTACTACTTTTATTCTTATTCCCTGTCATCCTTGTGGAACCCCTTACCATTTGTAGCTATGTTTAACTATGCCACAGGCACTTCAAGGAAGCCCTTTTCTTCTTTGAAATGGATGCTTTATTGTGACAAAAGATGGTATCTGCTTTTACTGTGACAACAGATTTTATCTACTTCCAAATGTATTTTCACTAAGACATGGACATGGGTGCAAATGCTTTCTTTATGTGAAAGAATTTTTTGCCAAATGTCATATGTTTTTTCTTTCTCGTAAATGTGTAGATTAACAGATTTTCTCAGACTCACAGGGGCATTGTGCCAACACCTAAAAAGCCTTTTTGTTCCTGCTTTACAACATCTGCATTGGCAACTTTGGCAATGATTTCTAACCATGCTGTGTAGCAGCGTGGCTGCTGTGCAGCGTGGCTAAAAATAATAATAAACAAGCATTTGCAATGCAGTAGGTCTCGCATTTGAGCTATTGGCATTGTAATTGACAATGCCTTTTATTTATGTGTTTTGAAAACCTACAAGCGGTGCGCAAACACGCACTTTGTCCTTCTAGTCCTTTATAACGAGACGTAAGGCTGGCAGTAAAAGAGGCGCAGTTACTGCAAGCCTTGCTTCTCGTAAGCAACGAGTATAAGTCCAGAGTGTGTGTTTATGCACTGCTTGCAGGTTTTCAAAACACATCAATAAAAGGCATTGTCATTTACACTGCCAATAGCTCAAACTCTCGCCAATGCGAGACCTATTACATTGCAAATGCTGATGAGCTCTGAGATGGAGGCAGCAGCCACAGAAGGCAGGCTGTGGGTTTCAAAAGCAGGAGGGAGCAGGAGGCAGCTGCATGACAAAACAGACCTCCATCTCTCAATGCAGAGAAAATATGGCATGATAAGAACAAGCACCGTTTACAACAGAGCTCTGTAAACCATGAAAACTGGTCTCCAGTGCTCCATCTTAAAGAAAGAAATAGTGCTCACAAGCTCGATGTAACAACACATGTAACTGGGGCAGTGCTTCAAAATTGGAGGAACTTTTAAAGCCCATATCCTGAATACTACAATGGTCCTGTCGGGGTCAACAATCACTTTACATAAAAAGAGTGAATCAAAGATGTAAACAAATTAAACATTGTACAGAATCAGAAAAGAGGTCAAACTATTTTAAGAAAATGACATGCATGTTACATGTAGTTGGAACACAACAACACCGACTATTGAATGTTTGGGAACTTCTTATTTTATATGATTTCACGGTATATACACACAATTTGATGGAGGCTGTCAAGTGAATAAGTTTACAGGTGACATGTAATATGGGGTCCGATGTAGGTGGGCGATTAGCGATCGGTAACGCCGAAAATCGCAGATTTTCAGCGTTACCGATCGCTAAAAAAGGATGTGAAATGTAGGAGCAGAAACACCGAATCGCAAAATAAGTAATCGCTAAAATTAACGGAAATCAATTAGCGATTCCTTATTTTGCAAAAATCTTACACCGACACACCATTTAACAACTCGCTAAATAAAGAATCGTTAAATAAATCGCAAACCAATGTACATAAATTCGTTATTACCGAATCGGTAAGAAATCGCTAATTAAGAGTCACACATTACCATGGACTCAAATCAGATGGTAACCAGGTGCACAGCATATAAACAGCCCCAGAATGCATCAGCATGAACATAATGGCTGCCCTGTACATCATTGCAAGGCGGTTAAGGATACAAGCTGCAGCACAAAAGATATGGAGACGACAGGAACGCGCCTACAGATTGTGCATCACCTTATTCCAACTCACGGAGGTTGAAATCCATGAGAGGTACAGGCTACACCCAAACACTATCCTGGACCTGATACGGGACCTGCGCCCATTCCTCGAGCACCAGACACCAAGGGCCCACGCAATCCCTACTCATGTACAGGTACTCTGTTGCCTGCACCTCCTGGCATCTGGCAGTTACCAAGGGGTAATAGCTGCGGCAGGTGGAGTCTCACAGAGTTGCCTGTCGCGTTTTCTCAAAACATTCCTGGACGCCATGTTGCAAAGGATGCCACACTATATCCAATTCCCCAGCACACAGGCAGAACTGCAGAAGACCAAGATGGACTTTTACCAGAAGGCCAAGTTCCCACACGTCATAGGTTGCATTGACGGGACACATATACCAATCTGCCCCCCGACATAGTTGTGAAATTCCCAGGGAGCATGCATGATTCGTATATATTCAGGAACAGTGGGATCTATACCCGTCTTGTTGCGGGTGAATTTGGAGAAGGCTACCTGCTAGGTAAATACATGTGACACCCCCTGAAGCATACACCTGTTGCTACGATTGTTGACTGTGAATAACTTTCTTTCTTCTCACACTTAGGTGACAGCGCCTATGCGGTGCGCTCATTCATCATGACTCCGTACCTGCACCCATCCACCCCAAGTGAAAGGCAATATAATGTTGCACATAGATCGACGCGCAATGTGGTTGAGCGAGCATTTGGACTCCTCAAAAGCAGGTTCCGCTGCCTCCACAAGAGTGGAGGTGCACGGCAGTACCAGCCCCTGGTCTGCTGCAAAATCATCGCTGCATGTGACATGCTGCATAACCTTGCCACTAAGAGGGGGACACCTGTGGAAATCAGTGAATCTGAGGAGGAGGATGAGGAGGAGGAAGGTACACAGCCACAGCACAGCGCTGCAGGCGGCACAGCTGCAGCAGATGGGAGACAGAGACGGTCAGAGATCACACAAAACTATTTCTGAGTAAGCAATGAGACAAAGCCAGTTAATGCAATTGTGTCAGGGTGTTTAATTTACCTTACATCAGGCAATTGTACAGCACACCGTAACAGCCAATGATGTCCCCACAGTGCCTGATCAAGCACAACATGGAATAGTCACTCCCCCTGATAAATCACTAATCCCATCATTGTGTCCAATGGGTTGCGACACCCACCACACAATGGAATTTGCCTTCTGTGCTCATCTCCTGCGCCCACGCGCACCTCGGCTGCGTTCAGCAGGCACACTGTCCTCACCAGTGCTGTGTACTGCGGCAGAACCATGCCTGACACTGCACCTCCTGATCTCTGGCAAAGGAGGGGGTTATGCTGCTGCGACTGGTTGCCTCGTCACTCTCCGCCCCATCCCCTGTTCCGGTGGCAGCTATTTGGCTTGTCTGCAGCACCTCTAAAGCACTGGTGACTGTCACCAGGCCCTGAGTGACCTCACGGCTGCACTTTGCCATTTCAACTTGCATGGCCACTGAGCATCGACAGAGCACATGCGTTGCATTGCACAGCCTGTTGACAGATGTTGTGTACGCCTCAAGTTTGTGCCTGTCCCTGCGCCTTGCAGCACGGTCACTCTCACTTCTGCTGCATAACAGCCTCACTGCATCCGACATCTCCTTCATGCCCTCTGCCACAGTATTGTTGAGGCAGTATATGGCCTCCTTCATGCTATTCATGTTCCGGTTATTTGCCACCAGCTGACGCTGAATGCCTCTCAATGTCTTTCCCTGCAGGCGCTGCACTTTGAGCATCTGCCCCTCCAAGCCAGAGAAGACACTGGACTCCTCAGCGTCAGGACTCTGTGCCCTTTGGCGCCGTCTACGGGCACCTGTGTTGCCATCCTCCACGGGGAAGTGTGTCACAGATGCCTGTCTGTCATCGCCCGGCGTGGTCTGTTGTGCTCCCTGGCTGTCCTCCTCTGTGCCATCTATCTCCTGGAGGCTAGCCACTGTATACCTCCTTGATCGTGCTGGTGGTGGTGGTGGTGGGGATGTTGGTGTGGTGTCAGCAGGTGGTGAGACTTCCTCCTCAATTGTGATTTCCTCCCTGGAATCCTCGCCTGTCTCCCCTTCTGCAGCCTGGGGCGATGTTCCGCCTGTGGATACAGAATGTACTATTACTCACTTGTCTGCCAGCATTTGTCTGCAAATAAATTTCATGACTGGCAATCTAGCTGTCTGGCCTCTGCTAGCTCATCTATTGATGTGTGTGACATGCCTATGCTTTTGACTGATTAGCTAATACTTGATAGGGACTACATCTCCCATGATGCATTGCTGATTTAATACAAAACATGTACTGGAGTGGGATTCTTGCAGGGGGATTGGGGTTATGGAGGGGAGACAGCATGCTGTGCATACATCTTACCTTGTCTGTTGGATGCTGAGCTGACGGACCCGATGCCACCGACGCTCTCCGGCTGGAGGGTGGACTCAACCATTTCCTCTAGGGCAGTTGGAGCAGGTGCTGTTGATGTTCCCGCGCCTGTCTTCCTGGCTTGTTTCAGCCGTTCAGCCACCCTCTCCTTAGCACGTGCTCTCAGGTCATACGATCGCTTCTTCAGCTCATCTGTTGAGCGATGTGTGACGCCAATCGCATTTATCTGCTGCTGGATCCCCAGCCAAATCCTCCTTTTCTGTGCCTCTGGGACGTGCAGAGATTTCTTGCCAAAGAGCAGGTCGTGATCTTTGACGACATCCTCAATGAGGACCTCCAACTCCCTCTCACTGAACTTGTGCTTGCGCTTTCTTTCGCAAGCATCCTTCCCCTTCTCCTGTGTGGCCATGGTGCAGTTCCTCTGTGTTAGCTAGGTGGTAGCTGTGCTGCTCCTGTGCTCTTGCTCCTGCTCCCTGCCTCTCCAACAGCTCCAGGATCAGTGCAGCTGCATGGGTGTGGCCACTTCTGGTTGTGATGTCATCAGGAGGCACAGTATTGGCTGAATCAAGAATAGCGATTTTTCAATATCCCCGATTCGGTATTTACTGAATCTGTATTTCCGAATCGGTATTACCGATTCGGTAACGTGGATTCGGTAAATAAAATAGCGATTTTTACCGATTCGGTAATTTTTACCAAATAATTACCTACATCGGAAATAGCGAGTTCTTAATTGCGAATCGGTAAAATTCGCAAATAAGGCCTCGGTATTTTAATTTTACCTACACAGGGCCCAAAGTGACTTAAGGTGCTCAGTGAAAGTGGTGCAGTGAATATCATATATACAACGTGAGAGTATGTACAGTTTAACAAGAAGATTAAATACAAGATGGTCAGGATGAGGAAGAACAATGTCTCTGGTGGGAGGCACTTTTGCTTGCTAATTTGAGCCAAGAGACTTGTGAAAAGCTGAACCATATATTCGTCGACATTTCGACCCAGATGATGCACTATTTAAAGGTCATGGCTGGTCTTCTTGTGTTCCAACTGAACTAAACCATGCTAATTATGCGACCCTGGCCTATAGTGAAGAATATATTGCCAAACTGATCCAGGAACAGGGTGACTCAACCTTTCTACTGGGTCCCAACACTGTATCACTTGATGCCACCCTAAATCACAAATTAGCAAAACTTGAGAGGCTCAAAAAGAAATTGATTTGTTCACGCCTTCATGGTCATGTGTTGAACAAATATTTACAGGCTAATATAATCCCGAAAGGCCTGCAAGTCAGAAATGAGCCCGCTATTTTTATAGACGTCCCAAAGTTCAGAGAGGGCTTTAGTTTTGTTGCGAACAACTGCTCCAGGCACTGGATAGTGCTAGGTATTGAAACCGCAATTGAGTACGTAAGGAAATTGACATTAGAAATAGCGGAGATTAAAAAAGACATCATTGAAGATAGAGCTTTGACTAACGCGAAGTAAGCACTGGAACGAGCTGAGAAAACACTAGCTGAGTTCAACACAGTGACACTGAATAGAAAGTTGGATAAATTAACAAAAGACGTAAGAAATTACGATAAGAAAGTCACTTACCCCTATCTGGCAGAGGAGTACTATCAGCAGGATAGCCAGGGGTTTTTTACAAATAGGAGTAGACAAGGACCTAGGAGGTTTGCGACTTTCTCGGACTCCTCCTTTGGTAGCGGTTCTGACACGGATTCAGACAGACCCTCCACTAGCCGTCAAGGGAATGAGGGACAAAGGTACCAGGACAGCCAACATTTTTTAGGAGAAGGCAATCGCAGCTCCAACAGAGGGGGGGGCACAGAGCAGAACTGGGAGTGTCAAAGAGGATGGAACAGGGGCAGGAACAACCAAAGGGGCAAATCACAAGTGAGGTTCTACCAACCGGAATCAGACGGCGAGATCCAAACACGCAGACAAACATACAGATGGTAGTCGACATGTCCTTTGGGCTACAGACACAAATCATAGACCCCAGTGACACTGATCTTGGATCCACAGACCTTTGGCTTGAGCAGACTTCCAACTCTATGCCCCAAACCCTTGAACCCCCAGAGACTACACATACGGGGCACTCACCTTTGCCGATGTCTCTACTCACCGGGAGTGTATCTGCATCCTTGGAACATGTCCACATTCCTGACCCTGCCCAAGGAGTTCTCAATACCATGACGATTGCTAACTTTGATCCCATCATCAATCTGTCCGACTATAGGCTTTCGGACGCAGAGAAACACATTCTTTCAAAAGAATTAACTTTTGTTCCGACCTTTCCACCAACTCCTTCAACATTAAGTTCGAGGTACAAAGGTTTTTCAGAAAAATAAGACTCAAATATTTTTCCAACAAGGAATACAACCCCACTGCTGCCGCCACTAACTTTAGACCACCATCTACCTTCACTCCTGCTGGATACCTGATGAGTCAAAAAATCTTGGCATACGAACAGATTGTCCTCAAAGAAACCATGGACCTACTTAAAAACCGTAAATATATCAAGTATAACATCAGCAGAGAAGAAAGGCTCGCTCTAGAGTCGTTAGGAATCAACGAGACCATTGTCATCAAGGCGGCCGACAAGGGTGGAGCAGTGGTCGTGCAGAATACGCCTGACTACATACATGAGATTGAGCAACAACTGAGTGTGTGAGAGAGCTACCAACCAATACCTAAGCATCCCACATAATACATAAGAAACTAATTGAGAATCTGACCAAGGATGGGCTCGCCCAGGGATTCCTGAGTCAACACGAACACAACTTCCTTAATAAAAAGGAACCCAGGATCCCCACAATATACACTCTACCGAAAGTTCACAAATACTTGGAAAAACCCCCGGGAAGGCCGATTGTCTCTGGATGTGGTTCATTCCTGGAACCCCTCAACCAGTATATCGACAACTTCCTTCAACCTTGGGTTATGAAAACCAAATCGTTTGTAAGAGACACGATGCACGTCAATCAGCTATTGGAAGGTCAACCCTTTGACACCGACACCCAGCTTTTGGTGACCCTCGATGTGTCTTCACTAGCATACCACAGATGAGGGCACTGGAAGTGACCAAAGAAACCCTGGAAAAACGCCCCAGACCACATTGGATCCCAACTGGATTCTTGGTATCTTTACTGGATATTGCAATGACAAAGAATTACTTCGTCTTCAGGAACCAGTATTACTACCAATGCAAAGGCGTCGCAATGGGGGCGGGGTTTGCTCCCAGCCTAGCAAACCTTTTCATGGACTCGTATGAGGATGAACACCTCTACAACCCCACCAACCCCTTCATTGACCATATCGCTGCATGGAAGCGGTATATAGATGACGTGCTGATGATATGGTCAGGCACTGAATCACGCTTGATTGATTTCAAAGATTGGCTAAACAGCAGATCCAGCGACATCCAGTTCAAGATGTCTTACAGTAACCAAAACATCAACTTCTTGGACTTGAACTTTGGAGTAGAGGAAGGGTTATTATTCACGGATCTCTACAGAAAGCCTACAGAAAGAAACACCTTGCTCAAGTATGATTCACATCATCCAAGGAGCCTGAGCGACAACTTGCCCTACGGGCAATTTCTTAGGCTGAGGAGAAACTGCACCCGGAGGACTGACTTCTTTAAAGAAACTGAGACCCTGACAAACCGTCTCAGGGAAAGAGGATACCCCCTTAGGTTGCTCAAACGAGCGGAGAAACGAGCTTGGTACTGTCCCCGAGACTCCCTCCTTGAAGTGAAACCACCAACAGGGCGGGATAACATTGTCTGCATCACCACGTTCAACTCAAGAAGTAATGAGATCAAAAAGATTGTGAAAAAATATTGGAGCTTAGTCTCCAGTGATCTTGGCACAACTAAGGATCCCATCTTTGCCTGCAAGAGAGGAAGGAACATAAAGGACAACGTGGTAAAAGCCTACCTGGAACCCCCTACACACCCAGATATAAGGAATATGCTGGGTCTGCCCCCGATGACCGGACACCACAAGTGTGGCCACTGGAAGGCCTGCTCACAAACAGTGGAAGGCGCATCATTCACACACCAAAGCAGAACTTATAATCTTCCCGTGCCCACGAATTGCAACAGCAGCAATGTTATATATGCAATCAAATGCCCCTGCGACATGTTATACATAGGACAAACCACACAAAAGATTAAGGCCAGAGTTCTACAGCACATGAGCAGGGTTAGATGCAGAGTACAAGGGGCGCCCTTAGTTGAACATTGCGTTTCATTTGATCACACACCAGAAAGCCTAAAATGGTGGGTGGTGGAAAAGATACGTGCCCAGGGGTACCCAGGGGTGGCGCAATCACTGCATCATTGAGCTTCAAGGAGTGCAAGTGGATTCACATTCTTAACACTGTTGACGAAGGACTAAATGAACAGGAGGAGACCTTGAAACAAATAGGCCAACTGTGAAAGAATGAGAGTGCCATGTCACACCATACTGCATTAGGGACTGGCACCCCACTGTAACCTTGTAAACGCCTGTCCTACTGAGCCTGTTAGCTTCCCCTCACTCCTGTCTCTATATTATTCTCTAATTTGTGTTATGAGCAAGTATATCAATGTCCTAACTATTTAAAATCACGTTGTCCTATGAACAACCAAGTTTTACTTACCATACTGGCTATCTGCATAAGCATTTTCCATACACCTATTTTATGCATGAATACCGTGTATATTGACATGCACAATCCTGTATGAACTGCCTGCTAAATGAATTTTACAACGCTGATCAAATGTATACGAATACAACTTGCATATGCGTGATCATCCTGAAACACGATGACGCTCATTTCCAAGCGTCACCGCTCGTATAGTCTTTATAATATCATGTATGAACTGTCTGTTAATGAATTTTACAATGCTGATCAAATGTATACAAATACGCCCTTGATATGCCTTAATGACTTGCATATGCATGATCATCCCGAAACACGATGACGCTTAGTTCCAAGCGTCACCACTCGTAATTTACATGCCGTCAGTCATTTCTCCAAAAGACGCCACAGACAGCATCTAGCTGCTGTCAGCGGCCGCACTTGTTCATGGCGTGCACGCTGTCAAAGTGCACACACCCCCCTCTCATTGGTCCATTCGGTTAGACGTCACGCATGTCACTAAGCAGTTGCCAGGGGTAACGCACACTAACTACGTGCGCTGGGGGGCGGAGCTAGCTCGCAGTGAAGATGGCCGCCTAGGCGAGTAGCTCCGAGCGACCGTTTTACTATCCTGCACTGATCCGTCAGCTGAAACGAGCTGCAGGCTCTACTGGCGCTGTTTGAGGAGCCGGGAGAGCTCAGGCACACAAAGACCTGACTCCGACACCTGTTGCTGCTCTGACGGGGACGACAGGAGCCTTGATCGGCGCGGGGCGGACCCAGGCCGAGATCCCCGGACTCGCGTACAGCATCGAGGCAGACCAGAGATGCCCTACGCCCGACACCCAGCTGGGCGGCCTGCGGTCGCGCTGGTAGTGGCGCGCCGATGGTGGGAGTGCCCACAACAAGAAGCTAGCTGGTAGCGGCGGTGGTGTAGAGATACAGGACAGCAGGCCAGATATCTCGCTCGATCTGGATCGTGAGGGAGCGGCTGTCGGTGGTCGGGCAGTGGCGGCGCACCGCCAGGAGGCGAGGGCGGGCTCCGGCGCAGCGAAAAGCGACACTGGCAGGAACGCCTGGGGAAACTTGGACGTGCACCAGCGCTTGTGAACAGGTTTGTTGGTGGAGGGCGGGGGCCCCTTTAACCTGCATTGCTGGAACGATTGAGGTGACGACGAAGCCCGCCTTTTTCGAGAGAGCAGGTGGGGGTCCTGACTGCTATCACTGCCGCATTCGGAACACGCATGGCGGCCGTCTGCTGATGCCCGGTGGCCCCTGGTGGTGCGCCGCGCGCTGTGGGACATCTCTACGCCCCTGAGAGGTACTCTACATTGCGGTGGGATTGGGCCCCACCACGCTGCCCAGGGAGGGGGGGCAGAGCGCGATATTGTGGCACTTGGGACGCGCTCTGGAAGCTACAGCGCAGTCTCACCCCCTTGTGGGATCTACTACGCGGGGCCTGCTGCTGGGACTTTGGCGGAGGGCTTGGTCCCTGATGGGCCCGTGGCCAAGCTTGGGGAGACCTGAGCGGTGACTCTGCTGAAGGCTGGATAACAGGCCCGGGGGGGCAATGCTGACACTTCAACGCTCCGCTGGCACATACTGGTGGGGCCGGGTCAGCTACTACACAACGACAGGAGTCTTGCTTCCCTACACTACTGACCCAGGGCCTGGCCTGATCGACATCTTGCTCCCCGGGAGACATTGTGCCACTTCTTGCGGGGTACCTGTGGCGGGCCTACTCCGCTCCGCCTGGTTGCATCTACAGAGCCGTGTGAAGACAGCGGTGATAGCTACGCACACCTAGGTCCCGTTTTGGTTTCCGCCAGTGGGCAAAGTGGGCAAAGTGGATAAATCACAACCGAAGCTGACGTTTGACCAGCGTAAATCCAAGGGGCGCGATGCGGCTGCTAATGAGGAGGAAGCCACACAAGACCCACCCCAGGACGAAGTAGATGGCGATATTTGCACTATGCTCGCTGCGATGGAAAGGGGTCTGCAGAGCAGCCTTTCGGTCCTGGGCACCAAGATAGACTCTCTTTCCTATCGCATGGATAGAATGTCCGAACGGCTGGACAAACATGCGGAACGCTTAGATATGTCAGAGCGCCGGGTTACTGAAGTCGAGGAGGCCCAAACAATGCTGGACACTGAGCACAAACAACTGGGGAAAGTGCTGCAAGTTCTCCAAGATAAGACCGAGGACCTGGAAGCGCGGTCTCTGCGCAGTAATCTCAGAATCACTGGTCTGCCGGAATCAACCCAGACCGGCAACATGGAGAAGTTTGTTGAGAAACTGCTAGTTACACTACTCGGTGACGACACCTTCTCACCCATGTTCATTTTCGAGCGGGCGCACCGGTCCTTGGGCCCCCGCCCCGCCCCTGGCGGTGCTCAGAGGCCGGTCATAGCGAAACTACTTAACTATTGTGACAGAGATGCGGCGCTGAGGGCTGCCAGGGCCAAGCAACCGCTCCAATACGAGGGCTCCACTATTTCCCTGTTCCCGGACTTCACGCTTAAAGTACAAGATGCACGCCGACAGTTTGCTCCCTTGAAGAAGCAGCTCCGTGAGCAAAACCTGGACTATGCTATGTTATACCCGGCCCGGCTCCGGGTCAACCGACAGGGACAGTCACGCATTTCTGTAGACCCTAAGGCCTTGCAGAAGGCCCTAAAAGACTGGGCTAAGGAAAAGAGATACAGCCCGGAGAGAGACTCTTGTGAGGGGGCTACAGGTGGTGTCCTGGACGAACAGGACTGAACTTCTGCACTCTATTTCCACAGATAAGCAAGTTGCTCAGGGGATAGTGCTGAGCGGTCACCTAGTGATGTTCACGGGGATTGTAATCTGTGGTGATTTCAATGTTTCTAGTCGCACTACAGCTACAGTTTAGTGTCTATAATGGGGCTTACGACTAGAATGAAGTTAGTTATGACGATCAAAATGTTAGACGACCACAGTTAAAGTTTGATATGTGGGCATTAGCGGGGTCGGAGATCCGTATATGTATAGGTGTACATACAACTGGGCGTATGTCCGTGATTGTATCTCTTTTTTTCAGACGCTTCATTGTAACTGACGGTGCGAGGAGCTGAGACCTGATTGGGGTTATATTCCCACGAGTCTCCTATATTCTTGATTTTACCAAGCATGCTACCTCTGCCCGCGTGTGTTACACACACTCGGGGAACTGTGTTTGGGGGGGTTGGGAAGGGGGGTTTCTCTTTGTGGATTCTACAATGCCTTTTTTTAGTTTATTACCTACTAAGAGAGTATGGGGGGATCTTTGTTATTCTGCCGTCCGGTCATGGTTGGGGTTTGCCTGGCGTGGGAGGGGGGGGTCGCAATGGGTGGGGTATGGTTTGTTGTGGGTGGTGGGAGGGGGGTACTGAGACTCATGTTGCTGGTTTCTGCAGACTGCAGAGAAGACGTATCGGTATTTTGCACGCATTCTGAACAATCGACACATATGCAACAACACTGGAATGTTGGCCACCCCCATGGCAGGTGAGGGATATTGTGATAAAGCCGCTGGATCTGACACTGTTAGAGCATTAACTTGGAACGTACGTGACCTCAATGACCACAGAAAGGTGCGTAAGGTTCTGAGATACCTGGATAGGCATGACGTAGACATCGCACTTTTGCAGGAAACACACCTCCCACTTAATAGCCCTATTCTGCGCGCCAGAGGACTTCTGGGCAACATTCATGCGTCAGGGTTTACCACACACGCAAGAGGTGTTTTGACATGGGTGAACCCCAAAAAATCGTTTAAATTGGAGCCTTTGCTGTCAGACTCGGAGGGCAGGTTCACGATTACTAGATGCAGAGGGAGGGGTCTGGAGCTCCTACTGATCAATGTCTATGGCCCAAATTATGATGACCCGGATTTTTATAAGCATCTCGCTGATATGGTGGGCCCACAAGTGGGTGGACGAACTTTATGGGGAGGTGATTTTAACTTTGTCCGAGACCCCATGTTGGATAGGTCTGCGGGACCGGAGAGACGCATTTCGGCGTCGGCAATCGCTATGGAAAGCGCATTACTACTCTTTGACCTGCTTGATGTTTGGCGACAACGACACCCGACACAAGGGGGATACACACACTATTCTGCATACTATGATACACATACTAGAATTGACTACTGGTTTGTAACTCGACAACTTTACACAAATGTAAGTGCTTGTAAGATTCTCCCCCGCACTTTCTCTGACCATTCCCCGCTTCTATTGCTGTTAGAGGCCCCGAGAACTCACATACCCCCCTTCACTTGGAGGTTTCCGCCCTACTCCTTACTAGACACCGTATTTAAGGAAGGACTGACTGACGCTATAGAAGTATTCTTTGAAAAGAATGTGGGCTCTGTAGATTCCATTCATACGGTCTGGGACGCATTCAAAGTGTATATCCGAGGCATAGCCATCTCTAAACACGCGGGTGTCCTTAAGTCGATCCGGACCCGACTTGCATCTCTAGAACACAAATTGGCGGCGCTGGAGCAGGCTATGTTAGCAAGGCCCTCCGATGAGATCACACAAGAAATTAAACAAACGCTGGAAGAGTATTATACCGAGGCAGACTTGGAGATTAAACACTTGGGAAAATACGCTACTGCTCGGGTCTATGGGGAGGCGGAGCGCCCTGGGACGATGCTTGCGCAATTACTTCGACAGCGCAGAGATAGATCTGCTGTCCCGGAACTCACGACTATAGACGGTGATCCTTTGATTAATGAGTCGGAAGTTGCGCAGCAATTCCGGCGATATTACTCAGAGTTGTATGCCACACGGGGTGGTTGTGAAGAGGAGCAAATACTGGACTATCTGACCCATATTAAGTTACTGTGGTTAACCGACACCCACCGCGAATTCTTGATGCGACCGATTGAGCGGGAAGAAATATTACTCGCACTATCCAATATGGGCACAGGGCGTGCAGCGGGCGGGGATGGCCTTACGGTAGCCTTTTATAAGGCGTTCATTGAGCTGCTGTTGCCGCAGTTACTCATGCTATATGTGGATATGTGTGATACTGGTACGATGCCGCCCTCGATGAGAGAAGCAATTATAGTTGCTATCCTCAAACCGGGGAAACCCCCAGATAATTGTGCATCGTATCGCCCCCTTTCTTTGTTGAATGTTGACACAAAAATTTTTGCGAAAATACTTGCAAATAGACTAGTTCCTCTGGTGCCTACCTTAGTAGCACCAGAACAAGCCGGTTTTGTCCCGGGCCGGAATTTGACATATAATTTACGGACGGTATTCGCTGCCCTACAGCATACTAGACCGGAGATCCCAGCCATAGCGATCTTTTTGGATATGGAGAAGGCTTTCGACTCTGTCGAATGGCCTTTTCTGAGACAGGTTCTTACTAGAATGGGTGTTGGGAGGATTTTTCTACAGCTCCTCGGGGTATATTATTACTCCCCTACAGCTCGTATCAAAATAGGGGACTTAGTCACAAATCCTATCCCGATTTCTAGGGGTACTAGACAGGGTTGCCCCCTGTCCCCCATTCTGTACGCCCTGGCTGCCGAACCCCTAGCCTGTGCGCTTCGTGAGTATCACTGCCATAGGGGTGTACAGTTCCCCGGTCATGGGCTGATAGTCTCTACCTACGCGGACGATACTTTACTTTATGTTCGCCACCCGAACGATAACCTCTCTCCAGTACTGCGTGAGGTTATACTCTTTGGTTCCATGTCGGGCATAAATGTTAACTGGAATAAATCCATTATGTTCCCTCTAACTCCGGCCACTCCTCCTATGGAACCTGATTACCCACTGCAATGGTCCACTGAAGCGGTGAGGTATTTGGGAGTTAAGATACATACAGATTCCGAAGTAGTGCTTAGGGAGAATTACGGCGTGGCAGTTAACAAGCTAGAGGATGATATTACTAGATGGGTTCGGCTCCCACTGACCCTACTGGGCAGAGTGTCACTTATGAAAATGGTAGTATTGCCACGCTTTCTTTTCCTCTTCACAAGTATCCCCATGGTGTTACCGCAGGTCTTCTTTCGTAAACTCAGGTCCCTCCTGATCCGTCTTGCATGGGCGGGGAAGCAGGCCCGCGTAAGCTGGCGGACACTTACTCTCCCGTACTCCATGGGGGGGTTGGGCGCCCCTGATCTGGAGTTATATTACAGAGCAGCACAGAGCGCACAGGCATATCAATGGATCCACGGTCCAGCTGACACACCACATATACGTATCGAAACAGTGGTGGCTGCCCCAAAACCCCTACCAGCTTTGCTGTTTTCGCCACCGGATAGGCGCACTGGGATCCTAGACTCCCTGAACACGGTGAGACATGCTTGGTTCTCCCTACTACAACTGCAGGCTGGTGCGATTCTGTACTCCCCGGTCGCCTTACTCGACTGGTGTGAGTGGCTCCCGCCATGTATGGATAAAGGAGTTGTGAGAGCTCTTAGAATACTCGGAGTACAACACATTGGTGACCTGTTTGCGGATGGGGTGGCCAAGAGCTGGGGAGCTATGGTAGAGCAGGACACACCGCCCACCCCTCTTACACGATTCCAGTTTCACAGAGTTAGACATGCACTGGCCGAGCTACTGGGGGATGATATGGCTGAACCCCCCGAACTGACAGCTTTGACTGCCCTTATCCAATCCCAGACGCCTAGGAAAATGATAACCAAAATTTATCACAGCTCGATGTCACATCGACAGCATAGTTACTCCAAAGCGAGATTGGCCTGGCAACGGGACTTACACAGTGACATTACTGACGAAATATGGGCATATTGCTGTATGAACACTAAACGCATTTCCCTTAATGGGAGACATAGATTAATACATTTTAAGTTCCTGAATAGGGTTTATTACACCCCGGCACGTCTGCACAGATATGGCTTGAGTGAGGAGTCCACCTGTGACAGGTGCAGTGCCCTAACTGCTGACTTTTTTCATTTAGCCTGGACGTGCCCTGGGATAGCCAATTTTTGGGCACGGGTCTTTGCGGAACTGAACCAAGTCACGGAATTGTCCCTAACTCCGGACCCCCTGCTGGCCCTACTTGGGTACTCCAAGACTCTTCCCAAAATGTCACGGAGGTTGATAGATATGGGCCTGTTATTAGCTAAAAGATGTGTGGCCATATGCTGGTTACGAGGACCCCTCCCTACAATAGCGCAATGGTCACGAGACATATTATATTGTAGTACCCAGACTGAATATTATAGCGAGTTACTACCTCCACGAAATCGACCGAAAAATTTCTGGGCGTTGTACAAAACATTTGTTGAGACCAGAGGTACGAATGGGGAGGGAAGCGGGATGGAGGTGCTGGAGTCTGTTAATGCTACAGAATAGTACTACAGGAGTGCTCTCCGTAGCCTAGATTGTATATACATCATGCTGCAATGATGACGGTGTTCTGACTCCAGTGAGCGACGGAAAATTGACACCTATATTGTAAATGTCATGGGAACAGTATAAATATCTTATTGCCGTATGTAATAGACAGTGTATTGATGGGCGTTGCACTTATGTATAAACAGCAGTATTGTATGAGTCTCGTGCTATGTTTTGAAAATTTCAATAAAGAGATTAATTTTTAAAAAAAACTACGTGCACTATACCCTCTACGCGCGGCCAGTTCGAGTACTTATTCGCACCCTGGACAGTTGACCGCCAGACTGCTGCGTGATTAGTACTCCATGCCAGGTAAGCGGGATCACTGCCCCTTTTGAGCGCATCTCAGATCCAGAGCGCATATTTGATATTGACCGAAGTTCACCGCCCAATTTCTTCACGTTTTTTCAGGATTGATAACTGGCTAGCAGTTGGGATCGGATTCCAAACCCCCCCGCGGCGGCCGATTTTCTTCAAACGGCCAACCCGCAACTGATTACTAGGTAAGGCTCAGTCAGTCCACTGTGTCTTGCCCTCACCAGGTTCGCATTGCACCAAGTTTTGTTAACATCTTCGTATATATATTTTTACCTGTAGATCTATCCAGACCACTTGAACTTAAAGTTTTCGCTGGACGCAACTCAAAGACTCCGCTCTTGAGTAACGTCACTAACCCTTGCTGGTGAGCCCGTTTTTTCCCCTGATTTTTCCCTGTCTTCTCCGACCCAAATAGCAACACGCACCTGGGTATTTTAATTGAGCACGTAATAATTTTACCTCTTAAGTATTGTTGCTGTCACTCACTGGAGATTGCCACATCCGTGACTCCTCCATAATTCCAACCAAGGGATTAGATCCTTTGAGCCCCTGGGGCCCGCATTCAGCACCTTTGGGCACCTCAAACTAACTACCCGTTACTCACTATTGATACGGTACACCATTAACTGCGCATATCATCCAGAACCATGTCGCATAATTAGCGCGGTTTAGTTCAGTTGGAACACAATGATGAATACTCCCTTTAATACTGTCAGGCTGTCATCTGCCACCCCCCCTGTCCTGAAGAAGACCCGCCATGACCTTTAAATAGTGCATCATCTGGGTTGAAACGTCGACGAATATATGGTTCAGCTTTTCACAAGTCTCTTGGCTCAAATTAGCAAGCAAAAGTGCTGCCCACCAGAGACATTGTTCTTCCTCATCCTGACCATCTTGTATTTAATCTTCTTGTTAAACTGTACATACTCTCACATTGTATATATGATATCCACTGCACCACTTTCACTGAGCACCTTAAGTCACTTTATTACATGTCACCTGTAAACTTATTCACTTGACAGCCTCCATCAAATTGTGTGTATATACCTTGAAATCATATAAAATAAGAAGTTCCCAAACATTCAATAGTTGGTGTTGTTGTGTTCCAACTACATGTAACATACATGTCGTTTTCTTAAAATAATTTGACCTCTTTTCTGATTCTGTACAATGTTTAATTTGTTTACATCTTTGATTCACTCTTTTTATGTAAAGTGATTGTTGACCCTGACAGGACCATTGTAGCTTTCTATATATACACCCAGGTTCTGAGGGACACAGGGTTACCCCATTGTAGTTATAATTAACTAGTGCAGGTGTATACCTGCGAGGGTTCTTTTTACTCTCATTCGTTGTTACAAGCCAATATAATTCAAAGTATGTCAGAAAACGAAACCCTGGCCTATAGTGAAGAATATATTGCCAAACTGATCCATGAACAGGGTAACTCGACCTTTCTACTGGGTCCCAACTTTGTATCACTTGATGCCACCCTGAATGACAAATTAGCAAAACTTGAGAGGCTCAAAAAGAAATTGATTCGTTCACGCCTTTATGGCCATGTGTTGACCAAATATTTACAGGCTAATATAATCCCGAAAGGCCTGCAAGTCAGAAATGAGCCTGCTATTTTTATAGACGTCCCAAAGTTCAGAGAGGGCTTTAGTTTTGTTGCGAACAACTGCTCCAGGCACTGGATGGTGCTAGGTATTGAAACTGCAATTGAGTACGCAAGGAAATTAACATTAGAAATAGCGGAGATTAAAAAAGACATCATTGAAGATAGAGCTTTGACTAACGCGAAGGAAGCACTGGAACGAGCTGAGAAAACACTAGCTTTGTTCAACACAGTGACACTGAATAGAAAGTTGGATAAATTAACAAAAGACATAAGAAATTACGATAAGAAAGTCACTTACCCCTATCTGGCAGACGAGTACTATCAGCAGGAAAGCCAGGGTTTTTTTACAAATAGGAGTAGACAAGGACCTAGGAGGTTTGCGACTTTCTCGGAGTCCTCCTTTGGTAGCGGTTCTGATACGGATTCAGACAGACCCTCCACTAGCCTTCAAGGGAATCAGGGACAAATGAAATGAAAATAGGTATTTATAAAGTGCCCGGCTACTCACAAAGAGTGTCCCGGCGCTAAACCACCAAAAACCGAAACAGGATGAGCTCCTCCTAACCTACCAGAGTGCTATTGCTGAAACAACCAGGTTTTTAGTTGTCTCCTAAAAAGCAACAAGTTCTGGGCCTGTCTGAGATACAAAGGCAGATCATTCCACAGGCGCGCTGCTAAAACCTGATAGGAACGTCCCCCCGCCAGAGAGCGGGCAAACTTGGGGATGAGCATGAGGGACTGTCCTGAAGACCTCAAGACCCGTTGGGGCTGATAGTGTTGGATCCTCCTTTTCAGATAAACGGCGCCCGTACCATGGAATGCTTGATAGGCCAGCACTAAAGCCTTAAACTGGATCCTCTTTCTGACCGGGAGCCAGTGCAATGCCTTCAGGTGGGGCGACATATGCATTCTGGGATTTACCATAAGAATAGCTCTGGCTGCGGCGTTCTGAACAACCTGCAGCCGATTGAGCAAATATTCTGGTAAGTCCAGATACAGGACATTCACATAGTCCAACCTGGATGAAATTAGGGTTTGCACTACGGTTTTCCGGTATTCAACCGGTAGCAGGGGAAGAACGTTTTTACCATTTTTATCAGACCAAAACATGTGCCAGCAATGGTTTGAATTTGGGTCTTCATCGCTAGACTAGCATCCAGTTTAACTCCCAAGTTCTTTACCGTACTAACTGGAGCAGAGGGAGGAGACATGTCACAGGGCCACCATAGGCTCCAATCCTCACATGGTGGGCAACCAAAAAAGATAATTTCAGATTTTTCCGGGTTGCACTTTAGTTGGGTGAGTCGCATCCAAGAAAAGACCTCCGTCAAACATCTGTTAATCTCCTTCCCACTGAAGTTTGCCCCTTTGTCGCACGTGAACAGCAGTTGTGTATCATCGGTGTAAGAAATAATCTTCGCTCCGTGCGACTCTGCTAGGAGAGCAAGTGGGGCCATATAAATGTTAAAGAGCGTTGGGCTCAGAATTGCACCCTGTGGGACGCCCACCTTCGTAGGTGGAATTGCGGCTGATAGGGGAGGGGACCCAATTTCCTTCTGCCGCTCGCTCAGAATGGAGGCGAACCATTTGTATTCCGTGCCCCCAATACCACACTCCATCAACCTTCGCAGGAGCCAGTCATGGGGCACGGTATCAAAGGCCGCAGAAAGGTCCAACAATATCACCACAGCGCTGCCCCCTTTGTCCATCTGAGTTTTAATAATTTCAGAAACTTCCAGTAACGCTGTTTCAGTACTAAGGGAGGCTCTAAAGCCTGACTGATTATCATGGAGAACATGGTTCACTTCCACATAGTTCGTTAGCACTGACTTAACGTACTTTTCAAGGCCCTTTGAGAAAAAAGGCAACAAAGATATGGGCCTATAATTGGAGGAAACTGCAAGATCAGATGTAGGTTTATTTAAAAGTGGAATGATTTTTGCCTTTTTCCAGCAGCTGGGTACCGTTCCCATTTCGAGCGAGGTCCAGGACAACCAACATTTTTTAGGGGAAGACAATCACAGCTCCAACAGAGGGGGGGCACAGAGCAGAACTGGGAGCGTCAAAGAGGGTGGAACAGGGGCAGGAACAACCAAAGGGGCAACTCACAAGTGAGGTTCTACCAACCGGAATCACACTGCGAGATCCAAACACGCAGACAAACATACAGATGGTAGTCGACATGTCCTCTGGGCCACAGACACAAATCATAGACCCCAGTGACACTGATCTTGGATCCACAGACCTTTGGCTTGAGCAGACTTCCAACTCTATGCCCCAAACCCTTGAACCCCCAGAGACTACACATACGGGGCACTCACCTTTGCCGATGTCTCTACACACCGGTAGTGTATCTGCATCCTTGGAACATATCCACATTCCTGACCCTGCCCAAGAAGTTCTCAATACCATGACGATTGCTAACTTTGATCCCATCATCAATCTGTTCGACTATAGACTTTCGGATGCAGAGAAACGCATTCTTTCAAAAGGATTAACTTTTGTTCCGAGCTCTCCACCCGACTCCTTCAACATTAAGTTGGAGTTACAAAGGTTTTTCAGCAAAATAAGACTCAAATATCATTTTTCCAACAAGGAATACAACCCCACTGCTGCCACCACTAACTTTAGACCACCATCTACCGTCACTCCTGCTGGATACCTGATGAGTCAAAAAATCTTGGCATATGAACAGATTGTCCTCAAAGAAACCATGGACCTACTTAAAAAACGTAAATATATCAAGTATAACATCAGCAGAGAAGAAAGGCTCACTCTACAGTCATTAGGAACCAACGAGACCATTGTCATCAAGGCGGCCGACAAGGGTGGAGCAGTGGTCGTGCAGAATACACCTGACTACATACATGAGATTGAGCAACAACTGAGTGTGGGAGAGAGCTACCAACCAATACCTAAGAATCCCACACCGGAGATTAAGAAACTAATTGAGAATCTGACGAAGGATGGGCTCGCCCAGGGATTCCTGAGTCAACACGAACACGACTTCCTTAATAAAAAGGAACCCAGGATCCCCACACTATACACTCTACCGAAAGTTCACAAATGCTTGGAAAAACCCCCGGGAAGGCTGATCGTCTCAGGATGTGGTTCACTCTTGGAACCCCTCAACCAGTATATCGACAACTTCCTTCAACCTTGGGTTATGAAAACCAAATCGTTTGTAAGAGACACGAGGCACGTCATTCAGTTATTGGAAGGTCAACCCTTTGACACCGACACCCAGCTTTTGATGACCCTCGATGTGTCTTCACTGTACACTAGCATACCACAGATGAGGGCACTGGAAGTGACCAAAGAAACCCTGGAAAAACGCCCCAGACGACATTGGATCCCAACTGGATTCTTGGTATCATTACTGGATATTGCAATGACAAAGAATTACTTCGTCTTCAGGAACCAATATTACTACCAATGCAAAGGCGTCTCAATGGGGGCTGGGTTTGCTCCCAGCCTAGCAAACCTTTTCATGGACTCGTATGAGGATGAACACCTCTACAACCCCACCAACCCCTTCATTGACCATATCGCTACATGGAAGCGGTATTTAGATGACGTGCTGATGATATGGTTTGGCACTGAATCACGCTTGATTGATTTCAAAGATTGGCTAAACAGCAGATCCAGCGACATCCAGTTCACGATGTCTTACAGTAACCAAAACATCAACTTCTTGGACTTGACCTTTGGAGTAGAGGAAGGGTTATTATTCACGGACCTCTACAGAAAGCCTATAGAAAGAAACACCTTGCTCAAGTATGATTCACATCGTCCAAGGAGCCTGAGAGACAACTTGCCCTACGGGCAATTTCTTAGGCTGAGGAGAAACTGCACCCGGAGGACTGACTTCTTTAAAGAAACTGAGACCCTGACAAACCGTCTCAGGGAAAGAGGATACCCCCTTGGGTTGCTCAAACGAGCGAAGAAACGAGCTTGGTACTGTCCCCGAGACTCCCTCCTTGAAGTGAAACCACCAACAGGACGGGATAACATTGTCTGCGTCACCACGTTCAACTCAAGAAGTAATGAGATCAAAAATATTGTGAAAAAATATTGGAGCTTAGTCTCCAGTGAACTTGGCACAACTGAGGATCCCATCTTTGCCTTCAAGAGAGGAAGGAACATAAAGAACAACGTGGTAAAAGCCTACCTGGAACCCCCTACACCCCCAGATATAAGGAATATGCTGGGTCTGCCCCCGATGACCGGACACCACAAGTGTGGCCACTGCAAGGCCTGCTCACAAACAGTGGAAGGTGCATCATTCACACACCAAAGCAGAACTTATAATCTTCCCATGCACACGAATTGCAACAGCAGCAATGTTATATATGCAATCAAATCCCCCTGCGACATGTAATACATAGGACAAACCACACAAAAGGTTAAGGCCAGAGTTCTACAGCACATGAGCAGGGTTAGATGCAGAGTACAAGGGGCGCCCCTAGTTGAACACTGCGTTTCATTCGATCACACACCAGAAAGCCTAAAATGGTGGGTGGTGGAAAAGATATGTGCACACCCCAGGGGTGGCGCAATCACTACATCATTGAGCTTCAAGGAGTGCAAGTGGATTCACGTTCTTAACACTGTTGACGAAGGACTAAATGAACAGGAGGAGACCTTGAAATAAATAGGCCAACTGTGAAAAAATGAGAGTGCCACGTCACACCATACTGCATTAGGGACTGGCACCCCACTGTTACCTTGTAAACGCCTGTCCTACTGAGCCTGTTAGCTTCCCCTCACTCCTGTCTCTATATTATTCTCTAATTTGTGTTATGAGCAAGTATATCAATGTCCTAACTATTTAAAATCACATTGTCCTATGAACAACCAAGTTTTACTTACCATACTGGCTATCTGCATAAGCATTTTCCATACAACTATTTTATGCATGAATACCGTGTATATTGACATGCACAATCCTGTATGAACTGCCTGCTAAATGAATTTTACAATGCTGATCAAATGTATACGAATACAACTTGCATATGCGTGATCATCCTGAAACACGATGACGCTCATTTCCAAGCGTCACCGCTCGTATAGTCTTTATAATATCATGTATGAACTGTCTGTTAATGAATTTTACAATGCTGATCAAATGTATACAAATACGCCCTTGATATGCCTTAACGACTTGCATATGCATGATCATCCCGAAACACGATGACGCTTAGTTCCAAGCGTCACCACTCATAATTTACATGCCATCAGTCATTTCTCCACAAGATGCCACAGACAGCATCTAGCTGCTGTCAGCGGCCGCACTTGTTCATGGCGCGCACGCTGTCAAAGTGCACTCCCCCTCTCATTGGTCCATTCGGTTTGATGTCACGCACGTCACTAAGCAGTTGCCAGGGGTAACGCACACTAACTACGTGCGCTTTACCCTGTACGCGTGGCCGGTTCGAGTACTTATTCACACCCTGGACAGTCGACCGCCAGACTGCTGCGTCATTAGTACTTCATGCCAGGTAAGCGGGATCCCTGCCCCTTTTGAGCGCATCTCAGATCCAGAGCGCGTATTTAATATTGACCGGAGTTCACCGCCCAATTTCTTCACGTTTTTTCAGGATTGATAACTGGCTAGCAGTTGGGATCGGATTCCAAACCCCCCCGCGGCGGCTGATTTTCTTCAAACGGCCAACCCGCAACTGATTACTAGGTAAGGCTCAGTCAGTCCACTGTGTCTTGCCCTCACCAGGTTCGCATTGCACCAAGTTTTGTTAACATCTTTGTATATATATTTTTACCTGTAGATCCATCCAGACCACTTGAACTTAAAGTTTTCGCTGGCCGCAACTCAAAGACTCCGCTCTTGAGTAACGTCACTAACTCTTGCTGGTGAGCCCGTTTTTTTCCCTGATTTTTCCCTGTCTTCTCTGACCCAAATAGCAACACGCACCTGGGTATTTTAATTGAGCACGTAATAATTTTACCTCTTAAGTATCGTTGCTGTCACTCACTGGATATTGCCACATCCGTGACTCCTCCATAATTCCAACCACAGAATTAATTCCTACCCAACTAGCAACACGCACCTGGGTATTCTAATTGAGCACACAATAGACTTTTCCTCTTAAGTGTCGTTCAATTAATCAATCAATCAGGGAATTGTAAGTGCGCTACTCACCCGTGAGGGTCTCAAGGCGTTGAGGGGGGGGTCCGCAGATCTGTTTAGCCGAAGAGCCAGGTCTTGAGGGTCTTCCTGAAGGTGTTCAGGGAGGGGGCGCGTCTGTTGTCTGCCGGTAGCTCGTTCCAGGTCTTGGCTGCAATGTGAGAGAAGGATCTTCCGCCTGCTCTGGCTCTGTGGATGCGCGGGGTTTCGGCCAGTGCGAGGTTGGAAGATCGGAGGTTTCTTTTGGGTATGTGGAAGTTGATTCTGTCGTTGAGGTATTTGGATCCGTTGTTGTGTAGGCATTTGTAGGCATGAGTGAGGATTTTGAAAGTGACTCTTTTCTCCACGGGGAGCCAGTGTAGACTTCGTAGGTGTTGGCTGATGTGTTCGTGTCGGGGGATGCCGAGGACGAGTCTGGCGGCAGTGTTCTGTATTGTTTGGAGTTTGCGGAGTAGGGACTTGTTGATGCCGGCGTAGAGTGCGTTTCCATAGTCCAGTCTGCTGGTGATGAGTGTGTGGGTGACTGTCTTCCTTGACTCAGGGGGGATCCACTTGAAGGTCTTGCGGAGGATGCGGAGGGTGTTGCAGCAGGAGGAGGTGATGGCGTTGACCTGTCGGTTCATGGTGAGTGATGAGTCGACTACGATGCCGAGGTTCTTGGCGTGGTCTGAGGGGGTAGGTGGGCTTCCAAGGGCAGTCGGCCACCAGGTGCTGTCCCATGCAAAAGGGGTGGTACCGAGGATGAGTACTTCTGTCTTCTCGGCATTGAGCTTCAGGCAGCTGTTGGTCATCCAGACTGCGATGTCTTGCATTCCTTTCTGGAAGTTGAGTTTGGCAGTGTTGGGGTCTTTGGTGAGGGAGAGGATGACCTGGGTGTCGTCGGCGTAGGATATGATGTTGAGGCCGTGTTGTTGGACAATGGCTGCGAGGGGGGCCATGTAGATGTTGAAGAGGGTGGGACTCAGTGATGGACCCTGTGGGACTCCGCAGGTGATTTTCATGGGGTCAGAGAGGAAGGGTGGGAGTCTGATCCTGTGGCTTCTTCCGGTGAGGAATGATCGGATCCAGTCCAGGGCTGTGACTAGTGTGTAGTGGGAGACAGTGTCGAAGGCCGCTGATAGGTCGAGTAGGATGAGGGCTGCGGAGTGGCCTTGGTCCAGGAGGGTGCGGATGTCGTCTGTGGCGGCGAGTAGGGAGGTCTCTGTGCTGTGGTTGCTTCGGAATCCGGATTGGGACGGGTCGAGGGCGGCGTTCTCTTCAATAAATCGTGTCAGTTTCCTGTTGACTGTTTTCTCTGCAACTTTGGCTGCGAAGGGGAGGTGCGAGATGGGCCGATAGTTCTTGAGGTCGGTGGGGTCAGCTGTGGGCTTCTTGAGCAGGGGTCTGACTTCTGCGCGCTTCCAGTCGTCTGGGAAGGTGCCTGTTTTGAAGGTGGTGTTGATGGTGCTTTGTAGTTCGGGTGTGATGGCGGCCACAGCTCTGTGGTAGATGTGAGGGGGGCAGGGGTCGGTGGGGGCCCCGGAGTGGATGCTTTTCATGGTCGAGGCGGTGTCTTCGGCCGTGACTGGTGTCCAGTTGGAGATGGTGGGCTGGCTGGTGTTTCTGGGGGGCGGGGGGCCATCTGTGGCACCTGGTGGATGGTCGATGAAGTTGTCATAGAGGTTTTTGATCTTGAGGTGGAAATAGGTTCCAAGCTTGTCACAGAGGTCTTGGGATGGTGTGATGTCTGTGCCTTCGCTGCGTGGGTTGGTGAATTCCTGAATGACACTGAAAAGTTTCTTGGAGTTGGTGGAGTTGGCCAGGATTTTGTTGTGGATGAAGTTCCTCTTGGTGGCTCTGATCTGGTTATGGTAGTCCGTCAAGGCGTCCTTGTAGGTGGTGTGGTTTTCAGTTGTCTTGGTGTTTCTCCAGTTCTTCTCCAGGCGTCTGCAGGTGCGTCTGGCTTCTTGGAGAGTGGTGGTGAACCAGGCAGCTTTCCTGGGGCGTTGTCTGTCGGGGTTGCATAGCGGGGCGAGCTCATCTGCGCAGTTGAAGATCCAGGTGTGGAGTTCTCTGGCTGCGTTGTTTGCGTCATTTGCGTCGGGTGCCCAGGTGTGGTTGTCTCGGGTGAGGGTGGAGTTAAGTTGCTCGTCGGTAACCTTGCTCCAGTTCCTTCGAGGTGGGCGGGGGACTGGTTTGGGTGCCTTGGGTTTGTTGATGGCGAAGTGTACGCAGTGGTGGTCGGTCCATGGCGGCTGCGTTGTGTGGCTGAATTGGACGCTGTTTCCTGCCGCGAAGATGGGGTCGAGGGTGTGTCCTGCTCTGTGGGTCGGTGTGTTGACGAGTTGTTTAAGTCCGATGCTGGCGAGGTTGTCGCGAAGGATAGTGGAGTTGGGGTCGCTGGGGTTGTCGAGGGGGAATTTCAGGTCTCCAATGAGTATGTAGTTTGCTGAGGCGATGGCGTGGGGTGCGAAGAAGTCGGTGATGGTGGTGGCGAAGGGTGTTTGGGGGCCGGGGGGGTCTGTAGATGAGGGTTCCTCGGAGTGTGGCTTTGGGGGTGGTCTGGTACTGGAAGTGCAGGTGTTCGGCGGAGGGGAAGGTTTCGCTGGAGGTGGTGAGGCGGAGGGTGCTCTTGTGGGCGATGGCGAGGCCCGCTCCTGGGTGGTTGGGGCGGTCTTTCCTCTGGATCTTGTATCCGTCTGGGATGGCGGTGCTGATGTCGGGGGCGGAGGATGCGTTGGTCCAGGTCTCTGTGAAGAAGGCGATGTCGGGCGTGAGAGAGTCGAGTAGGTTCCAGATTTCCATGGCGTGTTTGTGTACGGAGCGTACATTGGGGAGGATTCATTTTAGGGTGTCCCCGGTGCTGGCATCGGCAGTGTTGGAGGCCGGGGTGGCGATGAGGGTCTGGCTGCAGTGGAGGCAGGAGAACTGGCCGTGGGTCGTGTTCGGCGAGGCCTGTTGGCATTCTCTGAGTCTTCCAGGGTTGAGTGCAAGGAGGGTGGTGGTGTCGTAGCGATGGGTAGTGGGAGGTCCAGAGTTCCTGGCGCTGGCTGCGGTCAGGTCACGGACGGGCACGCATTTGGCGCACCGGCCACGCGACCACTGCGCGCGTCCGCTGTGCAACCGTGCAGTGGCCGCCATTAAGTAGGGGAGGTGGGAGGGAGGAGATGCTGGGAGGTGGGAGTGGGGGAATTCCAGAGGGGAATTCCGGGGGGGAATTCCAGGGGGGAGGGGCCGCAGGGGCAGCAGCGGCGAAAGGCGAAAGGAACAGGCAGGCTCGAGAAAATAAAAACAGTGGTGGAATTAGAGCAAGACACAGATGGGCACAATAACAGTGGCACAACAGGGAAAAATTAAGAAAAAAACGGCTGAGAAAGGTTACGGTGGTTGCAGGCAGTCTTGTCCCAGTTGGAGCGGGCAGCAGGCGCAGGAGAGGGCAGCAGCCTCGAACCTCCCAAGGAGGTTGCTGTCTCTTACTGGAGATTGGCACATCCGTGACCCCTCCATAATTCCTACCACAGGATTAGATCCTTTGAGCCCCTGGGGCCCACATTCAGCACCTTTGGGCACCTCAAACTAACTACCCGTTACTCACTATTGATACGGTACACCATTAACTGCGCATATCATCCAGAACCATGTCGCATAATTAGCGTGGTTTTGTTCAGTTGGAACACAATGATGAATACTCCCTTTAATGCCTTCAGGCTGTCATCTGCCACCCCCCCGTCCTGAAGAAGACCCGCCATGACCTTTAAATAGTGCATCATCTGGGTCGAAAAGTCGACGAATATATGGTTCAGCTTTTCACAAGTCTCTTGGCTCAAATTAGCAAGCAAAAGTTCTGCCCACCATAGACATTGTTCTTCCTCATCCTGACCATCTTGTATTTAATCTTCTTGTTAAACTGTACATACTGTCACGTTGTATATATGATATCCACTGCACCACTTTCACTGAGCACCTTAAGTCACTTTATTACATGTCACCTGTAAACTTATTCACTTGACAGCCTCCATCTTATTGTGTGTATATACCTTGAAATCATATAAAATAAGAAATTCCCAAACATTTAATAGTCGGTGTTGTTGTGTTCCAACTACATGTAACATACATGTCATTTTCTTAAAATAATTTGACCTCTTTTCTGATTCTGTACAATGTTTAATTTGTTTACATCTTTGATTCACTCTTTTTATGTAAAGTGATTGTTGACCCCGACAGGACCATTGTAGCTTTCTATATATACACCCAGGTTCTGGGGGACACAGGGTTACCCCATTGTAGTTATAAAAAACATATCCTGAATACAGCATTTCTCGCAGAGACAACACAAGCGCTGCCTAGGTGAGACCTAAACATGAAAATGACAGCAAGACGACAGTTACAGTGAGCAATGGCTAAAGTGGAGGCAGGCAGATATTAAAAGCAAAAGCAAAAGGATGAACGAATATTTGGACGGGCACGTGCCATGCGACTAGGAGAGATAGGAAGGCAGATAAAAGGCGTGGAAAAGCTAGCCACTGGAAAAGTAAACAGAGAATGACAACAAGGCAGGCAGACAGTTAAAGAAGGGATACACAAAAGTTAAACAAGAGGTGAAAGGTACACATCAATCACAAAAATAACATTTGTGGAATCGGCCTATATGATACTAATAAAGATCACAAATAACAAAAAACAGGGAATAGCTCAAAGGTGCAGACAGAAGTTCCGGTAGAGCCAGTGTCAGTGCAGAGTAATCTATGGTGCACTACCAGGCGCCATCACTAGAGGTTCCCAGATAGGACAGCCAAACCCCTAAGGGGCAGATTTACTAGCCCCTTGCGCCACTTTTGCGTCACTTTTCCCATGTTAAAAATGACGCAAAAGTGGCGCAAGGGCCTTGTAAATAAGCCCCTAAGTTTTTTACTGCCTGCTTTGGAGAAGGGGAGAGACCTAGGCTGGCTGGCCACCAGCGCTCCCTCCACCGACCATGGTCCTTTCCTACTACTTTTCAGTTTTGTGGTCTTTGGTCTAAAGATGCAGTGTTTAGAAGCATGTTTTAGGTCTTATTTAGTTATTTTATAAACTATAGAGAATCGGGAAATATCAAAATCATATTTGATATTTTGGCTACATTTGATTTCACTGATAGGTAAAATGGCTAGTTTCATAACAATCTTTCCTAATACGTACCATCACATTTACCCACAGACAGAGAATGGGTGAAATCCTTTGATACATCAGCCCCCTTTTCTAGTGAGTCAGTATTGATTGTAAGTGAATTGTCAAACACCCCAAGCTTTAAACATTCAATGCAAGATGTAGTGACAGGCATATGTGAAAAGAATGTTGTTACCAAGCATCTGAGATAGTGGTGAAAACATGACACCAGACGTTTGGTAAATATGGAACGCAGTGTCACTTGGAAATGCTGCTGAAAAAAGTTCCTACCAAGTTCAATAAAGATTGGAGTGATATTGTTTGTATTTGCAGTAATTCAGCTATGTATGTGAAAAAGTTGTATGATGGTCTGTCAAAATTGATACCTGCGCTGAAGTGCTTCTGAAGTGCTTCTGTGTAAGAGATCCTTGTAACTTGCTAGATGGTATGCTGAAAGCATCTTTACGATCTTCAGAGTTAATGAAGAGTGCTATTGACTTTGTAGTCCATTCTGGTGCAGTAAAAATGTATTTGGGCCTCTTATACCCTGTGCACACGCTATCTATACACATGAACCATCAGTGCAGAAAGCAAGCAATAATTAAATTAAAATTAAAATTCCATGAACACCGGAAAAACACTGTTTCTGTTGTTTTTAATGGCGCGAAAATGTGTAACCACTGATAACCACCGTTTTTTTAAGGCATTGAAAAAACCCCACCAGAATTTACCAAAAATAGAAACTGAAAGCAGGAAAGCCTAGTCATACTGTGCATGACCTGAAAACATGTAGCACCTGCGGGGTCTTGTGGTGCGTGGTTCCCCGGTGGACTCCTGCATAAACTGCATGTTCCAGTGGGATCAGTGCATGTTCCCTTAGATGTAAGTGATCGTGGGCACTTGTAGTCCGAGATGGAAAATCCACGCTCACCTGGAACCAGCACCCTCACTATTCCTGCTCCCTGTTCACATGCATGTATTGTCAGTCGGAGTTATGGCCATGTTATATTCAGTCAAAAAAATATATATATCCTCTAGAAGAACAGCGCTGCAAATGTAATTTGTGATGATTCGCTACAATGCTTGCCCAACGCTAATATTTATTGGCACTGCGATTTTTGCTGTCGTTGTACATCACCTTGTATTTGCTGGCGATCTGCAGACCGCACCAATGTAAAAGCGCTTACAACGACCAATACATTGGCGGAGGACAAAGTGAATAAAGGAGCATTACAAAAGAGAAAAGAGAGGGCCACCTCATTACCATAGACTCCAGCATCGTCGTTCTTTGCATTCAAATAAAAGAAGGACAACGAGTGAGCTCTTGTTTATACGGGAGGAGTATTTCGGCCATTTCAGAATAGCAGTTGTACTGGAGAATCCGGCAACTGTTTTAAATAATTTGCCAAATTGACATTTCAATAAGAAAATTTCTGAAATGTAAGATATGCACCTTTATACTCTTTCTACTGTGATTAAGAATAGTGTAAGTTCTACTGTGATTAAGAATAGTGTAAGTTGTCAACCTCTGCAGGACCACTTCCCTACATGCCATTAAATAGAAGGTTCTGTAGTGTAAGAAACAAAAGAGGGACTCAAATAAATGGCGAGACTGGTGAAAGATGGCAGATCGGATAATTAGAAAACAATGTCCAGCACCTGCAATTTCTCTCGCTTTGAAGTCCGAGAAAGAAGAGTAAATAGCCCTCAGCAAACAATGTTTGACATTTTACATTGTTTTTGACTGCACAGAAAATGTAACGTAATGTGTCACGCTCTGCAGGCACACTTCCTTGCGTGCCATTTAATAGAAGGTTCGTTGTCAATAACATGTGTGTTTCCAAAGCATTTTATAAAACTCTAGTTAGAGACAGTGCAGTGGTGGGGCAGTGACAATATAAGCAACGGAGCTCAGAGAGGAGCCTGCGAAAGAAAAAAAAAGTTCCAGATAAACTACACTTAAAGACGAGAGAGTAAAGATAAGGGAAGCAAGGCGCTGCTCTGTGGGATGATACAAATGCAAATAAGGCGGGCTAAAGAAGAAGGACTGACCATTAGGGAGGAAGCCTTTTTGAAGGACAGTGAGGAATGTAAATGCATGGGTGGGATGTAAGCTCACAGAATAGATTACAAAACGTCGAGAGACAGCGCATGCGCTGTCTAGGCTCGATCGAAAAAGGACTATGATGTATCCAGCCCTAATGCACTTAAAAAAAGCAGATTAGCCCTGGCTGCGTGACAGCACATTTTTTTTTATTCGTTTTAGCCACACTGCACAGCATCTGTGCTCCTGTACTGCATTGCTACAAAACATTGCCAAAGCCAATAGCTCTCATAGGCGAGGACTATTGGCTTTGCCAATGCTTCTTGGCTTTTTGGCATCCATTTGGTGGGCCCTTAACCCTCAGGGACCCTTCAAACTGCTAATTGATGGAGCTCTGGAACACAACTTTTCGGCTCTGTTAAACCTGGCATCCTTGGCGTCGTTTCCCCTGACTTTTTGCCTCTACCTCCTGTGTTTTTGATGCTGTGCTGGATTTCGTTTTGCTGCCTTAGATGCTTTGGGCACTTTGCCACTGCTGATCGGTGCCAAAGTGCAAGTGCTCCCTGGGTAAATTCTTATTGTGATTGGCTGTCCCTGATTGGTATATTTGATTTGCTGGTAAGTCCCTAGTAAAGTGCACTGAATGTGCCAGGGCCTGTAAATCAAAAGCTACTAGTGGACCTGCAGCACTGATTGTGCCACCCACATGAGTAGCCCTGAAAAGATGTCGCAGGACTGCCACTGCAGTGTCTGTGCGCAGTTTGTTAACTGCCATATTGACTTGGCAAGTGCACCCACTTGCCAGGCCCTAACCTTCCCTTTTCTTACATGTAGGACACCCCTATGGTAGACCCAGGGTACCCCCCTGGGCAGGGTGCAGTGTATGTGAGAGGTAGGACATGTACTGGTGTGTGTAACATGTCCTGATAGTGATATGCTGCCAATTTCCTTTTTCACTATTGAAAGGCTATCTTGCCCCATAGGATAGAATGGGGAATGCTTTGTAACATTTTACAAGCATATCTTCCCATAGGGATAAGATGGAAAAGTGGAGTTCGGTATCTCTGAACTCAGAATTTAATAACACATCTTTTAGTAAAGACGGTTTTTGAATTGTAAGTTTGAAAATACCACTTTTAGAAAGATGGAATTTTCTTGTTCAACCATCCGGTGTGCCTCTGCCTGTTTGTGGATTAACTGTCTGGTTTTGGTGTGACAGAGACAGAGGATGTGCATTCCCTGTAGACAGCCTCTGGGGGGATTGAGGTGTGCCTGGCTCTTCCTGGATGACTCAGGCCTGAGCTGAATAGACCCTGGCTGCATATAGAGTGGTGGGAGGAGATTTGCCTCACACCTGAATGGAGCCGGTCTCCCTTGCACAATGCTGTCTCCACCCCCTGTGGTCATGCTGCAGCAGTGAAGGCAGAACTGGTTTGAACTGGGCTCAGGAGCCCTTACCACAAAGAGATCAAAGACATTTTGGGGTATAAATATTACATCTGAAACCCCTGACTTTTAGATCCTTTCTGGAATTCAAGAGGAACCTTTGCCAAGGAGAAGAGCTGGAGAAACTGAAGGAGACGTACTCCCCCTTTGCTGTGTGCTGTCTGGGGTTGGCTTGCAGTAGCTGATTCTGCCAAGGAAAGGATAAGGACTTTGCTGTGTGCTGTGTCCCCTGTTTGAGGAAGATCTCCAAGGGCATGTGTGTGCTGGCCTCCTGTTCTGAAGTCTCAGGGACACAAAGGCTTCACCCCCAGCTCCCCTGAACTCTGCTGCTGTGAGTTCTGACCTGCCAGGAGGTGCCTGTTCCAGTTTTGGGCCTCTAGAGGTTGTTGCTGCTGTTGGGAGCTGGAAGAAACCTGAAGAGCAGAAGAAATCGATGCATCGTCCTCCTTGCGGCTGTTTTTCCGACGCAGCACCGCTGTGCAAGAAGAATTTCCACGCATCGCCTCTGCCAAACTGTCACAACGCCTGTCGCAGCTGCACGAATCAACGCATTGAGGGATCGCGGTTGAAAAACTGACGCAGGGCCGCTCGACGCCACTGCATCGACTGCTGACGCTCCCAGATTTACACGCATCACACCTGTGCGGTAAGTTTTCCCGACGCATCACCCGTACACCGGAATTGTCTCGAAGAATCAATGCATCATTTCTCCCTACAGTCCGAATTCGACGCATCACTTCTCCTGTGTGCAGCAGAACTGTTGCATCGCTTCCCCAAGGTCTCAGGAACTGACGCATCTCTTTGTTTTTCGACGGTTCCTCACTCTGCGGCTGTTTGGCCTTGTGAATTTTGACGCATTTACAGTTACTTTGTGTAAAATCACGCATCCATAGTTTTCTATGGTCCAAGTTGCTTAAAACCTTTCTAAAGTCATAGTTTTAATTGTGTATGTTGAATTTTTGTCGTTTTGGTCTTGTTTACTTTTGATAAAGATGCTTTATTTTTCTAAACTGGTGTGGTGTCCTTTTGTGGTGTTTTCACTGTGTTACTGTGTGTGTTGGTACAAATACTTTACACATTGCCTTTGGGAGAAGCCTGTCTGCTCATGCCAAACTACCGAGGGGGTGAGCAGGGGTTATCTAAAGTGTGTATCCCCCTTACCCTGACTAGAAGCAAGGGTCCCTATTTGGACAAAGGTACCTACCTCTGCCAACAAGACCCCCCCCATTTCTAACATTTGTGTTCAGCGGTGAGGATTGAACCTGTATTTGTACCTGACCCACAGTGATTGGTGTACATCACTAAGTTTAGTGCAGACCACTACACAACCACATACTGTGTTTTATGGTTCTATTTTTGATTGACCCTTAAAGTATCCACGCACCATGTCTCAAAAGAGTAGACCAGTGAGGCTGCAGATCAGGAGTTTGATATTGAAATGCTAAGCAGTCACAAGGTAGATCAACTCAAGCAGTTCTACAGGAGCTTTGGATGTCCCATGAGGAGTAGCTCCAGGAAGGAGGAACTTCAGAAGGCCTTAGGGGCCTGGTGGGAGGCCAGAGAGGCAGGGGAGACAGATGATGCTGATGTGGATGGGGGTGCACCAGAGGATGGTTTCAGATCCCAGGATTTGCCTTTTGGGAGAGCAGCCTCTAGGGCTGGAAGCAATCATTCTTCTCGAAATGTGTCTCCAGAGGAAATAGAGGAGAACCAAAGGGCCAGAGAGCATGAGTTAGATGCCTTGAGGCTCAAAATGAGGTAGATGGAAATGGAAATCCAGAAAAAGGCAGAGGAGAGCAAGAACGCTCTTGCCTTGGAAGAGAAAAAATAGCTTTTAGCCCATGAATTGAGAATGAGAGAACTGGACATTAATGCTAAACAAGCGGAGTCCAGTACAAATGGTGGCAGCGTACAGCCAGTTCAAGGGGGTAAGGTTTACATTCCCAAGGACCTAGTGCAAAATTACCAGAAGGGGGGGGTATATTTATGCATGCTTTGCGACTTATGAGGCAGCACTGCGAATAAATGAGGTACCTGAGAAGCATTGGGGGGCAGGCCTGTGGAAACACTTTGAGGCCAATGGAGGAACACCCTGACACCTTTGGAGGAGGTGGGTGCACTGACCTATCCCATTAAGAAGAAGGCCTTATGCCTCAGGTATGGGCTTAACCGTGAGCAGTATAGGGAATAGTTTAGGTCCTTCAGAAAGCTTGGGTCCAATGCTTGGGTTGAGTGTGTGAACATGTTTTGCAGAGCACTGGATGGTTGGATAAAGGGCAACAAGGTAACTGACTACAAGGGGCTGTATGACTTAATTGCATGGGAGCACTTGAATAGTCTGTATGTTCCAGAGCTGTGTCAGCATCTAATGGATAGCAAGCTGACTAACCCCAGGAAGCTTGCTCAGGAGGCCGACCGCTGGACTAGTACCCGGGTTCACAAGGGGTATGTGGGGAACCCAGCCAAGGGTGGGCATGGTCCCCAGCGGAAGAGTGGGGAGACAAGGGTAATCAAAAGGAGTTCTCTAAAGGTCCCAAAACAATACCCAGGGTAAGGATTCCCAGCCCCCCAATTCTAAAAAGCCATGGCCCCCTCGGGGCAGGCAGGCTAACCGGGGTCCCCGCAAGTGGTATGGATGTGGTCAGGAGGGCCACCTGGCAAATGATCCCAAGTGCCCCAAGGCACCACCAGCACCCACTGGTGCACCATCACCGGGTTTAGTGAGTGTAGCACTGGGGGCGGAGATGGTTCCCAGTGAGGGTAGGGAGCCAGCTGTGTTGACCCTTATCTCGCTAGGAGACAGAGAGATGGTCCAGGGATCCTATCTGCCTGAGAACCCTGAAAAATACAGGCAGTGGGTGACCATCAATGAAAGGAGGGTGGAGGCTCTGAGAGACACAGGAGCCACTGTAACATTTGTCAGGTGTCAATTGCTGTCCAAAGAGCAGGTTATTCCCAATGTGCTTCATCCTGTAGTTGCTGCAGACAACTCTGAGCGCTGGTGTAAGGTGGCGCAGGTTTCCTTAGAGTGGGATGGGGGGGTCTCAGGTTCCTTGAAGGTCATTGCAAGTCCATCCATGCCTGTTGACTGTATGCTCGGCAATGACCTGGAAAGCTCCACTTGGAAGGACGTGGAGCGCCAGACCCATTTGGAGATGTTGGGTCTGGCTGAGTGGGCGTGTGTGACAATGGCAGCCAGTAGGGGTACTCAAGAGGACCTGGAGCCTGAAACAGTTTCCCAGGTGCCTGCCACGAAAAGGAAGGGCAGTAGGCATGAGAAACCAGCCCCAGAAGTTCCCACGGTCCAGGAGATGGCAGCCCTTGAGGAGGATGTCCTGGAATCTACACGGGAGCAAGTGGCCGAATTGGGAGACCTACCTGAGCGGACTCATTGGCAGCAGGAAGGGGGTCCTTCCAGGGAGGAGTTCTGTAAAGCGTAGATGGAGTGCCCTACTCTTGCCGGTTTGCAGCAACAGGCTGCAGACCAGGCAGCAGGTGATCAGTCTGGATCACATCTGATTTATTGGGAAAATGGATTGTTGTATAGTGAGCCTAAGGTTGCTTAGCCTGGTGCTGGTGGTACCCGCATGCTACAGGGCCTTCCTACTGGGTCTGGCTCATGACGTGCCTTTAGCCGGACATTTGGTGTACAACAAGACCTATCAGAGGCTTGCCACCCACTTCTACTGGCCCCAGATGCGGAGGCACGTTGGTGCACGCTGTAGGTCTTGTCAGACTTGCCAGGCAAGTGTCAAGAGTGGGGGAAGTGTAAGGCT
Organism: Calotriton arnoldi; assembly: GCA_963921515.1. Taxonomy (NCBI): domain Eukaryota; kingdom Metazoa; phylum Chordata; class Amphibia; order Caudata; family Salamandridae; genus Calotriton; species Calotriton arnoldi. Next base: position 83,869 of record CAWUFW010015312.1, on the reverse strand, counting down.
CCCCTCCAACCCTTTCCTGTGGCGAGTACCCCTTTCGAGCAGGTGGGCATTAATATTGTGGGGCCACTGGAGTCCAAGACAGCCTTAGGCAACAAGTTTATCTTTGTCTTGGTGGACCACGCCACCCGGTACCTGGAAGCTGTCCTTCTCAGAACTATCACAGCCCCTGTGGTGGGACATGCATTGATGGGGATCTTTTCCTGTGTGGGGTTCCCCAGAGAGGTGGTCTCTCACCGCGGTAACAACTTCATTTCGAAGTACATAACCTCTTTGTGGGAGGAGTGCGGTGTGACATACCAGTTCACCACTCCTTACCATCCTCAAGGGAATGGGTTGGTTGAGAGATTCAACCAAACCCTGAAGGGCATGATAAAGGATCTTGCAGAACCCATTAGACAGAAGTGGGACGTCTCTCTACCATGCCTTTTGTTTGCATACAGAGAAGTACCGCAGAAATCTTTAGGGTATGTCTCTTTGAATTGCTGTATGGGCACCCTGTGAGAGGACCTCTGAGTCTGGTTAAGGAGGGCTGGGAGAAAACTCCTGGTAAGACCCCCCAAGATGTGTTCAGCTACATGCTGGCCTTCAGAAATCAGACTCAACGCTTCAGGAAACTCGCTCTGGGGAACCTGGAAGCCACCCAGGAAGAAATAAAAAGATGGTATTATTATTAAGCATTTGTAGAGCGCGTAGCTACCAAAGGGCATCCCAGTGCTAGCGGATAGACAGAGGTTGCGGGTTTAGTTTATGGAGCTGATTTCTGGAATAGCCAGGTCTTGAGAAGTTTCCGAAAGGGGAGATAGCGGGATTCAGCATGGAGAAGTGGGGGCATTGTGTTCCAGAGTCTGGCAACATTGTAGGAAAATGATCTGCCTCCGCTTCTTACCCTTCTAATTATCAGTATGATTGAAAGATGGAGATTAGTTGAGCCGAAGCATTTTCCGGGGCGGTAAGGGGCAATAAGAGGCCTGTTGATAGCCGGGCCGATACCCCAAAAGGCATTATGGGCTATACACAGGGCCTTAAAGTTGATTCTTTCGGATACAAGTAGCCAGTGAAGCATCTTCAGGGCCGGTTTGGCCGACTTATATTTTGGCACCCCCAGCAATAGTCTAGCAGCACAATTCTGTGCAACTTGGAGTTTCCTTAAAGTTGCTTTGGGTGCTCCCAGGTAAAGGGAATTTCCGTAGTCCAAGCGCAATAGGATCAAGGCCTGCATCAGGGTCCTCCTTGCGCTCATTGGTAGGAGGGAGAGAACCTTGGGAAGTAATCTGATAGCGCCAAAACAGGCACCTGCTATTCTTACAGCTTGGTCTTCAAACTTAATGGAGCTGTCAAGCTAGACGCCCAGGCTTTTTATCTTGGTCTTCGTAGTTGGGGCAGGACCCAGACAGTTGGGCCAAATCTGTTTGAGGTCTAAGCTGGAAGTGTGACCCAGGAGCATTAGTTTTGTTTTTCCACCATTCAGCTTGGAGCAAGAGTGCTCCATCCACGAAGCCACTTCCCCAAGACAGGTTTCAAAGTCAGAGGGGGGGTTTCGTGGGCCATTGAGGGTGATTACCAGCTGAGTATCATCTGCGTAGGTGACAATTTTTATCCCATATGGCAAGATGATGTCCGCCAGCGGCTGCATGTATACTAGAAAGAAGTCTGCTAGTTCATTGCATCACTCAAGGGAAATGATTACCTCGCACTACATAACACACCCTACTCCCTCGAAATTTTGCCTACTGTGTGTTTATAAACAATATACCTCCTGGGTAAATGGTTGAAGCTGCCAGGCCAATATGCCACATCATATATGTTCATTTAATCATGAGGTCTGCAAATAAAATGCATACAAGGAGCAGATCATGAACGTAATAACATTAAACCAAAACCATTGCCAGACTCTACGAAACAGCTTAAGATACATTTGTTAAAGCTACATTCACACCTCTAACACCGGCCGTGATCCAAACTGGGCCTTCGGCTAACATTACTGCACTGTAGTCTGCATCCCCGCTGATCAGATAACCCTTGAAGCTTAAATAATGGCATCACTAGGCAGGCACTGACAGGCCGCTTCCAACAGTTTTATAATCAGCAGCTAGAGAGCCTACAGAAGGCATTTAGGGGGGGAGAGTATCAGTGATGCCATGACAAGAGTCTGTTTTGTATGCACATACAACTGCGGGGCCCCATTTTGCAGTGCTTAGAACCGACAAAGCCTGAAACGCTTGCAGTGCGGGGCACCTGGAGATGTGTGTATGTCCATTCACACCCGGAAAGATCCAAGAAACCATGTACTATTTCCCAAATGCCTGGCGCCAGGATGGTTGGTGGTGCTGCAGGTGACAAGAACTAGCTGACTCCGTAAGACATACTGTGCATGACCTGAAAACATGTAGCACCTGCGGGGTCTTGTGGTGTGTGGTCCCCCGGTGGACTCCTGCATAAACTGCATGTTCCAGTGAGATCAGTGCATGTTCCCTTAGATGTAAGTGATCGTGGGCACTTGTAGTCCAAGATGGAAAATCCACGCTCACCTGGAACCAGCACCCTCACTATTCCTGCTCCCTGTTCACATGCATGTATTGTCAGTCGGAGTTATGGCCATGTTATAGTCAGTCAAAAAAAAATATATATCCTCTAGAAGAGCGGTGCTCCAAATGTCATGTGATGATTCGCTACAATGCTTGCCCAACGCTAATATTTATTGGCACTGCGATTTTTGCTGTCGTTGTCCATTACCTTGTATTTGCTGGCGATCTGCAGACCGCACCAATGTAAAAGCGCTTACAACGACCAATACATTGGCGGAGCACAAAGTGAACAAGCATTGGCAAAGCCAATAGGTCTCGCCCCTGCGAGAGCTTTCGGTTTAATTAATTTTATCTGTGTAGAATAGCACTGTGGTTGTATAGTATGTTCAAAGGTCTTTTTCCAAAATTGCTATGAGACAGCCATTATTCTTTTGTTATTTATTAATGTGTGAGAGATGGTATGCGCTTTGAATTCAAATGTGAAATGGTAGGGAGGTAGCAACACGAAGTACTTCCTGGAAGTATTAGGATATTGTGAATACTGCACTTTTTTATATGGGGGTGCTTAATGTAGAGAATGGGATGGGTAGTGATAGGTAATAAGTAAGGTGGATAATGGGTAGTGCTATTGTAAATACGCATCATGTTTAGTGGAAAGGACTATTTAATTTAAATTCATGAAATAATTTAATTCAAAAATCGATGGTAATGATTGGGATTATGGTACACATGGAAAAAGATGAATGAAATTTCCCCCGTAACATTGCAAGTAAAGAGAGGTAGGAAGCAAATTTTCTTTTCTCAAGGGAAATAGAATGGACAGAGTGTGTATGTGTATAACAGGCCAGCAGTTCCCCAAATTTGATAACGTGTGCTAAGCTAGGAATGAATACTGTTAATTTTTAAAACACATTAAAAGGGTGTCCTGGAAGCTCGTTTTTGGCACAGTAACGTTGAAAATAAAACTTAGGTTGTGGGTGAGGTGCAGTCGCAAATATTGTTTAAAGCTGCTGATTTAACAAATGAAAGACAGCATTGCTCAAGATGGAATAAAGGTACATTTAAAGCTAAATGTAAATGCTGCCCTCATGGAACGGTAACATTTTAATGTGTACCTTGCACACAGCCTGTGCTATTGTTTAAAGCTATCTAACCAAAGAATTGTAAGGCAGCATTGTTCGAGGGGACGAAAACTTGGGTTGTGGTTGAGGTGCAGTCACAAATATTGTTTGAAGCTGTCCAACATAACAAATAAAAGGCAGCATTGTCCGAGGTGGAATAAAGGCAAATTTAAAGTTGAATGTAAATGTTGCCCTCTTTGTCGCTTTTTGGACATCCACAAGCTAAAATAAGTGAAGGGTAAAATTTTCCAGTGTACCTTGCACACATCCTGTGCTTTTGCAGTCACAACTATTGTTTAAAGCGATCTATTATAAGAATTGAAAGGCAGCATTGTTCGAGGTGGAATAAAGGTAAATGAACAAGCCCTCACATGCAAGGTACATTTTGTTTTAGATAAGAAAATGTGCTTCCATACTGCTTTCACTTGCAATGTTAAGGGCAGGCCTGAATTAATATTTTTTTACATGTCCACATTAACTAATTTGTACAACAATCACAAAAAGTTGTGGCACAGCTGGGGCTTGAATGTTTTTCCCCAGCTTCAGAGGCCACAGTGCTGCACATAACGAAACACATAGCAAAGCAGGTCTCCTTAACTGCAGATGAGTGGCCTTTGATGCTGGGGAACCCATAGAAGTCAAGATTCAGTGCTGGAAGCACATTTTCTTATGCCAAAGGAAACGGAAAGCGACAGAGTGTGTGTATATAACAGGCAACCAATTTCCCAAACGTGATAACGTGTTCTTGAGCTAAGAATAAACAAACACTCAAGTGCAAGGTCCCCTTGGCAGACACTTATTAAACACAAACTCAGGCTAATGAATATTGTTTTTAAAAAATTTAAAAAAACACAGTAAGGATGTGGCCAAGATGCAATTAAAAACAGTGGAGAAAGCCAAATAAACAAGAGAACACAAACAAAGAGGGTGCAGATGACAGAGCCATCTACAAAAGATCCACTCTGTAGAGTGGCTCAACAAAAAGAAACGAGCTCCGAGAAAATGAGGCCTTTCTTGTGCATGGCGGAAAACTTCGTTCCAATTAAATTTGAATTTTGTCTAAGGAATGGGGGCTGTGAGAGGGAGCGTCTGGTTAAAGAAATGTTTTTCTGGTCAAGAGAATGAAGGAGATACAGACCGTGACGTGGGGTCATGTGTTTCCATGTGGCCCTTCGCAAAGTTTGACTGGTCATCTGCCAGTTGCTTGTTACTGTACCTGGCTGTTAATCTTCACACTGTCTGGGCAAAGATTTCACTTCATGAGTTCAAAGCCATTGGAGGCGACTGGCTTCTAAGGAACCACAAATCGCCAAACGAGAACACCAGAAAGACTATTAAAAGGGGAAAGGGAGCGCCGAAAGAAAAAAAGCATTTTTCCTGGGGTTCTGAAATCATTGCATGATATGGAATGCAAGAAACAAAAAAATGAAATAATCAATAGAGAGCCCTGGTCAGCCTTCCAATTGACCACTTAGGTACCATTAGACCCCATAAATACATAGAACAGCTGCTGTGTCCACTAACCAACAGCTATATTGTATGTAACTGCTCAATTTGAATTTAGTCCAATGGAAGGGGCTGTGAGAAGGAGCGGCGTGTCTGGTTAAAGACACTTTTTTTGTCAACAGAATGAAGGAAAGACGGACCATGAAATGGTGAGCGCAGCTAAAGTTACTAAAAAGTAGGGTCATGTGTTCCCGTGTGGCCCTCCGCAAAGATTGACTGGTAATTTGCCAGTTGCTTATTACCGTCCTTGGCTGTTAATCTGGCACTAATGAGGTGAAATCTTTGCCCAGATAGTGTAAAGCCATTAAAGGTGACTGGTTTCTGGAGAAACCACAAATGCCCAAAAAGAACACCAAAAAGGCTTTATTACAAGGGGAAAGGGAGCGCCCTCAAGACAATATATAAATTTTCCTGGGGTTCTAAAATCATTGCATGATATGGAATGCAAAAAAAAAAAAAACAGTCAAAAAAAAAACAGAGTCCTGGGCAGGCTTCCAATTGATCATTAAATACCATTAGACACCCATAAACACATAGAACAGCTGCTGTGTCCACTAACCACCAGCTATATTGCATGTAACTGCTCAATTTGAAATTTGTCCAAGGAAAGGGGCTGTGAGAAGGAGCAGCGTGTCTGGTTAAAGACAAGTTTTTTCTGGTCAAGAGAATGAAGGAAACAGATCATGAGATGGTGAGCGCGGCTAGAGTGGGCGTGGAAATGCAACAAATGGGGAATGTATCATGGAGGCGGTAAAGGAGGACAAACTTTAACCGCCTGAATGTGGAAGCAAAGAAAGCGTCCATGCGATGTGGGTAAACTTCCTCTCTCCAGAGCCAGGGAGCTCTGCTCCCGTCCTGCGGGCAGTACTGCTGGGAAGAGATCAGAAAATCGAGGTGCACAAAAGGGCTGCCTGTGGAGCTAGATCAGACCTGGCCCACATCAAAGGCTTCAGTCAGACAGCCTGGGGCAAGAACACGCAGGAAAAACAAACGGCAGGGAAAGGCAATAAAAAGTGAAAACAAAACAAGAAGGAACAGATGGGGGAGAAGAAACCGACATGAGGGCGGGTGAAGGGAAATGGGACGGGGGCGGATGAGAGATAAGGGGAGAGAAGTAACGGAGGGGGGTGGGGGGAGGAAAATTAGGCCACAGGGATATGGGAGTGCTTGAAAAAGTGCTTTAAAACTGAACAATTCAGACCCAAAGGACGTGGCTTCCGTATTTAAGTCACTGCTTAATCTGCATGTTGATCCTTTTAAATAAAGTAATAACCCATAACTTAAAGAAAAACACACACACCAAATATGTAAGTGGTTGTAATAAAGTTAAATAGAAAGACCTGTAATAGCTTCCAGTATACCTACTCAGTGTTAATGATTCCTCTTCCTGACTGAGGAAAAGTGCAAATTGCCCCTAAACCATGCTATTTGAAACGTAGGTACTCTTTGTTAATGGAAGCTTTTGCACATTTAAAAGAAAAATTAACAATTACAATGCATTATGTTTTAGAGCTTGACAAAAGCAATACATGGTGCCCTGCAGACAAAATGCAAACAAAAATGCATGATGTTTAAAAGCTTATAAAACATAACACGCTCACTGACTGAATAAACAAAAGTAACTTAATTATAATGCAAAATGCTTTTACGTTTTAAAAAGCCTACACTCGGTGGTGCCAGAGAAAAACAAACACATAGCTATAAAAAGGCAACACACTGTGCCTCTATAAACAAACAGCGAATGAAAATTCATTAATTAAAATGCAAGAAAGGCGACACGCTGCCAGACAAAACCAAACAAATAGGTTTCACACGAACAAAGGTAACAACATTGCTTCCTCAAACACTGGCAGAAAGCAAAGAAAACAAGCATTGGCCGCGCGGCCGTGAAACTGAAAGTAATCGCGGGTTTTGTAAGTGCAAACAGTGGCTTTTGCTGGCGACCAGCTTGCATTCACGCGAGCGTCCAGATGGCGAGGGAAGCCATATGGCGCCTGATCGCGCGTGCACGCTCGCGTGAACGCCGGCTAGTCCGCAGCAAAAGCCACTGTTTGCACTTCCAAAACCCGCTTACTAAAAGTCTCGCCAGAGCAGCGCATGCGCGCTGGCTCAGGCGAGACCTAATAAAGGAGCATTACAAAAGAGAAAAGAGAGGGCCACCTCATCACCATAGACTCCAGCATCGTCGTTCTGTGCATTGAAATAAAAGAAGGACAACGAGTGAGCTCTTGTTTATACAGGAGGAGTATTTCGGCCATTTCAGAATAGCAGTTGTATACTACTGGAGAGTCCGGCAACTGTTTTAAATATTTTGCCAAATTGACATTTCAGTAAGAAAATTTCTGAAATGTAAGATATGCACCTTTATCTACTGTGATGAAGAATAGTGTAAGTTGTCAACCTCTGCAGGACCACTTCCCTACATGCCATTTAATAGAAGGGTCTGTAGTGTAAGAAACAAAAGAAGGACTCAAATAAATGGCGAGACTGGTGAAAGACGGCAAATTGGACAATTAGAAAACAATGTCCAGCACCGCAATTTCTCTCGCTTTGAAGTCCGAGAAAGAAGAGTAAACAGCCCTCAGCAAACAATGTTTGACATTTTACATTGTTTTTGACTGCACAGAAAATGTAACGTAATGTGTCATGCTCTGCAGGCACACCTCCTTGCGTGCCATTTAATAGAAGGTTCGTTGTCGATAACAAGTGTGTTTCCAAAGCATTTTTATAACACTCTAGTTAGAGAGAGTGCAGCGGTGGAGCAGTGACAATATAAGCAACGGAGCTTAGAGGGGAGCCAGCGAAAGAAAGAAAAAGAGTTCCAGATAAACTACACTTCATGACGAGAGAGTAAAGATAAGGGAAGCAAGGCGCTGCTCTGTGGGATGATACAAATGCCAAAAAGGCGGGCCAAAGAAGAAGGACTGACCAGTAGGGAGGAAGCCTTTTTGAAGGACAGTGAAGAATGTAAATGCATGTGTGGGATGTAAGCTCACAGAATAGATTACAAAACGTCGAGAGACAGCGCATGCGCTGTCTAGGCTCGACTGAAAAAGGACTATGATGTATCCAGCCCTAATGCACTTAAAAAAAGCAGATTAGCCCTGGCTGCGTGACAGCACATTTATTTTTTATTCGTTTTAGCCACACTGCACAGCATCTGTGCTCCTGTACTGCATTGCTACAAAACATTGCCAAAGCCAATAGCTCTCATAGGCGAGGACTATTGGCTTTGCCAATGCTTCTTGGCTTTTTGGAATCCATTTGGTGGGCCCTTAACCCTCAGGGACCCTTCAAACTGCTAATTGATGGAGCTCTGGAACACAGCTTTTCAGCTCTGTTAAACCTGGCATCCTTGGCGTCGTTTCCCCTGACTTTTTGCCTCTACCTCCTGTGTTTTTGATGCTGTGCTGGATTTCGTTTTGCTGCCTTAGATGCTTTGGGCACTTTGCCACTGCTGATCGGTGCCAAAGTGCAAGTGCTCCCTGGGTAAATTCTTATTGTGATTGGCTGTCCCTGATTGGTATATTTGAATTGCTGGTAAGTTCCTAGTAAAGTGCACTGAGTGTGCCAGGGCCTGGAAATCAAATGCTTCTAGTGGGCCTGCAGCACTGATTGTGCCACCCACATGAGTAGCCCTGAAAAGATGTCGCAGGCCTGCCACTGCAGTGTCTGTGTGCAGTTTGTAAACTGCCATGTTGACTTGGCAAGTGCACCCACTTGCCAGGCCCTAACCTTCCCTTTTCTTACATGTAGGACACACCTATGGTAGACCCAGGGTACCCCCCCTGGGCAGGGTGCAGTGTATGTGAGAGGTAGGACATGTACTGGTGTTTGTAACATGTCCTGATAGTGATATGGTGCCAATTTCCTTTTTCACTACTGAAAGGCTATCTTGCCCCATAGGATAGAATGGGGAATGCTTTGTAACATTTTACAAGCATATCTTCCCATAGGGATAAGATGGAAAAGTGGAGTTCGGTATCTCTGAACTCAGAATTTAATAACACATCTTTTAGTAAAGGTGGTTTTTGAAATTCCTGGATGACTCAGCCCTGCGCTGAATAGACCCTGGATGCATATAGAGTGGTGGGAGGAGGTTTGCCTTACACCTGAAGGGAGCATGTCTCCCTTGCACAATGCAGTCTCCACCCACTGTGGTCATGCTGCAGCAGTGAAGGCAGAACTGGTTTGAACTGGGCTCAGGAGCCCCTGCCACAAAGAGATCAAAGACATTTTGGCGTATGAATATTACATCTGAAACCCCAGACTTTTAGATCCTTTCTGGTATTCAAGAGGAACCGTTGCCAAGGAGAAGAGCTGGAGAAACTGAAGGAGAAGTACTGCCCCTTTGATGTGTGCTGTCTGTGGGTTGGCCTGCAGTAGCTGATTCTGCCAAGGAAAGGATAAGAACTTTGCTGTGTGCTGTGTCCCCTGCTTGCGGAAGATCTCCAAGGGTCTGTGTGTGCTGGCCTCCTGTTCTGAAGTCTCAGGGACACAAAGACTTAACCCCCAGCTCCCCTGAACTCTGCTGCTGTGTGTTCCGACCTGCTAGGAGGTGCCTGTCCCAGTTTTGGGCTCTGGAGGTTGTTGCTGCTGTTGGTAGCTGGAAGAAACCTGAAGAACAGAAGAAATCGACGCATCGTCCTCCTTGCGGCTGTTTTTCCGATGCAGCACCGCTGTGCGAGAAGAATTTCCACGCATCGCTGCTACCGAACTGTCGCTTCGCTTGTCGCGGCTGCAAGAATCGACGCATCGAGGGATTGAGGTTGAAAACCTGACGCAGAGCCACTCGTCGCCGCCGCATCGGCCGCCGATGGTCCCGGATTTCCACGCATCGCACCTGTGCTGCAAGTTTTACCGACGCATCACCCACGGACCGGAATCGTCTTGAAGAATAGACACATCACCTCCCCCTACAGACCGGATTCGACGCATCACTTTTCCTGCGTGCAGCAGAACTGTCACATCGCCTCCCCAAGGTCTCAGGAACTGACGCATCTCTTTGTTTTTCAAAGCTTCCTCACTCTGTGGCTGTAAGGCCTTGTGAATTTTGACGCATCTACAGGTACTTTGTGTAAAATCCCGCATCTATAGTTTTCTATGGTCCAAGTTGCTTAAAACCTTTCTAAAGTCATATTTTTTATTGTGTATGTCGTTTTGGTCTTGTTTAGTTTAGATAAAGATACTTCATTTTTCTAAACTGGTGTGGTGTCCTTTTGTGGTGTTTTCACTGTGTTACTGTGTGTGCTGGTACAAATACTTAACACATTGCCTTTGGGATAAGCCTGTCTGCTCATGCCAAGCTACCAAGGGGGTGAGCATGGGTTATCTAAAGTGTGTATCCCTCTTACCCTGACTAGAAGCAAGAGTCCCTATTTGGACAAAGGTACCTACCTCTGCCAACTAGAGATCCCCATGTCTAACAGGCCCCAAAGATGGAGCACCAAATCTCAGCACGGCTGAAGGAACCCTACCAGCAGTACCACCATTGATTGATTGATTGTGATCCCCGCCCGACAGATACCATCTGCGACCATTCACCTCATCATCTCTCAGGGTGACCATCGGCCTCCTCTAGCATTCACATGCCCCCAAGCAGTCCAGCCCCTATCAGGAGGAGTGACTGCACAAAGTACCCTCTACAGAACAACCCTGTGCTCTCTGTCCGACTCAAAGACTGTGTGATGCAAATAAACCATGCTACCGTTTATTAGCAGTTCTCAATCCCCAAATAACTGAGTTACTTGTTTGTTGAAAAAGGAAAATGTTATTTTTCGGTCAAAGGTGGGGAGGGATTTAATATCAGCCCGAGCAATGTGATGATGGGACTGCACCAGGTGAGTAGAAGGGGAAAGGGTAAAAACCCTTCAAACGTGCGAATAATGGTTTCTTCCACGTGCAGCGTAAAGGTTGTAAAAAAAAGGCAGAATGTGAGGCAGAGAAGTCAGTCACTGGCAGGACGCACTGTGCAAACCATCTCATTATGGCCGGCAGTGTCTGTGCTGCACGACCAAGTACTAGCATCACCTCCCCATATCGGCGGCTGCCCAAACAGTGCTTTGGTGTGGGCAGAGCTCGTGTCATGAGGTGTGCCCTACTCATGAGGAGCTCTGCACACCTTCCTGCTGTTCTTCCCTCACGATCTGCATAGTTGTGAGTTTGTTCACTTCCCTCACTCCGGCTGTATGTCACCAACACATTCCCAAGAATGGCCATTGTGCCAGCAATTGAGCCCTTCCTCATAGAAGGTGCACCGTCATCTGAAGCGCCCAAATGGAGGGACTGGGTGGACACCTGGAGCTCTGCTTTGAAGCCACAGAGGTACCCGCAGAGAGGCAACAAGCCCTTCTACTGCACCTAGGGGGAAAAGCCATACACAAAGTATACACAACAATCATCGAAGCCACGTCCAAAATGTAAGCCACGCTAGTCGCAGCCCTATTTTGAACCGATGGCAAACCAAGACTATGAATGGTTCATATTTCAGCAAGCTCTACAAGAACCCTAGCAGTCACTTGACATCTTCTATAGCAGACTCAAAGAGCTCTCTATTATCTGTGGTTTAAATGATGAGCAAGAAGAGGTGAGAGGCCAGATCATTCAAGGCTGCGTCTCATCCATGTTGCATGAAAACATACTGCAAGAGTCTGGAAAATCTCTACAAGACATCCTCAAGCTTAGAAGATCAAAAGACCTGCTGAAGGCCAGTGTATCAAATATGGAGACCGCACTACACAGGATAGTCAAGGTGGAACTGATCAATACAGTCCAGCTGGGGTGTGGCCCCGAGACAGCGAAAAGGCCACCCAAAGCCAAAAGAATTTGTCAATCAATCAGGGGTTTTTGAGCACGCTACTCACCCGTGAGGGTCTCAAGGCGCTAAGGGGGAGGGGGCAGATCCGTTTCAGCTGAAGAGCCAGGTCTTGAGGGTTTTCTTGAAGGTGTTCAGGGAGGGGGCGCGTCTGATGTCTGTTGGTAGCTCGTTCCAGGTTTTGGCTGCAATGTGGGTGAACGATCTACCGCCCGCTCTGGCTCTGTAGATGCGCAGGGTTTCAGCTAGTGTGAGGTTGGCGGATCAGAGGTTTTTTTTGCGTACGTGGAAATTTATTCTGTTGTTGAGGTATTTGGGTCCGCTGTTGTGTAGGCATTTGTAGGCGTGGGTGAGGATTTTGAAGGTGACTCTCTTCTCTACGGGGAGCCAGTGGAGTTTTCGCAGGTGCTGGCTGATTTGTTCGTGCCGCGGGATGCCAAGGACGAGTCTGGCCGCGGTGTTCTGTATCGTCTGGATTTTTCGGAGTAGGGATTTGTTGATGCCGGCGTAGAGAGCATTTCCATAATCGAGTTTGCTGGTGATGAGTGCGTGGGTGACTGTCTTTCTTGAGTCATGGGGGAACCATTTGAAAGTCTTTCGAAGGATGCGGACAGTGTTGAAGCAGCTGGAGGTGACGGCATTGACCTGTCGGGTCATGGTGAATGATGAATCGAGTACGATGCCGAGGTTTTTGGCATGGTCCGCGGGGGTAGGCGGGCTTCCGAGGGCGGTGGGCCACCAGGTGTTGTCCCATGCTGAAGGAGTGGTTCCGAGGACGATGACTTCAGTTTTTTCGACATTGAGTTTTAGGCAGCTGTTGGTCATCCAGACTGCGACGTCTTGCATCGCGCTCTAGAAGTTGAGTTTTGCAGTGACGGGGTCCCTGGTGAGACAGAGGATGAGTTGGGTGTCATCGGCGTAGGAAACGATGTTGAGGCTGTGACGTCTGACGATGGCTGCGAGGGGGGCCATGTAGATGTTGAAGAGGGTCGGGCTCAGAGATGATCCCTGTGGGACTCCGCAGGAGATTTCGGTAGGGGCGGAGAGGAAGGGTGGCAGTGTGATTCTTTGGCTTCGTCCGGTGAGGAATGATCGGAGCCAGTTCAGGGCAGTTCCTTGTATGCCCGCGTCGTGTAGTCTGTCGGTTAGAGCGTGGTGCGAGACAGTGTCGAAGGCAGCGGATAGGTTGAGGAGGATGAGGGCAGCTGAGTGGCCTTGATCCAGGAGGGCACGGATGTCGTCTGTGGCGGCGAGTTGGGTGGTCTCGGTGCTGTGATTGCTTCGGAATCCGGATTGGGATGGGTCGAGGACGGCGTTCTCCTCAATGAAGCGTGTCAGTTCCCTGTTGACCGCTTTCTCTGCCACCTTGGCTGCGAAGGGGAGGAGCGAGATGGGCCGGTAGTTCTTGAGGTCCAAGGGGTCGGCCGTAGGCTTCTTGAGCAGGGATCTGACTTCTGCGCGCTTCCAGCCGTCAGGGAAGGTGCCTGTTGTGAACGTGGTGTTAATGGTCCGTTGTAGTTCCAGTGCGATGGAGTCCACGGCCCTGTGGTAGATGTGAGGGGGGCAGGGGTCGGTGGGGGCCCCCGAGTGGATGCCTTTCATGGTCGCTGTGGTGTCCTCGGTCGTGATTGGTGTCCAGTTGGAGATGGTGGGCTGGTTGGCGTCTCTAGGCGGCGGGGGGGGCTGTGGCGTCTTGTGGGTTGTTGACGAAGTTGTCGTAGAGTGTCTTGATCTTGAGGTGGAAGTAGGTACCAAGCTTGTCGCAGAGGTCTTGGGATGGGGTGATGTCTGTGGCTTCGCTGCATGGGTTGGTGGAATCCCGAATGACACTGAAGAGTTCCTTGGAGTTGGCAGAGTTGGCGAGAATTTTGTTGTTCTGATTTGGTTGTGGTAGTCCGTGATGGCTTGCTTGTAGGTGGAGTAGTTGTCGGTAGTCTTGGTGTTTCTCCAGTTCTTCTCCAGATGCCTGCAGGTGCACCTGAGTTCTTGGAGATCGGTGGTGAACCAGTCGGCTTTTCTGGGACGCTGTTTGCCGGGGGTCCGTAGCGGGGCGAGCTTGCTCGCGCAGCTGGAGATCCAGGTGTGGAGTCCTGTGGCAGCTATGTTCACGTCAGGTGTCTCGGTTGGCGTGTCTAGGGTGAGGGCAGAGTTCAGTTGCTCGTCGGTAACCTTGCTCCAGTTCCTTCATGGTGGGCGGGGGGCTGGTTTTGGTGCCTTGGGTTTGTCGACAGTGAAGTGCACGCAGTGGTGGTCGGTCCATGGTGGTTGCGTTGTATGGCTGAAGTGAACGCTGCTACCTGCCGCGAAGATGGGGTCGAGGGTGTGTCCTGCTCTGTTTGTGGGATATCAACCCACAGGCTGACAAAGTACACAGGAAGAACATGCACCACTTGCAGCAAATATAACCACTTTGCGAAAGTGTGTAGGTCATCAGAACAAGGGAAAATGAAAGAAACCATCCACGGCATCCCCAAAGCTGAAGGAGAAGTGGAAGACATGGAAGACGACATCACCGAATATACCGTATAATCAGTGTTTGCTGTCGGCAGCACCACCACCACCTGCAGGCCGCTCCCTCTATGCAAGCTCCATGTTGGCCAATGCCCAATCACAGTGACCATACACACAGGAGTATCCATATATATAATGTTGGCATACACGTATTAGGCCATGCCGAAACCCCCAGTGTTCGCTAAGGCGACAATCTGAGTCTTTGCCTACCGACAAACACACTCCGTGCCAATGTTTGGGAGTTTCGCTTTCAAAATCTCGCACGTGGGCACGTGTGTTGATACCACCGTATATATGTGGCAAGAGGAGGCCAAGGCATGCTTGTCAGTTGCAACACCACAGAAACACTGGGTCTGATCAAGTTTGCATTTGGCATACAGACTCACTTACATCCTCAAAGAATTGGAAAGCCCGTTCAACATCACTGGATGTCTGAAGAACAAAGTTGTAAAGTTGCACATCAACAAATCAATACAGCCGGTGGCACTGCAACATCGTCGCATAGAGTTCCATCTGAGATCCAAAGTCAGGAAGGAACTAGACAAACTAGAATGAGTCGGGATCATTGAGAAAGTCATGGGACCCACACCCTGCGTGTCATCCATCATGGTTGCAAAAAAACAGAAGCAACCCAGAGAGGTCCGCATTTACGTGGGCATGAGGCTACCTAACCTCGCAATTTGTTGAGAGCATCATCTGATCCCGACCATAGATGACCTCATCGGAGAGCTCAATGGAGCCAAGTGGTTCTCCAAAGTTGACCTATGGTTGAGATACCACCAACTGCCCCTGCACCCTGACTGGAGGTACATCACCACATTCTTGACGCATTTGTGGGACTCCGGTGCTTCCGCTGCCTTAACTTTGGGATCTCAAGTACAGCGGAAGTATTCCAAAATACAATTCAGGAACTGCTTGCAGGACCCAATCAAAGAGCAAGGGACCGCCTCTGAGAACGAATAAGGTCTGGGAGTAAGAGGGGAACAGGACAGACCAATGGAACCAGAAAACACTCCCCTTAGACCTATTTTCTTTTTACAAAAGATTAAATCTAGTATGGGTATAAGGAAAATCCAAACATCAGATATTTATAACATACCAACAACATCATTGTTTTTTATTTAAGATCATATTTATTCTTTTCATTAACTTCTTTTCTCCTTTTTACCAATACATTAAATATCATTTTTCTCAATAGATACAAAAACTTTTTTTTGTTTTTTTAATAAAAATAGTAAATACATATAAACAATCATGCGAAATAAAAATGCAATTTTATTGGTCCCCACAATGACAAATCTTCTTACAAAACATACATACCTCACAGACGTTCACACTCATACAAGACACTTATGCACATCTGGATTCAAAGGGAAACATAAGATGTAATTCATTTCCACCAAGATGAAAAAAACAACAATAAGGTCTGGACACACGAGGGGAGTTTTCTGGTTCCACTGCTTGCAGGACTGCAAGGCATCATGAACATCAGTGACAACATTCTCATACTTGCAAAGTCAGTAAGAGAGCACCATGAATAACTCTGAAGAGTACTACAGCGTATCCAAGATGCAGGACTCACACTCCACTGAGAGAAGTGTTAGTTTATGAAGCAACATATCAGTTTCTTTAGATACACCTTTTCAGCGAACGGTGTAGCCTCAGAAGGTGCGAGACATCGGAGAAGTGCCCGCACCAACCAAAGTGTCCAAGGTGCAGAGTTTCTTGGACATGGCGAACTAATGAGGCAGGTTTATACCCGACCTGATGACTCTCACCCAGCCACATCGAGAACTAATGAAGGCTGTGGTGTCATGGACCTGGGGTGAGGAGCAATCACAGTCCTTCCAGGCAACCAAAGAGGCTCTCTCAGCCGATACCCGATACCACGTTGGTATACTATGATCACTCCAAACCAACTACGATCGCAGTTGAAGCCAGCCCCAAAGGACTAGGAGCTGTCCTCACCCAGCAACTAGCCCAAGGGGACTGGGCTCTGGTGGCCTATGCCAGTCGATCACTAACTCCTAAGGAGCAGAGGTACTCGCAGATAAAACATGAAGCCATCGTCATCTACTGGGCATGCAGACACTTTCATCTGTACAGCTAGGGAGGGACACCCCTTTGTGGTGACAACGCTGCTTATCCCGCTGCTCCAGGGCACGTCATCCAACCACCATCCCACATCGTAAAATGGATGCTACAGTTACAAGACTATAACTATCAAGATTTATCTATCCCGCCACCGCTACACAAAGCGGAGGAGGATGCAGAGCACACAGAGGAATATGTGAGAAACATAGGAGAAAGGTCCAGGCCACTGCCTCTGTCCCTGGACACGATCTCCAGTGTGACAGAGCAGGACGAGTTTTTGCAATCAGCCCTGGCTGCAATCTAGTCAGGGAATTGGAATTCCCTCAGAGAACACCGAGCTTACCAGACTCTGAAGGCAAGAAGAATCCTAGAATCACTCTACCATGTGCCCCAAGAACTAGTGACTGAGACAAACAAATACCTACCATGAGGACCCTGCTTAGTGATTCATGCCAGCCTCACCACGCAAGGAGTACATCTGGCCCACAACGGGCACCAAGGCATGATAAAGACAAAGAACAGCCTCAGGAGCAAAGTATGGTTCCCACTCATGGATGAGATGGTAGGGGCCACAGTGTGGTCCTGCTGATGGTGCCAAGTCACAGGCTCAGCAGATGCACCACCCCCAGTGATCACTGAGCGAGGCCACCAGCAGCCATGAGTATGCACGAGTCTTGATTTCGGGTGCCTTACTGATGGGTGGTAGATTCTTGTCCTAACTGACGACTACACCAAACATCCAGAGGTAAAGCTGGTAACATCTCAAGTGACAGAGAACATCATTACCAAGTTCGAGAAGATGATGGCCACTCACGGCTCTTGCAAGAACCCTGAACTGACAGCGGTCCACCTTTTGAAGGTCAGGAGTTGGCGACGTACTTACAAATCTGGGACATCAGACAGAAGCGAGTGACGACTCGGTGGCCTCAGGCTATTGGGGAGGCCGAGCGCTTCATGCGCACGCTTAACAAAGTGATTCACATAGCACATACCAACCAGTAACCGATATATGCGTTCCTGCGCGAATATCAGAAAACCCTACATTTGACCACTGGACAGGCACCGGGGCATGCCAGCATGGGGCGGGTATTAGCTGACACTATCCCCCACCACCTAGGGTGAAAGCCACCCCAAATTGATGATTCCCTAACACTACAGGGAAGAAGTAACACCAACTACAAAGCGAGCATCTAACGAGGAGTCTGCCTTTCAGACAACATATCTCTCCGCATATCAAACAGCTCCATTGTTTGCCGGTTGTGAATCGGATAGAATTTAAGGCCTTGACAATTGCGTTAAGGGCCCAGAGAGGTAGCTGCCCCAACTACATTAAAAAACTCATTCGCCCCTATCAGCAAATACGTTCTTTAAGATCTAACTCACAGAATTTGCTGCGCGTTCCTCAATTTGTGAAATCTCGCACTGGGGGCAGGGCCTTTTCAGTGGTATCAACCAGATTATGGAACTCCCTCCCTGATAGACTTCGACTAATTCCATCTGAAGGAGAGTTCAGGAAAGCTTTAAAGACATGGTTGTTTAGCCTTGGCTAGTTAGGAAATTACCATGTCATGTCCCTCTGTCATGTTACACTCCCCACTTTCTCATGGCCTGCTTGACTGTGTTAGGGCCGGGACACCTCTGTTTGAGGTAGCTGTTGCGCTTTACAAATGCATATGTATTGTATTGTATTGTATTGTATGTCAGACCTCCGCCCAGGTGACAGTATTTGTGAAAGATAGGTATTCTGGCTACCCTTTGAGCACTACCCATGGGTTATAACGCAACATCAAGGGACAATGAACACAGCCCGACGGAGTGACGAAGACATCACCCACAACATCTCATTGGTTAAACCTGCGAGGGTAGACACTGAGGAGGAAATGGAAGACCCTGATGATGGAGCACCAAATCACAGCACTGCTTGAGGAACCCCACCAGCAGTACCACCAAAGGTTAGATGTGATCCCCACCCGAAAGATACCATCAGCTACCCAGCACTTCATCCCATCTCAGGGTGATCAGCTGCCTCCTCTAGCATTCCCATGTCTCCAATCAGTCCAGCCCCTAGCGGCAGGAGTGACTGCACAAAGTGTCTTCTACTGAACGACCCCTCGCTGTCTGTCCAACTTAAAGACTGTGTGAAGTGAATAAACCATGCTACCTGGCATTAGCAGTTCTTATTCCCCAGTTTAATGAGTTACTTGTTTGTTAAAAAGGAAAATGTTATATTTCAGTTGAAGGTAGGGAGGATGCAATATCGGCCCAAGCAATGTGGTGATAGGGCAGCACCATGTGAGTAGAGGGGTAAAGGTAAAACCCTTTCACGCGTGCGAATAATGGTTCCTCCCATGCGCAGTGTAAAGGCTGGAATAAAAGGTGGAAGGCTGGGCTAAGAAGTCTTTGGCCAGATGCACTGAGCAAACCATCTCACGTCTCCCTTGTCTTCATTGATGCTGCTCCTGCGATGTGTGCTCACTTGCTGCTTGGTAGAGCCTCTCAGATGGCCGCTCCCCGGCAATCGCCAAATCTGCACTGCAGGGGAGATCCACCATTACACTCCCATTATGTAGTCTCAAAGGAGTAACTCCCTTGATCCACAATGGGAAAGTCCTGACAAGTGGCAACGTATTAAGATGTTTGTGGTAGAGTGGCTGCAATGAAACTGTGCTGCCCAAGCCTGCTCCATGTGCAGAACTTGCCAGCACAGAAGCCCAGAGCAGCCCAAGGAGTTCAAAAAAGCTGACACTGTATCTTGAATTCCTCTTTTTTCATTAGCAGAAACCAACGGAGGGCTGTCCCAGAAACTACTCTACACGCGAAGGTGGGCTGAATGATGGCTCTGCCTGGCGAGCACACCTATTCCCTGCACTGGCTTTTCCTGCTTTCTTCTCTCTTTCGCGTGACTCAGCACTTGGTTGGCTTTCCAGCTAGCTGGATCATAGGAGGCCTCTACGGTATAAGGAAAACCTTTGTGCCTGTGGCTTTGCACGCACTGCTGGGCGTTGATCAATTACATAAAGAAGCCTGCCTGTGGTTTGGCAGGATGTCTAACCCCACACAGGCGTTGTATTAAATCTATTTGTAGACACCAAAACTAAATTGTGACAGAAGCCAAGAATGTACACCTGGTATAACAGCACTGCTGCTGTATGTTCAATGTAATATTTATCATTGATGTCAGGAACCCCAAAATCCCATATATTTGGATGAATGGGTGAAATAGAGAACATTAACTCTGATGTTCCTTCTGTGTTTGCCTTTACCATAATTAGTTTGATTCTATTTTTTTTTAATCCAGGATCCAGGTTTAAAGTGCAACTACATTAAGACATCAAAGTGATATATATATATATATATATATATATAGAGAGAGCGAGAGAGAGAGAGAGGGACCACGATTTTCTTGGGATCCAGCCAGTAGTGCTACTAAATGCCGATGTGTCACTCTTGCAAGTTCTTTTTCTCCCTTTGTCACTGCTTTTCTACCTTTGCCTTCGTCTACCTTTCTCCCTTTTCTGCCTTTCTCTCCCTTTTCTGTGTCAAAGTCTAATGATGAAAAATAACTGTTAGACCCTATAAATGTTTGCAGGTGACCACAACCTGCAAACACCAAGAACTAGAAATACTGAAAGGTTTACTTCGGTCTCACCAGACAAATCAAAGACAAAATTAGTTTAAAACAAGTATTAGCAAAACCAATAAGCCTGGTGTTGGAAAGCTGGTGCGGTGGTTATTTTTTTAAATTATTTACTGCAACCATTTGCTACAAAAACAAAAATTAAGAAAAAAAAAAGTAAATGGAGCCAAATTTCTCCATGACTTAAGATGTTGGTGACAAAGGAAAAGTGTCACCTATAAATAAACTGCTTAGAAAACCAGACTCTGAAGTACGGTGAGATTTTGAAATGAGCAAAACGGCCAAGAGCCACAACGTACTCCTTATCTGCATCTGCTGGGTTTAGATTTTGAGAAGTAATGACATTTTTAGAGACTTTCTTTGACCATTGAAAATGTTTGGCTTTTTCAGGGCATGGCATTCTTTTGCCTGTCAGATCTGCCCTAATTGCATTCTATTGGATTGTTCAGTGTTCAGTTCGACATTCAGCAATTGTATTATAATATATTGTAGTGTCGCATTTGTACAGTGCTTTCCTAATGTGACAGCGAGGCCCTTCAGTCTTAATCAGTTTCCTGGGCACCCTTTTCAGAGTGTATAGTTGCGATGTGTAGGATGTAGTATGTCCTACGTGGAAGATGTTGGTCAGTTTCATGAGGTTCAGACATATGGTTCAAACATGGTGTGGTATTTGTTGCTATGCATAAGCGTGACGTTTTGTGGCAAGTGTGAGAACAGACAAACTACGTAAACCTTTTTACAATTTCTACCCTGCTCAGGATAAACATTTGATATTTGGACCAGCGGTCAAAGTACAGTCCTTTGAGCAATGTTCATATTTCCAACTTAGCACTGCGGAGCCGAAAAAGCACAACTGGAAGCTTGAAAGATGCACGTTTTATTGTTCCAAATTGTACACAGTGTGTTTCCAACTGGTGTGTTCTCAGAATTGGATTCTGTAATCACTCCTGTGAGAAAGATAGTTTTTGGGAAACGTTGTCTAATCCTGTAAATTGACGGGTAAATGGGAAATCACCCATTTTCTGCATGATTCTGAGAATACTTCAACTACTAGCAAGACAGTAGAGAAGAATACCTACAGAGGTTGATACTCATTTTGCAAACTTTTATTCTACCTCAGTATAATAAACCTTTCTACTTCAGTGTAATATTTATATCAGAAATTTCTACAGGAATGTTTGCCCTGAAGAAGCAGCAGTAACGAGTTCTGAAACAAGTATTGACATGCACTCAGCGGCGGCTCCTCCACTAAGACGGAGGAACATCGCCCCACTGCTTTCCTGTAGCGCAAAAAAGGAAAAATAAAATGATAATAACATGATGTTATTATCATTTTGTTTTTGAATGCGAGCCAGGTTAGGGCAGGGCGGGGCTGGCCTGTCAGTGTAGGGGGAGGAGGAAATATGCGCACTTAAGTGCACATGACAGTTTGGCCAGCCGTCTTGGGCTAGCCGAATAGTCATGCGCACTTAGCATGTTCTCCACCTGGCTGTATTGCACAGCCTGGTTGGAAAACGTGCATAGGCTCCTACTCCCTGTCTGAGTGCTGAAGCAGGCGGCTCAGACCAATCACGATGCTGCTGTCATGCTGGAGACAGCAGCGTTGTGTTTGGTTTAGGGGAGCCTGTGTCCTTCCTGCTTCTGGGAGTCAGGGAGATAAGCAGACGAGAGCTGACGGAGGGGAGACTGTGGCTATGCAGAGGTAAGTGTTATATATATATTTTTTCACCCCTCCGCCCCGACATCCCCATTACGTACCAGCCGCCACTGCTAGCCCTGCTTGTCAAAGTAAGACATTCTTAATAGAAAGATTACTAATTGATTGTCTTTCTTAAGCAGCCAAAATCCTTACACTGGCCCTAATAGCAGCAGGACCAGTGCAGATGTACCAGTGACCACAGTAACATTGGCATAGAACACATTTGCCTTCTTCACTGGTGTAGAGTGCCCATACTTGTATTTATGAGGTGCAACTATTACCACTGTTCCGTTAATACAGAGAACACAAAACTACACACACTTGGCACTAGTGCCCTTAATAAATTACCTGTATAACAACTACAAGGCCAATTGTGTTTTCTTCAAATTATTTCATCATTATGAACCTCATAATAATCTAACCATTAGCATCACTGTGTCGGGGCAAAAAAGAAGGAGTATATCACCTCCTCTCAAACAACTTTTGACCTCATCATTGAGGTAGAGCTTGGGCCCTGTGGCACAGTTAGACACATCGGTACTGAAGCAAAATGGCAGGGAATATGACAATGGGGGCAAGTATGGTGTGGACTCACAGGTACAAAGAGCACACTCCAGACCATTCCTGATCTCCTTGAGCTTCTGGATCCAGCTAGTGAGTAAGTCAGTCAGGTGCTGCATCTCTGATCAGAAAGGAAGGGCCAAGTTACCTCTCCTGTGGGGCTCGGTCATACTTATTCCAGCACCCAGTCCACAGAGGGTCGTTCTGGCCTGCGCTCACATCAAGCTGTATGGAAGCTAGTGAGTATGATGAAAAGGGCTAGAGGGTATTCCTATAAAGGTAAGCAAACATTGGTAAAGGGAGGAAGTGTGCTTACCAGACAGAGTGACACCCCTCCTCCTTTTTCTGGTGAAGAATGCAGAGGGATTTCTGGCATTCTGAGTCTCCACCTCTGTATTACTTAGTTTGGCTGGTCACTCCATCAGGTAAGCTCTGGTGAAGTAGCAGAGGTTAAGCAGACTATTAGGTGTAGTGTGAAGGAAAGGAGAAGCACCCAGATCAAAGTTCAGGTAGCACTGAAGTGTGTTGATGAGATCTTGCAGTTGTTGGAGTGGTGCTCCAGGGTGTGTGCTGAGTCCTTGCCAATCAATATCAGTTTATTTCAGAGTTCTAAAATCCAACAATTCAGGTTTTTCGGACTTTCGAGTCTTGTATCTATGTGATAAAAGCAATATATATTCCCTTCAGTGAGACCTGGAAACAAAGGAACAGGAGATAGGATGAGCTGGGAAAGGGATGACCTTGTTGTTCTTCTGTTAGCAGCAGCAATCATCCATCTTGCATTCACCTTTCACACAAGAAGATGTTCGCAATTAACTGAATTTAAACAGAAAGACAGGTGATTGCAATCAGTCTTTCCCCCATGCTTGTTCCAACAATCAAGATGATTATTAAAATTTGATTTCAGATATTGGCAAACATCCAAATTCAATAAATATAATAAACAAACAAAGTTGTTCCATTTACCAGAGGTCATTTGACTTCATTTGCATGGGGAGGTCAGTAGGCCCCTGTCCTGGATTGAGGTACTGCTCAAACAAAACTACGGTAAAGTTGCCAAAAGTCAGGTTCTTTGTGAAGACTTTTGGGGAAAGTATCAGATGTGCTATCTTAGGTCATGTCATGCCTAGAAAGCCCCTACAATCTGTCACTAGTCCTATCCTTCTACATTTAATGATAACCCCAGGCAATACAGAACAGAGTAGCCCAGTTGCTCCACTTAAGCCTAAGGTCATGCGTCCCCTTAGCCACTCATTCCCTAACACAGTTGACTATCATCCAGAGAATGTCCTTTAAAGTTCTATAAATCATATCCAAGGACTTGCAAAGAAGCAAATCAGAATCCTTGCAGCACAAACTAATCAAAAAGCAGTTTTCAAAGTGTGGAGCAACTGCGTATCTTCCAGACTCCACATACCAACAGGTCTCAGCATACAGATCTCTACTTTTAAGCTCTTCTGTGAAGGAGCCCAAATCTCTGCTGTTCAAGTGCATGAAATAGATACAAAAAGAGAATATCTTGAACTATGAATTTTAAGGAAGCAAAAAGAGATAGGTAGATGTAGGGTGGCCAGGGGCACAAATCACTCAGAGTAGAGGGGAGCAGAATGCATGTGATAGATCCCAGGTCATTCACAAAAGTTTTTTCTCCAGCATGGCGGTGATCAGAGAGTTAATGATAGTAGGGTTAGTAATAGGGCATCAACCTATGTGTGAGAATTTATTAAACTCTCCTAACAAGGCAATATGGTGTGGAGAGAAAAACTGAAATTTGGAACAATAAAACCGGATCTCCCATGGAAAGGACAACTCAAATAGAAACTTCTTTTCTTTCTTGTGTATTTGTTTTGAAGACAGACAAAGTGCAGAAATCATACACTCTTTGTAATAAGCCATAACTATCTAAGTATCTTTATTTTGATAGGTTTGATTCATTACATGATATGGGAAATTGGCTGGAAAAAGGGATCATAAGAGGAAAGAAAACAAAACGGGGAAGGTGATATGACAACACACCATTCGTGAATTAATATGAATAGAAATTGAGGAAGCACAACTTAATCCCTTGAAATTTCCCAATAGACCCCCTTTTATAGAGATACGTTTCCAAGATTGGTTGGGAGCTCAAATACAGCACCCAAATCGCCACAAATTACTACATTTAACATTCCAAGATCTTGTACAATGAAAGATCTATGATAAGCCTTCTGTTATGGGTACTTTTGGAGGACCATAGCACAAATAGGTGTATGTATGAATGTATGTAAAGCTTGTCTAGTCCATGTCAAAATGTCTTCTACAGAAACATTGATTTTGCAAACTTAGATTTTTTTTTGCGACTAACCTAGAGTGGGTGATATATTAAATATGGTAGCAGTTTAGGACCCCGATAAAGCATTCATCTGAGGGTGAAATATCATGATAAAGGGCTGGTTAGGGAACTCATAAGAGGAAGAAGAAAAATGAAGAACTCTGGCGATTGGATGATATGTGAAGGATTAGGTGCACCAAGTGCACATGCAAAGTAAAATAGTATCCATGGACAAATCAATAGGGAGTGGTTCAGAACTAGGCATGTCTACAGAAATCACATAAATTGAGAAGCTAAAAACAGATAATAATGAGACCGTACTATTCAAATTTAGTGATGAAAAGACCTTGGTGGTTCACTGCAAATTTTAATCAAAATGATAGCATAGATAAGTTTAAAATAAATTACATGAACAAGCTGTTGAAATCCACCAAAGAACTAAAGGATTGAATAGAATCGGTATAATTTTAATCAAAAGAGTAAATAAAATAATATTAAGTCACTCATTTTTTAATGGCTTCATGGGGTGACCACAAGTTTGATATGAGAATAATGAATGGCAAAAACCTTTTCACTTTGAATTAAAAGGAGCTGAGGCTCTAAGTGTTTGAGAAATAATTTTAGGCCACCCTTCGTAAAATGCTGAGTGCTGACTGAGCTGTATTTTGTATGATTTAAAAAGGAATGGTCTTATAAATAAATATTTTTAAAGTAAGTAGCTAAAGACGTTTCAGTTTTATTTGCATTCCTGGCACAAAACTTCAAAGTTCATGGCCATCCCCAAATTCTGTTCCTTCACTACTATGTGGCATAATTTCAAACCTGTTATGAACGATATATGATAGAGGGAATCCTTAAGCTCTCCCTGAATAATCCGTTGTGATATGCTTGTGGAGGTAGGAGCATGTTCCGAGCTGATTTAAAAACGGAATTTGGTTGCACAATGTTAAATTTCTTGGTTTATGCCAAGATAATGGACTTTCTGGAGAAATGAGTAAGTCTGTGCACTATAGATCAATCAGCCCCATTTTACAATTGCTGTAGGTCAATTGCCACAAAAGACCTGGGTTTATTTTTTTCAGTTTACTAAGGAAGGCCAGAAAGTTATAAAGAAAAATGTAATGTCCCTGGCAAGCAGGAAGTTTTCTCTCTGTGTGTTACATACATGCCAATTTATTATATTCACGCGGAGACTCCTGATTTTTTAAGCCAAAAAGTTATTTATTTTGACTGTCTATCGCCTGAAATTGCCTCTGTTTCAATGGATGTAAATGGGGGAAATACATTCTCCTGATTAGTTTTTTTAAATCTCCCACTTTCCTCTTCCTAAATGTTGGCATGTATGGTGTTAGGGCCATTGATTGATTTCCAGGTTAAGAACGTCAGGGTCTAATGATGGTGATGGTCATCTGCCCAAAACAGGACAGGATGACTCTTAATTGACTTCAAGTCCTACCAGTAAACAGGGCACTAAGTCAGAAATTTCCACTGGTGAAGCCAGTTGAGGTCCTGCTCATGGAAACCCTCTGGTTTCCCAACCTCTACCATGCTGGTGGGCTAAGCATCCTTGTCTGCCAACCTCTAAATGAGTCCTTCATAAAGGTTTGGTGCCCATTAAGCATGTTTTGGGAAACAAATCACCTGTAGCCAGCACAAAGGTGCACATGGACTGTATTCTGTCATTTTTCCCCATTTTTGCAACTAATATTGCCCTCACCCTCTTCTTTCTGATAATCACAGGATACCCGTGTGTAGTGTATGCATATGCTTTTAAGTTGTATTTAAGTCTAACAGTTAAATTGGGTTTTTTCTGAAAGTCTCCCACAGAACCGGCTTTTTTTCTCATCATTATTGGTAGTTTCCCATGTTTATTTTGCTATCCGTGAACATTTGAAGTTTCAATAATGTATTTACAAATGTAGTTTTTAGCTCGCTCTTGGATGGTCTCCGGTTTTAACCCTGAAAGTAGGCATTTATACACGCATCTGAAAAGATTTGCATTGTAGTGCAAACACGTGCACATCTACAGCTACTTAATGAAGACTCATGCCTTTTTACTAACTTCCACTCCTGTCACTCTACATAGACGTTGGTCATAGACAGCATGACCAGCAAGATCATAGCCCATGCCTTGACCGCATCTGGTTTTTATCCCCCTTCCTAACTTCCATATGTAACGTGCTTCCTAGTGCGACCCACCATTGTAAGTCAGATTCCCATTTAGTAAAGGGGATCCTCCCACTGTATTCAAATTTGACATTTTTCCCTATATGCGATGTACATTCCAACTCACCCATTGCCTATATTCTTTTCAATGACCCTACCAGAAACTGATACGTATGAATTGACTGGACAGGAGATATTAATCCTGTACAAAAACCCTGAATTATAGAGAGCCCCTCAAAAGAATGTCTGCTTTCATGATTTTTTTAAATAGATAAGACAGGGAAACAAGTTGTGTTCCATTTGTATTTATGAGTAAAAATCAGTAGAAAACGTAATGCAGGGAGCCTTAATTATGATAAATAGTTGTGGTACAATAAATAGTACCTCCCGATGCACATACACCTCATTTTGAAAAAAATCCTCCATTCACAAAACACTTATGGGAGAATGATGTTCCTCATTGTCACGGTTGTCCCTTTCCCAGACCACCTAGCGTTCAGAAAAACAGGATTCTTCCCATGGGGATTGCTGAACTGACAGCTTAGCTTCTACATGGACAAGCCACGACACAAGGACACGGGACATTGATCATGGCTCAGGTAATGGATAAAATACTGTTAGAGGGCACCAGGACACCAAGATGTGGACATTGCACTCGAATGCAAGGACTCGAATGCTGGGACACAGAAGTTGGAACACAGTAACGCAAACACAGAGATATGAAAACATGTTTCATGGAAAATATACACCAACCTTAACACGGACACAGGAAAATGGGCACGGGAACATAGAAACTCAAGTGACACGGGAACGTGGCCATAAGGACACAATAGTAAAGAAAAATGGATGTGGGCAAAGATACGGGGCAAGGGCACAAGGACATGGAAAGTGCCCCTCAAACACAAGCAACAAAGACATGAGGTCAAAGGTCAGGACAAATGAAATATAGGGCCAAATGTACGACGGTTTTTTGCGTGCGCAAATGGGTTTTAGAACCATTTGCGCCCGCAAAAAACCTGTGGCCCATGTACTAATCCTATTTTGCGAGTCGCAAATTGATTTGCGACTCACAAAATAGGATTAGCGACTCGCTATTAGGAAGGGGCTTTCCAAGGGCATCCCTTCCTAATAGTGACTCCAAAAGGTATGTATGAATGTTTTGCGACCGCAATTGTGGTCGCAAAACACTCGCAGTTTACCACCATTCTCAGAAGGATGGTAAAGCACTCTCAAACAGGAAGGGGTCCCCAGAGGACCCCTTCCCCTTTGTGAATACATCCGCAAATATTTTTTAAGGGCAGGCAGTGGTCCCAGGGACCACTGCCTGCCCTTAAAAAATAAAACTAAAAAGTTAAATTTTTATTTTTTTAAATGCATCCCGTTTTCCTTTAACGAAAACGAGCTGCATTTAAAAAAAAACTGCTTTATTTAAAAGCAGTCCCAGACATGGAGGTCTGCTGACCCCAGCAGGCCACCATCCCTGGGAGTGCCAGCCATTCCCAATGGGGTCGCAAATTGCGCAGCCTCATTAATATGTATGAGGCATGCAATTTGCGACCCCATTGGGAATCGCAAACAGTGTCTCAGACACTGTTGTGCATCCCAATTAGCGAGTCGCAAATTGCGAGTCGCAAATACGACGCAATTTGCGACTCACTAATTGGCGGGTCGTACATCTGGCCCCTAGACTCTTACACTAAGACAAGGATGATGGGACAAACACATTTGGACAAGAACATGGACACTGGGACACAGGCACAAGGATAAGGACAAATATTTTTTTTAACTTGCTTGATTATCTTTTTGAAAGTAACATTCACATTGGCCACAGTCATTTGGAATGTGACTTGTATCAGTAAGCTTCATGGCCTCCACATCTATACGTAATTCGAGTTACATTAATATAATTTACTATGCATTGGAAGTAATCCCTGAGGGTCCTCTGTGGGTCCCTACAATAACAATTATCCTTTCAGTTTTGGTCATTATAGTGGTATTTTGTTTTTTTGTTTTTGGTATAAGGTGAGTGCTGAGGTATGGTCTGTCTCATAATATCTCAATGTTTTACAGCAAACATGCAGCATTCTCGCGAGTTTCAATGACTCTGATCACTTTCTTCCTTGTAGGTTCTGTCTTTTCTGACATGTTTATTCCCATCTTCTATTTTCTTTAACAAATTTCCCTCTCGTGGAAAGGAGGTGGCGACAAACAGCCAACATCATATTTTATCAGTCTCAAGTCAAGGGTGTGCCCATCCTCTGCCTTGACTCATACCTGCTGTGTGTTCACCCTAAAACAGTCTTTAAGCTTCAGCGTTGAACCATTTGTCCCTATTTGTTGGTTAATTCCTGAAAGATCATAGCCAATGCCTTGACCGCATCTGGGGGTTTATTTAGAAGGAAATAGTCTTGCAAGCAATTTTGCAGCACCGCGTTGCGTCATTTCAAAAACGCTGGGATGCCCCAGATTTACCATGGCACCATGGTGCATATTTACAAGGGGATTTTGCCACCGGAATGTCACTTTTACCGACGTTCCAGAGGCGCAGTGCCCTGCTCCATATTTACAAAATGGAGATAAGCCACTGTGCGTGGCTTAACGCCGCTTTGTAAATATGGTACCCTTTCATACAGATATCTCAGTGAAAGGGGATGCAATGGGTTTTGCTGTGGCCGTTCCACCGCAACACCCATTGCTTTTTGATGCAGTCCCAGATTTACAAGGATGTGTAAATCTGAGGCAGCGTCAAAAACTAACGAAGGCGTTAGATGGGTGCAACGAGGAGAAATACTTTTATTTCTCCTCGTTTTCTGCTCTTCCAATGTGTGCTACATTCTGCAGCACACATAGAAAGAGCAAAACACCTTTAAAGATTGTTTATGTGCAAGAAGTTATCCCTTCCTGCACATAAACAATAATTCCCTGCAACACAGACACCCTTGCACCATAGTGCAAGCGTACCTGTGTTGCAGGAAATCATCCCTGCAACACAGGCACCCTTGCACTATTCCGTAAGGGTGTCTGTGTTGGTGCTAGGCAGATTTTTTTAGTGCCTCCGCAAGGGAAAACACAGGGGTGCGCCGTATTCTTGTAAATACAGCATATAGCTTCATTTTTTAAATGACGCAGCACGGCGCTGCAAAATTGCTTGCAGAGCTGCGCCATTTCCTTGTTAATATATCCCCATATTTACAAAGCAGCGTTAAGCCAAGCAAAGTGGCTTAACGCCACTTTGTAAATATGGAGCAGGGCACTGCGCCACCGGAACGTCAGTAAAAGTGACATTCCAATGGCACAATCCCCTTGTAAATGTGCCCCCTGGTTTTTAGCCCCCTTCTTAACTTCCATACACAACATTGTGGTCGCTAGTGCGACCCACCATTGCAAGTCATATTCCCATTTAGTAAAGGGGAACCTCCCACTGAATTCCATACTGTTGAAATTTGACATTTATCTAATATCACACTACGTTTATGAACTTCCTACTGATTTTCCTTGTTCTAGGATGTGGGTACTTGTCCAGTAAGCACATCTTGAGTTGTGATGGGATTAACTTTTTGCTAATATACAACAGCATTCGTTTAATGATGCACTAGAATGTAGTCAACCCCAGACTATCCCACATCATGCTGTAAAATGTCATTTCTTCAATTGTGCATCTGGGACACTATGAGGTTTCAACTGGGTAACATCTATTTATCTTCTGGGCAGTTTAGAATGTTATATAGATAATATTAATTAGTTTAAAGCGAGAGTTTTTACTCACATTTTTGGAATCCCAATTAAATGAGACTCCAGTCCTATTAAATTATGTCCTTGCCCACATTATTCACCCATTTGACCTTCAACCCCTCTAGGGAGAACTTGGACAGATCCACAAATGTTTTGCACAAAATTGAGATAGTTTTCGTCCATTGCCCCGATGTGCATAATAACTGCATCCCAATATGCGATGTAGATTCCAACTCACCCATTGTCTATATTATTTTCAATGATCCTATCAGAAACTGACAAGCATGAAATTTACTGGACAGGAGATATAAACCCTGTACCAAAACCCTGATTATCTGCTGATCTCTGGCATCCCTTGATTGCCTGATCATGTCTTTTGTGTCACCAGTTGTGTTGCCTAAATTGCCCTGATGCCAATTGCCACTGAGCTTGGCCATGGCCAGTGCCAGGTCCTTTTCCTCTCATACTAGTTGGATTAGGGGTCCCTTCATTTATGCCTCTTTTCAATGAAGGCCATGCTTAAAAGGGCTGTCTGTTAACGCTTGCAGTGTTCACCTTGCCCAGTCCCTTTCTGCTTTAGGTTCAGTAAAGAAGTGCGTTTTTTTTGTCTACCATTACTTTCCTTGTTGTTGGGAACAGGAGCACATCTCTGGCACTCAAGTCACATAATTCTTCAATTAACTTCCTGGAAAGACAACAAGTGATGTTGCAGTGCTAAAATATAATCTGCAAGTATCAATACTTTGATATTGTTTTTCATGAAGTGATCAGTTTCCAAGCTTTCTTCAAGACCATGTCTCAATCACTGCAGCTCAACAATCTGTCCAGCACCTGCATAGGAAGTAAGTCCAGGGCTTGGCTCTCAATGGACCATTCCTGCATGGAGAACAATGACAAGCCTTCCGAAGGTATAGATTACGCCAGCCATCTTTCCAGGTATGCCACCATAAAGTCCTCTTCCATCTTCTAAGGTAGTCATACCAGTCAGACATTAGTTCACCTGGACAGCACTCTGAGATGCCTGTCCTGCATTCCAGGAATATGACCCTCTCTTCAAGGTCTGGGACCTCTTTCTGTAGGCTTTCAATCGCGGGTTCCAATTCTTTAAGGAAGGGCTCATTTTATTCAACTCTTTTGGTTAGTTTTTTTTAAATCTTCCTGGAGTAGGTGCCAGTCGATAGTTATAGACTCATTCTTATGTTCAAGGGATTACGTTGTGGTGACTTTTCTCCAATTTCTTCAAATAGCTTCTGGGATCAGTGTTGCTGAAGTCCTTCCTTATTTAGGCTAAGCTAGTAGAAGTGAAAGCTTCAGCTGCCTGTTCATGGCACTGAGGGTGAGCTGATGCATTTTGTGCTAATTGCACACAGATGCTGGAAAACACTCCCTTTATCAGTCAGAGAGAGGGGAGTTTGCTTTTTGCCCCCTTTGAGAAAAGGAGAAGAAGCAGGTGTCTCTCACCCTTCTCTGTAATGAGACAGGCTCATCTAGCTTTAAAGTGTTACAAGTTAGGCAGCCCTGTCAGAGGTACTTTTATCTACAAGGGGTTGTTTGTTGTTATGCAGATCCTTACCCTGGTCTATGATAGCAGTAGACACACACAGTAATTGGAGTTTATAATGATTAGTTATTTATTATGTACAATTAGCATACAAACTGTGTAGAAATGATGAGAAATATTATTAATATGTTTTAAACAGCCAGTGTATAAAACAAAACAAAGATTAGAAAACCCAAAGATTCTTAAATAACACATCCCTTCTACAAATAGCAGTTAGTCTAAACCCTTCCTAACTTAATACCTATATTAATGTCAGCCTCCAAAGTGTGATAATCACTGCATAATAGGAACCATCTCTCACTATGTTATTCCATGCCATGTATTATGCCTGCATATGTCTAAAAAAGTTCTTTGTGATACATTTGGATCTCAGCTTTCTGATATTCTCCCCAAGCAACCAGTCTTTGTGTCTGCCCCTCCCTAATTCTTAGGTCTCTTTATAACTTTATTCTCAATGATTCTCTATGGAGAGGGGAAGGGGAGTTATGTGTGCAGATCCCCGCATCCGCATTGCTGTGTGAGCAATGCCTCACTCAGAAACCTAACCGAAAGGCAGGCAATTGTATCAAAAGATGCTTCCTTCCAATTTAATCCCATACTCAGCTGGACGACCTTGAAATGTTGCATACAACAACAACTTCCTAAACCGCAAAATGAAAGATTTACTCTTTGCTGCATTTCTGTTATTTTTGATCGCTCGACTAAGGTCAATCTGTTTCTTAACTAATATGGCGATTTTGCACACTCTGTTAGCTTTTATCACAATTTCAGTAATTAATTCCAAGATGGATCAAACTCCCTGATGCTAAGCAGGCCAAATCTGGTCGGCATAAATTTTAACTACAAAGTTGAGAATTCTCCCTGCAGAATAATTATTTGTCATCATTAGCATAGGATTGTGCTCTATCACAGGACAACTTACACTGGGTAAAATTGACCATGTCTGTATTGAAAGAAAGTGCTTTACCTGCAGGGCCAGACTGGCCGTAGCGGGCACCGGGCGTTTTTCCGGTGGGCTAGAAGGGTGGGGCCAGTTTTGGACTGGTTGTTACTGAGTGCCGGTTTTACAGCAGTGCTGCAATATCAGAAGCAGCAGTGTTTCCCACCAGCACCCCAC
This sequence comes from Calotriton arnoldi, assembly GCA_963921515.1. Classification (NCBI taxonomy): domain Eukaryota; kingdom Metazoa; phylum Chordata; class Amphibia; order Caudata; family Salamandridae; genus Calotriton; species Calotriton arnoldi. The sequence goes on along the minus strand of CAWUFW010015312.1, from coordinate 50,514 downwards.
CCCCCCGGGCCAGTACAACATAATTGCCAGGGCTGGTTTGCGTTCTCAGTCTGGACCTGTTTACCTGACTTTTAATTCTGATCTTAATTGGCTTTCTGGAATTTGGGCTGTCCAAAGATAAGCCGTCTTTAGTGACCCAACTGATTTTTTCAGGGTTTCTGCTGAGAGGGTCTCCCTTTTAGATGTGATGGAGAGATCTCAGACCAGATTAGTAATTTCAAGCTACCTTCACCTAAATCTGAACCATAGATTCAAGGTTAGGCCTTCTACCCCCTACCTCTCTGTTCTGCCTCACCAGCTAAAATTCACACCTCACCTCCGGGCACTAGTCGGGGGTACATGCAAGTGGATGCCATCCACTCACTATTTTCACAGGGTTGGCGCCATCCACCCTGCCAAGAAGTTAGGCCCCACTGAATAATGTGCTGAACTTGTCCCGGTGTAATTTTCAAACACCAGGACACATTCAGCAGAGCCTGCACGTTGTCTGCTTTCGATCTGCAGCAACGTGCAGGCGGGAACGGCGCTTTTTAGGTCTCGCCTAGCGTTGCAGCGCATGCGCTGCACGATCGACGAGAGATATTGTGGATGAGGGGTTTTCAGAAGGGGACTCGAAGCCCCGCCCCTCCTTTTCATTGGCTTGCGTCACCGTTTATGCTAAACGGTGGCCTGCCATTGGAAATGGGGTATTTTTGTTGCCGCCCTTTCGCCTTTTCGTCCGGCCCATCCGGACTGGCTCGTCTGCTTTGCGGCTGTCGCAAAGTAATTTCTTATCTTTAGTAGGGGGCCATCTCAGCCGCGTGTTTATTTTTGCATCGCACTCACTTAAAGTGAAAGTGAAAGCGCGATGCAAATATAAACAAGCGGCTGAGTGAAAATATATGGCGAGCGTATGTTTACTTTACCATTTCAGTTACAGCATGAGAGCTGTCTGGGCTGTTCTAGCAGAGCTCCGCGTTCAGGGGCCGATAGCTGAACGATAAAGTATTTATTGAATTTGATCCCATTCGTGACTGCAGCTGCACCGCGCCATGTCACTTACACAAACAGAGGCAAATGGGAAGGCCTGTTTAATTACTTGCTCTTTGGGGTCATCCTCCTGTGTAGCAGCACCGCCATCTGCTGGGACATTAACACCCCGTCGTCACGCCGTGACGCACTGGACTTCACAATACCAGGCCGTTCGTGGGTACTTGACTACCTCAGAGGCCCTGCGGCGTCTGCACCACCGACACCAGGAAATACGGACACCTCCGATGCTTCGACTCCGGACATTGTAAAGGGACAAGGAGGTGCTTCGCGCATCTTATTGGCATAATACTCCGTGAAATTACCCCCCTCTGCCTCCTTTTCATGTGTAAAATAACCCTGAATTGAGACAACGGCCACATGCATATATTTCTGGAATCATGGTGTAAAGCGCCTTGCTATCAGGGGTGATAACATCAGAGAGCTGCAGGGAAACCGGAAGGCATAGGTTTAGGAAATTCCTGTTATTTTGCTCAATCTTATTCTGAGATCGATATAAAAAAATAAAAAAAGGGTTCCGTTGGGTAGTAATACATTCCTATTAGTATAGTCAGCCCCAACCGCCGTGTTTCATTTTAGATCCTGAGTTTTTCCAGACCAAGCACTATGGATTACTGCCCCTATTCCACCGCAGTTTGTGTTGCCTTTCTTCATGCCCCCTCCCATTGTCTGTGTTCACTTTGTTCCCACCCCCTCCCTCCTTTGTTTGTGCTGCCTTCTTCCCGCCCCCTCCCACCTTAGTTTGCGTTGCCTTTCTCCCCCCGTGAGCAATGAGAACCTTTAAAAAGATGCTGCAACTACTGCAAAACACCTTAAATCTAGGACAATAACCTACTGATCTGTCACATCCTATATTTTTACGTGCACTCCAGTGCACCTACTTGCTGTACCACAGACAGGCCACACTGCTGTCTCGGGTGTAACATTTCCAGACCATGTTTGGCTACATGCACCTTACCAGAACTAGATTTATCATTAAATTCAAACCCCTACGTGAAACCTTTCATGCGCATACCACATTAAACCACTCCAAACAGGCTTCACTCATTGGCAGTGTTTGACCCTTCTTGACTGGGCACTTTTTTTTTGCACTTTTATATAACATGAAGCTGACTTAAAGGTATTGGAGTGCTTGATATGAGCACCAGTTATACTACACAAGTATGCATTATTGTTTGGAGACGGTATTCTTACTGCGCACTGTTTTGAGTGACTGACCACCGCCAGGTGAAACCGGATTGGCACCATTATCCCTTCTCTCCTAATCGGCGCTAATGTTAAAATGGATGCAAATACCATTTGCGTCCGTTTTTACAATTTGTGCATGGGTTTATATAACCAATGTGTTAACGTGTGGACGTCTTGAGGAGGAAACTAGTGCTTTTGGAAATCACACGAGTAAATTTACTCTAGTTTGCTTATAACTAAGTTTTGGCCAAATTTCCTTCTTTTGGTAATTCACAAAGGACTTCGTTTTCCCGTGAGCAGTGCTTAATTTGTGCCGGTGCTTTCCGGTGCTTAGCACCGGCACTTATTTCTCAGGGCCGGGTCTACACTCTAGCCTCTACCCTACACGCAATATGGGTAAAAATTGGCTGCGCGCTGCTCACTAAGCTCAGAGTAGGGTCCCAGCCTCCCCGGTGAAGAGCTGATATTGCACGTTACTGCGTGCTGGTAAAATATTTCAAATTGGATGCAGCTGCTTGGCGCCCGCCTTTTTACAAGCCACTTATTACCGCCAGAAAATCAAACTTCCTGGGTCCCTGCCTCGGCGTAGGTCACTGTCACCGCATTTTGCAATCGTTCATGCGCTACCAATGAACGATTGCAAAATATATTAATAGCCCGCCCCGTCCCTCCTTGGCGAATCTTCAAGTGTGTGCCCACCCCACATTCGGACCAATAAGCATTGTTTCTGACCGCGGCCCGCCCAGAACTGCGCAGCTGCAGGCTAATCATCAGCCGAGGACAGAAGCAAGGAGCGTGTCGCGCAGCAGGTCTCCTCGCAGATTAATTAAGGCTGTCCCGGTAAGTGATTACTTTCGCTTTGTATCATGATTCTAATAACCACGATGGTGTATATTTGTGTAAAGCATTGACTTGGCTCATTATGCTAAATAACGTTTTATAGTGTGGGGCCCACGGCTGCAGCTCTTCCTCCGCTGCTGCTGGCTTTTCACTTTTGCAGCAAAATAAATCTTTTTAAAGTTAAAAGCCAGCAGCAGCGGAGGAAGAGCTGCAGCCGTGGGCCCCACACTATAAAACGTTATTTAGCATAATGAGCCATGTCAATGCTTTAGACAAATATAACTCTGAACACTGGTAAACGGCTTATGGCAGAGAAACAAGAATACCCGAACGTGCCACTCGAGGCAAAATTCACGTTCAGGTAGTCTTGTTTTTCTGCCATGAGCTGTGTACCAGTGTTCCGTGTTATATTTGTAAATTCACCCCAAGACTGTTTTTTCCCCTACCTAGCCAGGGGAGTGGGACCCATTTTCTATGCTTACATTTCAGCCTTTGGCAGCCTACCTACGCCAATTTTGAATTCCATTGATTTTAAACATTTTTGGAGGGTGAGGGTGTTTTTCTGGGCGGGAGATCCCACTGTAGACTATGAAAGGTATTTTGCCTGTTCATACAGTAAGGATGAGAACACAGAAGGTGGTAGCTTGAAATGATGGCGAGTTTCCTGAGGAGACTGCTAAAAGAGAGAGCGGGAAATACCTGCCTTTGAAAGGCAGAGAGATGGAGGGCCCAGTATTAAAGGAAAACAAAAGTGACCTCGACATCATGGGCCACCATTTGGGGACAGAAAAGAAGGAACATTTCGAACAGAAAGTGAGACAACCTAATTTTGCCATTAACTTGCACTCAATTGGAGGAAATAAAGCTGCTTTCTTGATTATAAAAATTGCACTCCCACCTAAATTGGAAGCTCTGATCCATAATATCTAAGCCCTTCATTTTGACATCTTAAGTGCAGCGATTTCTCCTCCTCTTTTCACTGTACTTTCCCATCGCAGACTCCCCTTTAAGGGTCGGACTGGCCTATGGGGCAATCAGGTCGTGCCTGATGGGCTGGTGTGTATGGGCCAATTTTTTGGCTCTTTGTGGGCCTGTTTTATGGTCTGGTGGGTCTGTTATTTTCAGGCCCAGTCCAATCCTGCCCCCTTTGCCTGCACAGACGCACTCAACGAAGTGTTAGTATTTAAAAAGCAGTTATAAAATTAAAAACAAGTATTACCTCTAGTAAGTTAATCTACCTAATGAACAAGTCAATGTAAGCAGAAAACAACTAGTTGGTTTACTAACGCATGTTTAAGCTGTTAGCACAGATTGTGCATCTCACTGGCCCCTCAATAGGGAGTCTGATGGTGTTCATGATCGAGTCACAGGTGGGCAAGGTATGCAAATTTCACACTCAAAATTGAGCATGTTGTACTTAGCTCAGTTCACAAAGTATGATGACTTTACCAACTGTGCCTTACTTCATTTGAGGAAGTTTTCCATGTAGAAAAAAGTTTTGTGAGAAAATTTTCAAGTTAAAAGTGGGATTTTGTAGGCCAAATTTAATGGACGTTTTCATTGCTATTTGTTTTTAAAACAATTGTGTATACTTTGGGCCAGTATCTAAAACGTCAAAGTTTTAAAAACAATGTAACAGTTATGGAGGAAAAACTTTTGTGGCCTTGCACACAGGGAAGTACCTCGTCAGTAATGGGGGCGGGGTGAGCTTCAGATTTTTACACAATCATGCTGGGATATCATGTTAATTATTATATGAGAAGCTGGCATGAGGAGGGCTTAAGTGCCGGTGGAAAGGTAGAGGAATGCGGATTGAGAGGGGTATCAATGCCCCAGTCTGCATCACCAGCAGAACCCCATTGGCAAGTTCTAACTAGGACTTGAAATGTGTAGCCTGTTCTGGTGACTCTCACTAGTTCAGTCTGCAAATATGGGGCAGCCTGGTGAGGTCCCTGTTGCAGAGTGCGTGACTCTCCGCTGGTGTTCAACCATGTTCATACAGACTGTGATACCTTCTGAAGTGTGGTGCTTTTGATATGGATGGTGGAGTGTGGTGCTCTTGGTATGGACGATGGTACCCTGCTCCTAGTCTGCAGGCCTCTCTTATTGAATGGGACTTCTCTGTAGTCTCTAAGGTGCAAACTGTGATACTCTCCTCTCTGTGGAATCTCACACTGACTTTGATACCCTCCATGCCTGCAGGCCTTTCATATAGACTGTGTGTGATGATACCCTCATACTCTGCAGGGACTCTGATAGGGACTGTGATCGCATACCAATCTGCTGTACTTCAGTTTCATGACCATCCTCATGTAAGGGGCGCAGGTACGGACTCCCAGACTCTTCGATTGTGAGGTGCACCCACCATAGCATGGAGGATGTCTGATAGTAGCAAAACACTGTACTTCACTTACTTCACAGCACAGCAACACCCCTAAACTGACGATCTCTAAATAGTATAAAATTACTGTAGGACTGTTGAACATATTTAACAGATTAGTACCTTTAACTTGCAAGCACATGTTGGCTGCCTTCAGAATATTTCATTTTGTACTTTTTGTTAAAATCAATTAAATTGAAGAGGTGTGCATTTTGCTGTGAAAATAATGAATATATTTACACAATTTCTATTATCCTTATCTTGGCTGTCTCATGTATAGATTGCTCTGACAAATTATCATTTTCTACAGCATGTAAAATAAAAAGTAGACCGTAGAGGAGCTTGCACTAAACATGTAAAACAACCCTTTAAAGTTTTCTCAAGGTTTCCTCTTCCCTTTACAAAGTGTGCATGTCACATTCACTTGAGAGGTTTGGAATGCCACAATACCTGCAATGAGCACACATTTAAAAGGTACGCATCTGTGGTGTATGTATTGAGTTTATGAATTTCATATAGTTTTGATATGCTCCTGATCATTACTGACTCTGGGAGAGTGCCAGTGACAGAAATACGCTCCAGGCTGCAGTGACACTTGGACCCGGGGTGAAGGGGCAACTGATATTCGCCCATTTGTCATACTTACACTGGTGACCTTTGCAGTATGTAATGCAACTGATAGATTCTCCACTTGTTAGCTGCCATAATGGGGTTGTCAATACACTGTTAGCTGTCTTTATAGATTTCATCTGTATTTCTCAAGGAAAGTAGGTCTCAATACAGTCTGTTGTTTAACTCCTCGCCTATTCTGTGAGAAGTATCTGTGTGTGTGTGTGTAGGATGATATTATAAGTTGCCTCTTCCAGATTTCATACAATGCTCAATCCGCCATTCACTTAGGCAAAGCTTTAAGCCGTGTTCCACAGATTTAGTTAGAAGAGTAATCTAGGTACTTCCTGTTCACCTTCTTTGCCTTTTATTTCAAGAAATGCTTTGCTGGGTCTGGTTCATCAGTTAGCTAATATATCCACTCCAGGAATCTGTGTTTGATCTCTCATAAATTTAACTAATGGTGTGGCACCCGGTCTTTCATCTTTCTGAGGTCGATGAAATTGGTGCCATTGAGTTGGATAACAATATTTTTAATTTGGTGTTAAGGCCCCTCTGGTGAGTATGTGCTTTACAAACATACATGGTGTGATAAGGACACAAATGTATTTTAATCTTTTGTTTTTCAATTTCTTTGCAATATTACATTGGCATTATTCCCTCTGCCTCGCCTTCACCCAGTACTTTTCATACTCGTATCCATTCCCATGACCTCCTTTCTTTCCTTCGTCCCGCCTTTGCCTTTCCTTTTTCTCTTCCTCAGCAACTCCAGCCACGCCTTCTTTCCTCTTTCCATTCGTGCTTCCTTACACCCTCATTCATTCCCCATCCCTTGGTTCATTTCTTCCTCCATTCGTTCCTTACTTTCTTTTTTTCCTGCTCCTTCCTTCATCCCTTCTTTAATTTCTTACTCTCTTATCCTCCACCCTTTCTTTGGCTTTTCTTCCTCCTTTCCTTTCTTCTTTTGATTCATCCATCATACATCATTCACTTTCTCCCTCTATCCCTTCATTTCTTCTTTTCACATTCTTTTCTTATTTCCTTCTTCTGTCATCCATTACTTATTTATTTCCTCACAGCAATACTCCCTTTCCTGCCTGCATTGTTGCTGCTTTCTGTAATATATTCCTTCCTTCATCCCTTCCTATCTTTTAAACAGCACAGTACAAGCACATTCTCTTTAGTTTGTAAAGCTGCCTCAGGTACTCAAATGACCTTTCCTAAAGCTAAATTTTGAGATTTACAAACATTCCGTAATTTGAGTTCACTTTTAAGTTATTGTCATAGGCGTTCCATATTTTATATTGTTATGTTATATTGATTTGCATAGTGCACTAATGACCCGAGAGAGTATCCACGCACTTGGGCAGGTATGTAGATGTGAGGCGCCAAGGTGCTTATGTGAAGAGCCAGGCCTTCAGCTTCTTGTGGAACTCAAGGAGTGAGGCAGCGACTCTGACGTGTTGAGGCTTGTGGATGTGGGTGGAGTCAATAAAGGAAGTAGGTGGGGCCACAGGACAAAGTGGGCGGGCTGGGGAAATGGGTGTGTCCTCCTAAAAAAATTAGAGCACCTGCACTTAATATTTTACAAATTAAGCACTGCCCGTGAGGGTGCATTGTCACAGCTTTCAATGATTACTGCTGCCCTGCTTCCAGCACTGACTGATGAAGCCGTTCACCGAGCCCTCCGATGTACAGAAAGTTGGACATTTTGTTAGTCATGGTGGCTCATTTTCCCGGTGCTGTTTGCTCGCAGGCTCCTCGGGCTCCTCTCGGAGGAAGGGGCGGCGGGGGTCAGCTCCCCAGGGGCTGCACTGCTCACAAACGTCTCACTCAGCAGCCGTGCTGCATGCCCGCTCCTCTCCAGGTCTCGCCTTCCTGGCAGCGCCGAACTCTCTACTCTCCTCCTTCGGGGGCAGAGGAGGAACTCGGAGCGGCTCAGCCTGCCACAACAACTTTCAACCTGCTGCAGACTTCCCTCCGACTCCGGGATATCCCCCAACCAAGAGAGCAGCCAATGCGGAGGGCGGCAGGAAACTGAGGGAATGTACCTAGGTATGCCTTCCAGCCAATGCCTTACACAACCCTCTGTGTCAACTTAAAGCTGCAGTCCTGCAAAGAATGTTTACTAAATGCACCCAGCTTGTTTACAGCGTTCTCTGAGTTAAACATACTCAGAAGAAATATCTGTTCACGTTCTTTGTTTTTAATTCCTATCATGTCTTTAATTTGTGGAAATAAAAAAGATACATTCCTTTTATTCTGGCAGCCTCTTGCAGAGGCTGATTGGGACCTGAAAATATTCAAAAGTGGGTCGCGTGCACCATGTACCTCATACGGTAGTGCATTCATGTAGCACAAAGGAATGTTCAGAGGTTTTGCTACATACTTGTCATTAATATGTAACAAATGTTTGATATTTTCAGTTTAAATAGAGTGGAATGATATTGTGTAAAAGTAACACCTGCTACCTACCTACAGCAGTGCTTTTCAATCTTTTTGTCCTAAATATTTTTCTCAATAGCAAACACATTGCCGTTTGGTGGTCAGTGAACCTCTGAGAAGAGGTTCAGAAGGGGGCTTGAAGCCCCGCCCCTCATTTCTTTAAACTTTAATAAGCGTGGCGCCGTCTTCACGGACACCGCGCTATGCAATGCAATTGGTGTTGCTTTTGGTATTGTAAATAACAATGCCTTTTAATTTTTTTAAAGGTATTGCCATTTACAATGTCAATAGCTCAAAATAATGTCATTGCGAGACCTATTGCATTGTAAATGCTTGTTTATTTCAGACTTCTGCTGGGCCCACAACAAAGGCAGAATTTGAGGGGTCATCAGGCCTCCTTTTGTTCAAATCTCCTGGCTGGGAGCCGTCAGGAGCCTCACACCTAGATGCAAATGCAGCAAGGGGGAAACAAAGGCTCACTCCTTGTTAGCACTTCACACATACTTAAGAGAGGCAGCTTTTCACTTTGTTTAGTCCCTGTTTACGAAATATGCATGCACTGTAAGATTGTCGGATGTGTTGGTCTTTCCCAGGATTTACCCAAAATAAATTGATTTATATAGCGCTTACTACCCCCTGAGTAGGCGCTGAAATAATTTAAGTACCCCTGTTTTTCTTGTATAGCCCTACTCATCCCAATGCAAGGTGTCAGAGCACTTTGCATCACACGTGCATATTACATATACAATAAATCAAACATTTGTAAATCAATGTACAGGATGTGTTTCATAAAACAGAGGGGGATTACAAGGTGTAGAAGTCACATATCATCTTCCAGAGCTCACTGTGCTATATTAGAAGGATTACAATGCAACTGCAAGTAACATAAATATCTCTGTGTTCAAAGCAGCAACCCACTTACCTATCTACATAAAATAAAATCTGTCATTAGATGTTACATGATGTGCTTTGCAGGAGACACATTAACCCTCTATGCTACTTTGAACCAAAACTGAGGCTAGACAAAACACAGATCTTTCCAGCAAGTGCATTCACCTCCAGAGGTATCTTACAATTATTATTCACTCAGATTTACTTGGAACACACAAATCTCTGCAGCAGGTGCCTTAACACGATAAGATATTTTAAAATAGTCTTTGCAACCAATTTAGCAGAACAGATTTACTGTCATGTTTCTTTTTGTTGCCACTTTGTTTGTGGCAGAGTTTTAAAAACAATTTATGAGTTGAGGCCCAGATTTTGCCCAGGGTTAAATCCCTTTTCTGGCACAACCCTGACTCAAAATCTATTTTGGGATTTACAGTGCCACACAAATCCCGTTTGTGTAGATTTGTAAAAAAAAAAAACTAAAGCCAGGCTGCACATTGTCCTGCCTTTGATTACCTTAGGCCAGGTAGGCATTACCTGGGTGGTGCTAGTGCGTTCCTGTGCATCCATCGATGTATTTTGACGCAAACCCATATTTATAAAGACTTGTAAACCTAGGTTTGCACCAAACTGGTGAGTCTACCTGAGGCTGGCGTAACAAGGAGAAATATATAAATTTCTCCTCGTTATTTTCTCTTTGCATGTATGCTGCATTCTGCAGCACACATAAAAAGAGGAAATAGCCTCATAGAATAGTTTTGCGTGACAGCCCATTGCACTGCCTTGCGTTTTACATGGGTGGTGCATTGGCATTCCCACCAAAACTTATGAAGGAGTGAGAAGTCTTTACAGAAGATATATCCTCATCTTCCCAAAAAAAATGCTTCAACAAACTAAAGGAGGAAATATCTTGAATATCATAAAGTGCATGTAAATGGTCTATCCGAGACCGGTAAGTAACGGCACCCAGGTAAATCGGTGTTCACCTTACATATGTCTCGGACTTGTATGAGATAAAAGAAGAGTTTTTATGGATATATACCTGGGCGTGTATATATATATATATATATTTATTAGGGTCTCACCCACAGGTGCCACCTGTGGCTTGCTTCATCATTGGACCCTCACTCACACACATAAGGTGTGTGAGTGGACTCCACACATTTGTAAGCGGAGTTCTGTGATAGCTGTGAGTGAAGGAAGGGGATCTTGGTGAGTTTAAAATAACCTCAGAAACCTAAAAAGTTATGTAATGGCGTAGGTTTAGGGGCTAGATTAAATGTAAGAAAAGTGACACTATATTAGGATATAATGGTCCCAAGTGTCTAATCGATCGACATGTTTCAGCCACAAACTGCCCCGAAAGGACAATTGGCTTTCTTCAGGACCTGTGTTTTCTCTGCTAGTTATAATAAACAGCCTATTGGCATGTACAAATCTCATCGTTTTTTTGAAAAGCATGCACATTTACATACAGACCCTACACTGAGGACCTTTTCCTTGTTTGGTCAACTGCTGAAACGAGAGAAATTCATAATCAAATTTGGGCGTCCTTAAATAATGTGTCGGTCATGTGTATTAATACTAAGAAATGTCACTGGATACAACACAATAACCATTTAGTCCTTATTAGGGACAAAATTAAGGGTGCACATTAAAAATTTAAGGACACACAAATTTTATTATGAATTTCTCTCATTTCAGCAGTTGACCATACAAGCAAAAGGTCCTCAGTGTATTGTATGTATGTAAATGTGTACGCTTTTCAAAAAAACAATGTGGTTTGTACATGCCAATAGGCTGTTTATTAGAACTAGAAGGGAAAACACCGGTCCTGAAGAAAGCCAATTGACCTTTCGGGGCAGTTTGTGGCTGAAACATGTCGACCGATTAGACACCTGGGACCGTTATATCCTAATATAGTGTACTTTTAATCTAGCCCCTAAACCTACGCCATTAAATAACTTTTTAGGTTTCGGAGGTTATTTTAAACTTACCAAGATCCCCTGCCTTCACTCACAGTTATCACAGAACTCTGCTTACAAACACGTCGAGTCCACTCACACACCTTATGTGTGTGAGTGAGGGTCCAATGATGAAGCAAGCCACAGGTGGTACCTGTGGGTGAGGACCCTGATAAATATATATATATGCCCAGGGATATATCCATAAAAACTCTTCTTTAATCTCACATGAGTCCAAGACAAATGTAAGGTGAGCACGAATTTACCTGGGTGCCGTTACTTTCCGGTCTCGGATAGACCATTTACATGCACTTTATGATATTCAAGATATTTCCTCCTTTAGTTTGTTGAATCATTGGCATTCCCATATATCCACCCATGTATTTTGTGTGCAAATAATATACGAAGTCTTCTAAAGGCAGACACATTAGCTTTTCTTGGATCAGCTCTCGAGTTCCACTTCCCTGTAAAAGAATCTAGGTTATTCCCTATTTATGTGAGGTGGCATTTCAGCTAGGCCCCGCTAGAGAGTTCAAGTGTTAGAAGTTCCATGATGGTTTTGAGAGAGTGCCTCCACGCTGTAGCGTGCCAGTCAAAGCAAGCCCAGTATTGGCGGTACAGTATTCAGTCTTACCCGCTTTATCTGGAGTGGAGGGTCGGAGTGCCCTGTCTTGTGTCTGCATTCACTTTGTGCAGTTCAGCCACTAAATGGACATTTCTTTATTTCTACTATTTCACATCAAATGTCAATGTTTCGTCTTTAATTCTTGGTGCATGAGGTTAAAGTGTGGCTGGCAGGCAGAAGCCAAATGAAAGCCGAGTGTCAAATGCATTATATATGTGGCTTAGATTCTTATTACTATATTCCAAGAAGGAGTGACTGAGAAGTGATACAGGATTTACTCACCTTCCCACGCACTCAACCATAGAAAAACAACAGGAACAAACCTCTACTGTGCTTAGCCTATCTGTCCATACCAGCCCAAGGGGATCACCCAAATGGTATTAAAAGGGCTCTCACCCACTGGAATTCCAAGTGGCATGCTTCATCATAGAGTCCTCGTCCAGATAGCTAATGTATCTGGATGGGCTCAACCTTGGTAGGCAAGGAAGCTCTTTGTTATTGGGCGGAATCCTAGATTTAAAATAGTCTAGGGTGTCCTGAGGGTTAATTGTATTTTTAAAGGGCACCCTGACGGAGTTAAAATTAGGTAGGGATGCACTGAGAAAATTAGCATCCTCTGTAACCCTGGGTCAGTATATTTCAGCCATCACGCCAATGCCTCATGGGGTTAGTTGGCTTTCATCAGGACCTCACAAGGATCCCGTTAACATCCTATTTGTTTGCATTTGATTGTGAAACTTCCATACACCATACTCCTACATTCAATACATACTGACCCATTTGGTCGCTATGTTCGCATTTCTTTAGTAGCGTCCACTTTAGAGCTACATATGGGTAAGGAGGCAGGTGGACCTTGTAGTGAAACTTTCATCACAGGTCTTTTTCCGGCCGTGAACCTATTTGGTTCCTCCTTTTCCCGCATCTTAGAGTCTTATTTTACATGGTGCAACATTACAGCCTATTAAATCAAACATGAGAGAGAGATTTGCCTAAGATCAAAAATTTTGGTCAAGCTGAAAAGCTGGGATTGATCCCAGGTTTTCTGCTTTTGCATTGTTCATTTCAGCTATTAGATGGACATATCTTTATTACTCCTATTTCTCCTTTTTACTTCAAAGGTTAATGCTTTGTCCTTAATTCTTGGCAAATTAGGTTGAAGTGTGGGTTACAGGCAGATGCCACAACTGTGCACTTTTCACTTCAAATAAGGACTGCTTTGCATAATCCTGCTTGCTGTTCCATGACCCAGATATTACATTTTTGTGCAGAAGTATCTAAATCTGTAACACCACAACAAAAAATGATTTCCAACATGTGAAATTGTGTGCTTTATTTACCAGTTCCAATCACTAAATGTTGAAGAGCTGTTTTCCTTGAAAGAAGGAAGACAAGTTGCAATTTTGCTACTCTGGAAATTCAAGAGCACTGGATATGGCTGTGTTAAATTTTGCCAAGTTGTTACCCTGCTGAGGTTTGGGTGGTTTTATTTTTTTCTCTTCTCACACCTACCTACTGCAGCAATGTTGCAAAGTTTGCAATGTCGTGTATTAAAACACAATAACAAAGGTTAGCTTTGTTGTTATGATGCTCTTAGGTTTCGGAGTCTGATGTAATTCAGAGTTATGCTATCTATGAAATGAAAAATTATGAGTGCTTACATAGGACTGGCTCCTTCAGGATGAGGTTACAGTGAATAGGTGAGCCCACAGGTCAGTGTTATTGTAAACAGGTAGGCCATCTATGGTACACCATGTTGGCAGTGTAACATGTCTAGAAAATGCAGAGGTCTTATTAGCAAACATAGTCTAGTGTAGATTCTTATTACTGGTGATAGTTTGTGGTGTCTCTCGCTGTTCCTACATCTCCCCACTTGCATAGTTTTTCTATGCAAACTAGTAATATTTCCTTCGGAAGGCCAATATTTTCTTGAAAGTGCTAGTTGGGACTGGAATTGAATGTCCCTTTTTCTTGTAAGTTACCTTTGTCACCATTTCCTTTTCATCCTTGGATACTGTGCAGCTTACACTTATTTTAATGTGGAGCTGATACCGCTTACTTTGAAATGTATGATCCATTCATTGTGTGTGCATTCTGGGTACTGATTCCAGGGCGAGCTGTCAGGTTGCGCTGGTAAATGTGAGGGTGGTTTAGATATAGTTATGCCAACAATAAGAACATGAGAGATGTCTGCTGCTAAATGTGGAGGTGGGATTTTGGGTGGCAGTGTGCAATTTGTAAAAACATAAATGCAGAGCCCCAAACTTTTTCTTAGGGACCTATTGCTGAATGCCAAGGTTGCCATAGCCTTTCTCTTTCACTACCCTTAAATTGCTTATTCTTGCAGGTTCTTTTTTCATCCCATTTTCTGCATTCATCATTGTTTACTTATCTCTCTCCTTTCCTCTCTTTCTGTCTTTCTCTCTTGCTTTGGGTCATGGTCTGCTGGCGAAAAATGAGCCCCAACCTCCTAAAATGAGTGCAGATGAGTAAGGCTGAGTAAGAATACTTCGCATAGGAGAGTGGTCTCACCACTGGAGAGCGCAGGCAGCTAAAGCAATCACATCTACATTGAAATGTGCTGCATATGGAATATTATGCCTGGCTTAATGGGCTGGCGGTAGAGTTAGTTTGCTCAATCCTTGGGTAAAGGGAGCTTTACGCTGACAAAAGGCAACATTGCTTTATGTGTAGCTTACAAAAGTGTGAATCTTCTGCCGGAATCAGGAGGGTTTGCATGTATACTCAAAATACGCTCACATGTATTCATGATAGACTTGCTAAACATTTATGTGAGGGCTTAAGATCTGATGTCACTTCTTGTGATGCCACTTCCTGTAAAGTTGTAGCTTGTGACGCCACTTCCTGTGATGTCAATTAATGTGATGCCACTTGTGATGTCATGCGCCGTGATATCACACACCGTGATGTCACTTGCATACTGCCTAATTAGGTTAGCCCCCTCACTTCTTTTTTAGGACTTGTGCCCTGCCTCAACTGATTGATAGTTGTCACATTTCGCTACCTCTAACCAGTTGAAATATATATTTTGAAAAACTTACACACTGTAGGTGGCGGGTGGGAGAAAGTTGGATTTACTGAAATCGAACATATAGACAACCATGAATGTTCTTTGACAGGCGGTAGCATGCATAAATCAGGGAGTTTAGTTTTCAACAGGCTAGTTGTTATTCAAACAAAGCATCGCACCGAAGTGTATACTTTTTTAGTTGCATATGAGCATTTCTCTTGACAGATTGCATGTAAATGGTAAGCAATGTATTGGAGAAGTTAGAAGCTAGTGGTATGTAGATAGTCTTCAAATATGTGTTCCTAAAACCGCACAGAGCATCCCATCCTCATCAGTGGTCGGTTACCTTTATATGCATAGAAAAGGATGCAGAGAGACAGGTTCAACAAATGACACCAGAAAGTAGCATTGTTGGGCATGGTCATAATGATGTGGATTTGTGCACCCACTGTCTCAATCCTCAAGGTCAGTCGTGGTTGCTTCTTTTGCTCTGGACCACGATATCAGGGCTCTTCAGCTTCTGGTTGCTGAGCAATTTTTTTAATGTCCTTCTGGTTTCTTGGAACAAAGGAATCTGCTGCGGTATGGTGGGGTACTGAGGCTGGAATAGCTACCTGATGTTGCATCAAATCTCCTGCTTGCAAGCCTACCCCTGCCTTACCATCTCTAGGAGGGGACTCAGAGAGGCGAAACTATAGCCAATCAGTGCACATATATCCAAGCACTGAATCAAAATTACAAAGGTGCCAATGCTTTTCTGAAGAGGTCCCTGGCTCCAGGCACAGCCTTTCTCTTTACTAAGAACTCATTTTGTAATATACATAATATTTATAGTTTAGGTGCACACAAAATGTCAACTTTGTGAGTTTTTGTGCAGCCCTCTACAAAGGCAGAAGAACAAACACCTTTCAAATAGAGAAAGTAGGCCTCATTCCAGACTAGGAAGCATCTGCAGTTTGTGTTTGGCAGTAAGATGTCAGCCCTACCAATGGTAAAATGTCAGATTTTATTAATAGCACATAATGTGATCCAATACCCACACTGCTTTACCTGAAAAGAACCCCTTATAGCAATTGAACACATTTTACTTGGCAGTAGCTGTGCAACACCTGACCAACCAAGAAGCATAGCAGCAGATAGGAAATGAATATCCTCTTCAGAAATTCTTAAATAGGAATATTTCTTATCTCAGTGTCAGTGCTTCTATATCCAATGGCAATGTTATTATTATTATCATAATTATTATAATCATCATACATGGTAGCCTGCAATCCTTGTGTAAAACCTGTCTCTAATTTCCTTACTACAGGCGAGTTGTGACGGATCTGTCGCAATGCCTGCTGCCAAAGCCAGCAGCCAGGGCGAATGGCAAGTCACTGAAGATAATTTCAGCCACGTTTTATACAACAAAAAAGGAAACTTGCTTTTCCTTCTTGTGATGTCTTTTTCTACAATGAAAAGGGATAATCAGAAAGGAGATATTTTTGGTAATATGTTTATTATTTTCCACTTTATAGGTTATTCCAGGAAAGATAGAATCTCTGCATGTTTCAACACAATCTGAGCTACAGCATTTTTGCATTTTTTAGTGTGACATGTCTAACTGCATTTTAGTGTGTTTTTTCTCAACACAGGTTCTGCTTGTATTCTTCATGTCTGCAATGTACAAGTTCAACACACCAAGGGCTTAACTGGCTGTGGGAAAGGTGATGGTGTTACCATCCATTATAAGAAATAAAATACCGAAGCCACGTTGGAGCGTCAAGATGGCGGTCGCACTCTAAGAGTGCTCCGGACCCCTCCGTCATCCACTCCACCATCCAGCACCATCAGCAGTCCTCTCTGCTCCTACGCCGTTACTAGCACCTGATTAATACTGTGACTACCTGCTGATGCCGTGCCATCGAGGCGGGGACCGCCACAGCAAGGAGGCTGCACCCGAAACCCCGCCTGCTCACACACACAAAATGGCGGCGCTCACCGGGCAGTAACCCGGGCCTGGGAACCAGTCCCCCACCAGCAGACATACCTTCGAGGCAGAAGGGCCCCCGCTGGGCTCTGCATCCGCACTGAGACTCTGCACACCCCACTGGACGGAGATACTCGCCGGAGCGGCGGACTGGTGCAGGGCTCTGACCTCCTGGCCGCCAAGAGACATGTGGCCTGAGGCCAGATTTCCCCTTCGTCACGCCTGTAACGCCGCGCCTCCGGGGTGAGCTGGATCCTGCGGGGCTGCACCTGAAAGGAGTGAGGCCCGGGGTGTCGGCCGCCCCCCCCCCCCACTCCGCTGAGTCTATCTGGTAGTATTATTATTGCTAATAAAATATTATTTTTACTGTAACTATTACCCATGTCATTTATAGTAGTTTTAATCTCAATATAGTTTATAATATATAGAATTATAGATGGGTAACAGTGAATAATAAGGACATTGTTCACCAAGGGGTTCTGAGTAACATCAAATAGACAACGATAGAGAAGCTTGAGTTGTCTATGATGTGCTAACATTCCTATTTATGTAACATCTAAACGTGCCTACTTACGCTTATTAGCTGCCTTTAAACATCAGTGCGGCACTTGTATTACTAATCTTCTAAATTAAGCACTCTATATCCTGTTTGGTTGGAAACGTTTGATCACAAATGAGTAACTGGCTATTATGTGTGCCCCGTATATGTATATCGTTTGATCCATTCGTCTTAAACTCTTTCTGGCACTGATTATTGGCCTTACAAAGAGGAGTTCTACTAAAACATCACAAGCACTGAAACTTATTCCTGCTCTGTGCCAACGTTTACAATGATTTGACATTTAAACGCGTACAGTTATGCTAATTAGCTGCCTTTAAACTTCAGTGCAGCACACGTAGTATTAACTTTCTAGATTAAGCAATCGCTGGCACTTGAAATAACAAACAAGTCTTAAGTTATTATTCTGTGCTCCAGACTGGTTTCTATAAAGATATAGTGCGCTCCCGAATGTATGCACTATCTACTCAAGAAGTCTCAATGTACTATAGCCTCTTAATGCCACAGGTACCCGTAAACATTTATATATATATTTTTAATGACACAGTATTTTTAACCATACGCTTGTGTCGTTTTCGCGTGTGCTTATTCTTGTCTTTTAATCTTTATAGTGATCATTCTTCGTCATATTTTGAGATGACCATATATCTTTGAGCACTATCTAGTTGATCTGCATGAACAAATTACACAAAGAGAGGTAAATATCTCCACGTTTTTTCAAAATCTCTTAAACATCTATCAACATAGTTCTGCTTTACAGCAATATAATGTAATGCTATTTTCATTATAGTTTTAATATTTGCGTATACAACAGACTTACCAACCTGGATGGTCATTACTCTGGACTCTTAGGAGCAAGTACCAGTACTTCATCAACTGATGTATATAAGGATCCTTCATTCATATTGGTTTTAGGTAATTACTACCCCTCTATCCAATTATATAAACTTTATCCAGCATCCAAAAGAAGTTCTTACTTATCTACTAAAAAGTATTATATCTATCTCTTAAAGTTAGCAATTTTATTGAAATAAACTAGAATTAATGTTCACTCATATATCTAGTGCTAACCGTGGATGTTATTTTCCCTTTCTTCCCCCTTTTTCTTTTTAGTTGAGGTAATTTATATACCTTCTTTGGTTCCAAACATCCCCTTTTGGTTCCATCTTAAAACCAATTTAGGTAAGCCCCTTGTATAAATTGTTGGATCCACTTTCTGTTACATCTGAATCACCGTGAGGTTTATAACCACCTGGTATTAAACATTTTTGGTTTCTATGTTTTCATTTACTTTTTTGGTGAGGCTCAAGGGTCTATATCTTTATTAAATTAACCTATACATATCTATCATACTCCACTCTAGTTTTGTTTAAACTAGTTTTTCTATACTTTTTTCATTCCTTCGTTTGTTCTTTTTTATTTTTGCACAGAGACTTAGTTGTTGTAGTTCATCATTATATGCTATATAGCAAGTAATAATGAATATGTATGTTATCAAGACTCAGTGTAGTAGATATGTTTGTAAATTGTGATATATATGTGTTTGTTTATTTATTGTTTGCTTAGGTAATTTCTGTGGCTGTCCTGAAGAAGGCGCTTAGCACGCCGAAACGCACGTAGAGAAACAAAGAATCTTTCCATCACCAGGCCACTATGTTTTAATATGAAACAAACATATTTATGTTTGGTTTCTTGTATTAACATTTAAATTGTTAGGATCTAATTGTTTTATATTTGTTTATATTATGTACATATGTCTATGTTATGTTGTTAAATATAGTATGTTTTGTCTGTCTCACAAAAAACTTTTTTTATTATGAATCAATATTAATAAAATGAGATTTTTAATATAAATGTTGAGTACACTGAGTCACTGTTCATATCAATGTATCTAGTATAGGTCAATACATGACCAGTTAATTGCCTAGGCTTTCTTTATCTCAAAATTTATTTTCCCTGCCCTAGGGTTTAGTATTCTTTGCAGGGGGTCCCAATTTTTTTTTCAACTGATTTACCCACAGCTTGTCTGTGCGGGGCTGTTCGATTGTATCTGTTTTCATTATTATCTAAATTATTGTTTGTGGTTATTTAACTCTCTATGTAGTAGGTCGTTTTGTATTCTATTAGATTTTGACTGACCTATTAGATTTTTCCATTCCTTTTTTTCACACTAATATTCTTTCCCTTTACTCTCTCAATATGGTTCAACTTAAAACATTTGGGTATACTGATGAAGAATTTGCGGCATTAGTGGGTTCCAATACTAACTTTGGCAGTACATCAAACTCTAACCTTAGAGGGAATGATGAAGTTAATCAACTCATCGCCCTCAAAAAGAAATTAAAACGCATGGAAGCGCATGGGGAATTCATGCTTGAATATCTAAGAGCAGGAGTAATTCCCCAAGGTCTGAGGATTCGCAATATCCCGCTCCTCTTTGTCCACATTAGACAATTTTTACAAAAATGGACACAAATTGCCAATAGATGTTCTCGCGACCTCATGATTCTTATTGTAGAAACCGCTAAGGAGTTAGTGGCATCTCTTAAGAATGAATTGGCGGAGTTAGAAGAAAAACTACGTAAGAATAATGCTTTAGACGAAGCCAAGAAAAAATTGTAAGAAGCTGATAAAGAATTGACCTCGTTTTCTGAATATCTAGTAAAACGTAAAACTGGTAAATTGAACAAAGACATTAGGTATAATTCTCAGGAAAAAACCTATCCTTACCTGGCTGAAAATTTCTATAAGCAAAACCAATACCCTAATGACGATAATTACCGTCCACGTCGGGTACAAACATTTTCTGACACCTCAGACTCTGAGGGAGAAGGGAATGGATATCAATATGATCAACAAGGACCTCGCAAAACCTTTGAACCCAACCAAGGGAATATGCAACCTTTTTTAGGCCAGCGAGGGGCTCGCAGTAGCAGGACAAAAGTCAGGTTTCAACCACAATTTTGAGGCAATTACCAAATGCCATTCTATCAGCCAAACAATCAACAAATGTTAAAGACCCGCAACGGCCAATATTGGAGGAAGTAAACAAGATACCTATTTTTAATCTGTCATCGACTACTCTAGACACAGCATGTGTCACCCTGTTATCGAAAGGACTCTCATATGTACCACATGCTAAAGCCAATGTATTTGAGTTATATCAAGACATTATATCTTTCTTTCGAAAGATTAGACTCAAAAAATTCTTTGTTGACAAAGAAGCAACTTCGGACATGGTCCAGAATTTTTCCGGTTTAACTAATCCTTCGATGTTTACACCCACTCTAGACCAGCTAGGCCCAGAGGTTGAGGTGTTCGAACATACAGTGCTTAACCGTCTAGATAAAGCAACTAAATATATTCCTAAACCGATTTACAATCTCAATAAGGAAGAATATCTCTCTCTACAAAAGATCTTGCGAGAGAAAGCACTTACCATAAAATGTTGTGACAAAGGCGGTGGCATTGTGGTGCTATATACATCCAGGTATGAACAAAAAATGAAGTCACTGTTAAGTGATCAAAATTTTTACATTAAAGTTACACGTGATCCTACGAATAAAGTTTCATCTAAAATTCATAAGATTACAACTCATGCCCTTAATCAAGAGGAGATTTGTGATAAAGAGTTCGATTTTTTGAATTGTAAGGACCCCAAGATGCCATGCATCTATGGGATCCCCAAAATTCACAAAGATGTTCTAGACCCACCGTATCGTCCTATTGTTTCCACTATTGGATCTGTTACGGAACCTGTTTCTAAATATACTGACAAAATATTAAGACCGCATGTCGCTAAAATTCCATCTTATATCATGGACACCAGGGCCATAATCAATAAAGTTGAAAACCTTCCCTTTAATCATTTGCGACACACTTTAATAACTCTTGATATTGAGTCATTATATAGTAATATTCCTCAGCGTGAAGCTATCGATGTGGTCAGCTGGTTTATTGAAGAATTCAACATACCGTGCCTGTAGGAAGGTGGAATCTGACTATATGGTTGCCCCCACTTTTTTTATGGTGTTTTGCTGGTTTATGACTTAGTTAGACTGGGACCCTGCTATTCAGGGCCCCAGTCTATCGGCTCTCTCTAAACGACATGGAGTGCACTCTAGGTGCACTAGTGATTGGATACTGTGGTGCCTTATGAGTCCCTAGTATATGGTACCTTAGGTGCCAAGGGCATAGGTACTTCACAGGCCTACCAGGGGCTGCAGCATATATTATGCCACCCCTGGGAAGCAGTCTAAATCTGACACCACAGGCCTGCTACTGCAGCCTGGGTGAGGTGGTGCTAGCACCCCTCACTGAGATATAGGTTTCCTATATCTCTCCTGCACACACATATAAACCTATCAGTCACCCCTAAGGCAGGCCCTATCAATCCTGAGGGCAGGGTGCTTGGCTTCTATGTGAGGGGGTGCCTCTGCCTGAGCAGGGCCCCTCTGCAGCTCTCAGAGTCTATTCTCTGGTGCTGTTTGTGGATGCGGTTAAACCATATACTATTTAAGTGCATTATATCCTCGCGGTAAATGCTAACTTTGGAATGGCTGCATCAAAACATGTCGTGTTTGGTGTCAAACATCTTGGAATACTACCCCCCGCCAATCTTGGCGGCGGGGGTAGCATTCCACCCTTCTAGAGGGATAAGACATGTACCTGCTGTGGAAACGCGGTAGAATCCTAAAGAGCCCTGGCATCACAAAATGGATGCCACCAGTCACAGACACTGGGCTGCCCTCCTGCTGATGACCGAAACTCACAGTGGAGGAAGCCCAACAATAGGCATCCTGTCACAGGGAGGTGTAACCACCTCCCAGACAGGGTTTAGTGTATTGGGGCTGGGTGGGTGCACTCTTAGAGTGCTTTGAAGTCCTGCACTGGGGGAGCAGAAGGCTCCTCTGTGCATATGCCAGTTCAAACCAGCTCAGGGGCTACCTGCCCCTGCTCTGGCGCGAAACTGGACAAAGGGAAGTGGGTGTAGCCACCCCTCCCTTGACCCTCCCATAGGTGGGGTCATAGAGCTAGTCCATCCCCTCTTTTTAGTATAAGAGGGGGAACCTTGCCATTGCAAAGCAGATAACCCCTGGACGACGCTCTACAGAAGAATCCTGGCCCTTCGACGTTCCACTACCTTTGGAAGACAGAAGAATCTCCCTTGGAGTCAAGGAGTGACTCCCCTGCTTGGCAGGCACCAAAAACGACAACGACGGTCGCAAACTACGCCGCTCCCGCCGGAGTCCGAAGTCCCTGCAGCCCAAGAAGTGGATTTCCTGACCTCTCCCAGGCCATCGTGAGTCCCCAGCGAAGCTGAGGCAAGTGGACCCCACGAGTAACGAGGAACCGCGACCCCTGGGTACCGTGCACTATTGTCGAGTGCAACCCCTTCACAACGTTCTACGAACTTGTGCTTTGGACCACGTGTGGTCCCGACCTCCAGCAGGAATCCCTCCGAATATCAGAGGCCTACACCGTCCCGAGTGACCGTGGGCCCCTGTTGAGTGATTCCGCCCGAGGTGTCTTCGCGATCCCTTTCCCGCTGGCTTGTGGGTCCCCAGAAGACTTCCTAAAGAAACCAAAGGGCTCCCCTGGTTGCTCCAGGCCTGCCCTGACTTACCCTCGCTGGGTGAGTCCCTCAGACCTTGCTGGTCTGTGCCACCGACTTTTCTTCATCTCCCCGAGACTTGCTGCTGCCAAGGCTTGTTGGCTCCTATCGAGTTGCCGACACCGCAGTCAGCTGCAGACGTCGAGGGACACACCGAATCCAGCTCCTGGTCGTCGTCGACACCTCCTGGACCACGTGGCTGAAGAGTCAAGGCACCCGCAACCGACCTGAATCAACCGACGACGGTGGGCATCCATCTTCCTTGCCCCGGGTCACTGCCAAGTGACTTTGAACACTGTCCCCTCTGCTTTCAGGTCATCCTTCTTCAGAATCCAGGCTTGGATTCCACCGGACACTTCTTCAGCTCCCGCAAGCAGCAAGTCTTCTTTGTCCGCCATTGAAAACGACGCCGCGACCCGACACCAAAGGACACCTGTGCACCCGGCTTCCCTGGGTGAGGTAACTCCAGCACTACGGTGCTCCTGTGGGTGTGGGCCCTAGAACTACTTACCCTGTAAGTGACTTGCTTGTAGGTTCTCCCGAAGTATCCTAAAACTCTTTATTTCCAACCGCGACTTGCCCATTGAAGTTAACGGCGATTCGCGCCTGTGTATCCACACTGCACGCGTCCCCCGTGGGTCCTTTACTTACCTGCCTTGGGTGGTTTTGTGAGGCCCCAGCACTTCTGAAGGCCCTAGGCCTTGTCTCCCTGCAAGTCGTTGTTTCTAAGTCTCTTACTTAGTATATGGTCTGGTACGCCCCTAGGGCCCCAGCCATATTTTGTGCTTAACTTATTGTGAAACGTTGATTTGTGCATATGTTTGTCTTCTAATCTCATAAAGAGATTAGTAGAGAGTTATTTAGAAATAAATACATATATATTTGATATATATACCTGTGTGGTGTCTTTTCATTTGGTGATTCAAGAGATTATATGGTAAAACAAGCTGCTTTACATTCCTCCGAGACTTAGCCTGAAGGCTGCTCTCCACAGCTACCACTAGGATAGCTTTCTTTAAAAGGTTGTCTTAAACCTATCTACCATAAGAGTCGATTTGCCCTGGTGCAAGGTGTCCACTTTAATTAGTGAACAGCATATACCAGGCCAACTTCTCACATTGGTGGGCAGCGTGTGGGATTCCAGCTTGCCATTGTTTTACCAGAAAATCTCTATTTGAATTACTAACTGAAAACCATTATAGGTACTCAAGGTACATATAAAGTCAAGCTTAGTATCAATAAGTTCTACTGAACTTAGAGCTGTGTGCCAAGGGATAGCACACCCTTTCCACAGCTCAAGCTAGGATCAGTAGGCCACAAACTAGTGTAGGTAGTACAACACTGCACAACACTAGAATGTCCTTAAAGGGTGGACCCAGTGGATCCACTCAGCCTCAGTATAAGGACATGGCTTTCTCTGACTTGAGAGCCATGTGTGTTGACAGACACCTGAGGATAGGACAGAGTCCCTCAACACTCCACCTGATAGATCTGCTGACAGCAGATGACCTTAGATTGGCTCTAGGAGCTAAAGGGTTTGAATCAGTGGGTGGGTCAGTCATAGTATCTGGGTCAGATGATGAAAATCAGAATGACCAAGACTCTGTGATTGAAGGGCCAGGCTCCAAGGGGCCTGAAAAGGACAGAGGAATTCTCCATAAGAGAACTGACAGAGAGGAGGAGAGGCACAGATCCCCTTCCAGGGAATCTGACCACTCTTATCACTCTGGCAGAGAATTTGTCCAGCAGAGGAACTCATACTTTCCCTTAAGAGAGACCTCCTCTGAGAGAAGGTGCAAACTGCTCCAGTATGAGGAAGCCAGAGTGGCCCTCAGAACCAAGCAGTTGGCACTGGATAGGGAAGCCCTGGAGATCCAGAGAGCTTCTAGAAAAGAGGGGTTAGAACCCCCTGGTGGCAGCAACAGTGTCCCTAGAGGCAGAGAATATATTCCTGACCATAGGAACCTGAGCAAGGTTGTTCCTCCCTACCAGAGTGGGGATGATATCCACAAGTGGATAACTGCTATGGAGAGGGCCTGTAGAGTACAGCAGGTCCCCCAAAAGCAGTGGGCAGCAATCTTGTGGCTCTCCTTTTCAGATAAAGGAAGAGACAAGCTCCTCACTGTTAGAGAGGAGGATGCTGATGATTATGAGGTCCTGAAGAGTGCACTGATAGATGGGTTTGGCTTAACCACTGAAGAGTACAGGTTGAAGTTCAGAGATACCCAGAAGGCACAGACTCAGGACTGGACAGACTTTGTAGATTGTGCATCCAAGGCTCTGGAGGGTTGGCTGGTTGGCAGTAGGGTTACTGATTTCAAAGGATTTTATAATCTAATGATGAGAGAACAAATCCTTAATAATTGTCAAAACCAGCTTTTACACCAGTACCTGGTGGACTCTGATCTGACCTCTCCCCAAGAATTGGGAAAGAAGGCAGACAAATGGGTCAGAACCAGGGTAAGGCCTAAGAATCAGGGTGGTGACCACAAGAAAGATTCTACCAAGTCCCAAGAGAAAGGTGGGGATAAATCCAAGGATAAGTCCACTACAGGGCCCCAAAATTCCTCTTCTGGGGGTGGGTCCCAAACTCCTTCCTCTCCTGAAAAGAAACCCTATTGCCATGTCTGTAAAAAGCCTGGGCACTGGAAATCTGATCCCAGTTGTCCCAGGAATGGCAATAAAGAAAATGTTCCTCCAACAACTACTACCACCCCTCCTGGTACTACCAGTAGTAATCCTCCAGTTGGGAGTAGTGCACCCAAAAAGTTAGGTGCTTTTGCAAGAGGAACAGAGGTGGGCCCTAGTTTAGACAGGACCCCCTCAACAGACTCCTCAGATTCTGATGGTGGTGTAGGATATGCCACCTTTACCATGGGTCCCATAGCATTGGGCAGGTACAGACTGGAGCCAATAATTAATGGTCAGAAAGCTGTGGCATTTAGGGACACAGGGGCTAGTGTCACCATGGTGGCAGGGAAACTAGTCCCCCCTCACCAGCTTTTACCTGAGTTTAAATACCAGGTGACCAACATTGATGGTGTCAGAACAGATCACCCCATGGCCATAGTCAATCTCAGCTGGGAGGGAGTCACAGGCCCAAAGAGAGTGGCAGTGTCCCCAACCTTACCTGTAGATTGCCTGATGGGCAATGATCTGGAAATTTCAGCCTGGGCTGAAATTGAACACCAAACCCATCTGAAGATGTTGGGTGTCCCTGTAAAGGTTAGTGGGGCTGTGATGGCCACAGCCCCAGCCCAAGATTTTGGAGAGATGGAGCCTGGAAGAATGGCCCACTCTCCCCCAGAAGAGAGCACAAGGGTTGAAGAAAAGTCTTCTTCCCTCCAGACAGTAGGTAAGGGTCAGCCTCCTCAGGGAACTGACCCTACCCCTAGTGAAGGAACTGCCACAGAGGTAGTCAGGCCTGGCCTGGCCACCCCCTGATGGCAGAGGACCCTTACAAGGTGGTACCCAGTCTGGAGCAGGTAACCTGCCCCTCTCTACCCTGCCTCAGTCAGCCCAGGGCTGCAGAGGTCAGGGAGGTCAGTGGACCCCCCAGGGCCCCCTGTCCAGAGGAACCCCCCATCAGCAGATTAGGGGCACCCAGGCTAGTAGCCCTAGCCAGGTAGAAATTCCTCAACCCACTGAGGGATCCCCCATACCTTTATGTAGGGACCTCCCCCAGAAGGACTCTGTTAGGCAAGGGCAAACCTGGGACCAAAAGGTTCCAAACATGCCATGTCCCTCCAGTGTTCCACCCAAAGGGACCCAACCCCCGGCTGTAGGCAGTCAAAGGTTGACCCTTAGAGCAGAGTACCACTCAGTCATGGAAAGACAGGCATACATGGTGACCAGTGAGCTGAGAAAGCTGAGGCCAACATTCCTAGGGCCACACTTCCCTACTCAGACACCTCACCGGCCTGGTACTTTACCAAAGCACACCACAGGTAGTGATTCCCCATGGTGGAGACCCTCTCATACCCTTAGGGTGAGGGATTGCTTAGTGGACCATAAGACAGGGGGCAACCATGCTAGTGCAGGTGCTTCCTTATATGGCCACTTAGTCAATAAAGGCTCAACTGGCCAAGGTTAGCCTTATCTCCTTTCGTTTGGGGGGGTTATGTAGGAAGGTGGAATCTGACTATATGGTTGCCCCCACTTTTTTTATGGTGTTTTGCTGGTTTATGACTTAGTTAGACTGGGACCCTGCTATTCAGGGCCCCAGTCTATCAGCTCTCTCTAAACGACATGGAGTGCACTCTAGGTGCACTAGTGATTGGATACTGTGGTGCCTTATGAGTCCCTAGTATATGGTACCTTAGGTGCCAAGGGCATAGGTACTTCACAGGCCTACCAGGGGCTGCAGCATATATTATGCCACCCCTGGGAAGCAGTCTAAATCTGACACCACAGGCCTGCTACTGCAGCCTGGGTGAGGTGGTGCTAGCACCCCTCACTGAGATATAGGTTTCCTATATCTCTCCTGCACACACATATAAACCTATCAGTCACCCCTAAGGCAGGCCCTATCAATCCTGAGGGCAGGGTGCTTGGCTTCTATGTGAGGGGGTGCCTCTGCCTGAGCAGGGCCCCTCTGCAGCTCTCAGAGTCTATTCTCTGGTGCTGTTTGTGGATGCGGTTAAACCATATACTATTTAAGTGCATTATATCCTCGCGGTAAATGCTAACTTTGGAATGGCTGCATCAAAACATGTCGTGTTTGGTGTCAAACATCTTGGAATACTACCCCCCGCCAATCTTGGCGGCGGGGGTAGCATTCCACCCTTCTAGAGGGATAAGACATGTACCTGCTGTGGAAACGCGGTAGAATCCTAAAGAGCCCTGGCATCACAAAATGGATGCCACCAGTCATAGACACTGGGCTGCCCTCCTGCTGATGACCGAAACTCACAGTGGAGGAAGCCCAACAATAGGCATCCTGTCACAGGGAGGTGTAACCACCTCCCAGACAGGGTTTAGTGTATTGGGGCTGGGTGGGTGCACTCTTAGAGTGCTTTGAAGTCCTGCACTGGGGGAGCAGAAGGCTCCTCTGTGCATATGCCAGTTCAAACCAGCTCAGGGGCTACCTGCCCCTGCTCTGGCGCGAAACTGGACAAAGGGAAGTGGGTGTAGCCACCCCTCCCTTGACCCTCCCATAGGTGGGGTCATAGAGCTAGTCCATCCCCTCTTTTAGTATAAGAGGGGGAACCTTGCCATTGCAAAGCAGATAACCCCTGGACGACGCTCTACAGAAGAATCCTGGCCCTTCGACGTTCCACTACCTTTGGAAGACAGAAGAATCTCCCTTGGAGTCAAGGAGTGACTCCCCTGCTTGGCAGGCACCAAAAACGACAACGACGGTCGCAAACTACGCCGCTCCCGCCGGAGTCCGAAGTCCCTGCAGCCCAAGAAGTGGATTTCCTGACCTCTCCCAGGCCATCGTGAGTCCCCAGCGAAGCTGAGGCAAGTGGACCCCACGAGTAACGAGGAACCGCGACCCCTGGGTACCGTGCACTATTGTCGAGTGCAACCCCTCCACAACGTTCTACGAACTTGTGCTTTGGACCACGTGTGGTCCCGACCTCCAGCAGGAATCCCTCCGAATATCAGAGGCCTACACCGTCCCGAGTGACCGTGGGCCCCTGTTGAGTGATTCCGCCCGAGGTGTCTTCGCGATCCCTTTCCCGCTGGCTTGTGGGTCCCCAGAAGACTTCCTAAAGAAACCAAAGGACTCCCCTGGTTGCTCCAGGCCTGCCCTGACTTACCCTCGCTGGGTGAGTCCCTCAGACCTTGCTGGTCTGTGCCACCGACTTTTCTTCATCTCCCCGAGACTTGCTGCTGCCAAGGCTTGTTGGCTCCTATCGAGTTGCCGACACCGCAGTCAGCTGCAGACGTCGAGGGACACACCGAATCCAGCTCCTGGTTGTCGTCGACACCTCCTGGACCACGTGGCTGAAGAGTCAAGGCACCCGCAACCGACCTGAATCAACCGACGACGGTGGGCATCCATCTTCCTTGCCCCGGGTCACTGCCAAGTGACTTTGAACACTGTCCCCTCTGCTTTCAGGTCATCCTTCTTCAGAATCCAGGCTTGGATTCCACCGGACACTTCTTCAGCTCCCGCAAGCAGCAAGTCTTCTTTGTCCGCCATTGAAAACGACGCCGCGACCCGACACCAAAGGACACCTGTGCACCCGGCTTCCCTGGGTGAGGTAACTCCAGCACTACGGTGCTCCTGTGGGTGTGGGCCCTAGAACTACTTACCCTGTAAGTGACTTGCTTGTAGGTTCTCCCGAAGTATCCTAAAACTCTTTATTTCCAACCGCGACTTGCCCATTGAAGTTAACGGCGATTCGCGCCTGTGTATCCACACTGCACGCGTCCCCCGTGGGTCCTTTACTTACCTGCCTTGGGTGGTTTTGTGAGGCCCCAGCACTTCTGAAGGCCCTAGGCCTTGTCTCCCTGCAAGTCGTTGTTTCTAAGTCTCTTACTTAGTATATGGTCTGGTACGCCCCTAGGGCCCCAGCCATATTTTGTGCTTAACTTATTGTGAAACGTTGATTTGTGCATATGTTTGTCTTCTAATCTCATAAAGAGATTAGTAGAGAGTTATTTAGAAATAAATACATATATATTTGATATATATACCTGTGTGGTGTCTTTTCATTTGGTGATTCAAGAGATTATATGGTAAAACAAGCTGCTTTACATTCCTCCGAGACTTAGCCTGAAGGCTGCTCTCCACAGCTACCACTAGGATAGCTTTCTTTAAAAGGTTGTCTTAAACCTATCTACCATAAGAGTCGATTTGCCCTGGTGCAAGGTGTCCACTTTAATTAGTGAACAGCATATACCAGGCCAACTTCTCACAGTGCCCAAAAAGTTTCCTTCTAAAATATCTAGAAATAGTACTCACTGAAAACACGTTCGAGTTTGGAAACACCTTATACAAACAAATTAAAGGCGTGAGTATGGGGGCATCTCTTGCTCCCTCAATTGCAAACATTTATGTGGCACTCTTTGAGAAGATAAATATCCATAATGAGATGGCACCGTTCTTTGAATCGGTAACTTGCGGGTCCAGATTTATTGACGATATTTGTTTTATCTGGACAGATACAGATGAAAATTTAGTTGAATTCTTGGCATGGCTCAATTTATGTGACCAAAACCTTAGGTTCACTTCTCATCATAGTCACAATCAAGTCGAGTTTTTGGACATTATCATCCGTCACAATGAAGGTGCTTTAGAAGTGGACTTGTTTGTCAAGCCTACTGCAAGGAACACGTTGCTAGAATTCAATAGTTACCATCCACGTGCACAGAAAGAAAGCATACCCTTCGGGCAATTTCTGCGCTTGCGCAGAAATTGTTCAAATTTGCATGATTTTGACAGGCAAGCTACTGATATGAAAGAAAAATTTGCCTTACAAAGGTAGCCCCACAGATTAATTCGTGAATCTTATAAAAGAGCTGGGTTCTATGATAGAGACTCATTATTGACAGGTAAGACACCTTCAACTACAAATCAATTGGTCTGTGTCACAAAACATTCGACACTAAAT
Organism: Calotriton arnoldi; assembly: GCA_963921515.1. Lineage (NCBI taxonomy): Eukaryota > Metazoa > Chordata > Amphibia > Caudata > Salamandridae > Calotriton > Calotriton arnoldi. The sequence continues at coordinate 19,811 of CAWUFW010015312.1, read as the reverse complement.
GAAAAAGTTAGACAGATCATCAACTCAAGCTGGCACATTCTAAATAGTGACCCATAAGAGCAAAAGAAATTACCAAAGCCCATGTTTGCTCATCGCCATAACAGAAACTTAAAAGATATTGTTACAAGATCTAAATATGTGGAAGGTACCACATTTATTCAAAAAACCGTCGATGGAACACTCCCTATAAAAGGTACTTTTAAATGTTCAAAATGCAAGTCTTGCGAAAGTGCTATAGAGAGAGATAAATTCACCCTCAATGGCTACCAAATTACAGCGAGGAAAATGTTTAACTGTAAAACCAAAAACGTGATATATCTTTTATTGTGCCCATGTGGCTTGGGTTATGTGGGTAAAACTTTGCGGGCGTTCAGCGTCTGACATACGGAACATCGTTCGGCAATACATACATCTAAACCCAATGCCCCATTGGTTAAACATTTTTCAGAGCAAAAACATACTCCAAATGACTTACGGTGGTTTATCATTGAAAGAATTTAAATTCCTCAGGGAGAAAGAAGTGACAAAATCCGAAAAAAACGTGAAGTTTTTTGGATTATCGTCCTGGACACACATAAGCGCGGTTTAAACAGTGAAATACCCTGGGAAAATGTGATCCGATATAACTGCCAATAATATCTTAAGCACTATAACATAAGTTCCAATTTTCATCTACTTTAAGCGTAACAGCGATTATTTGTTTATTTTTTAATACTGGATATCAATTACACAACTCCAGTGACACTTTACTGTATCCAGTTTAAATTCTGTTATATTATTTGACGATAAGGTAGTGTAGGCTTGATCAATCTTAAGCCTCAATAAATTTGGATCTTTTTGTACAAAAGCATTTGAATCACATGTATATGCCTATATTTTATTTTGTATATACTTTTCATAAACATCATTGTTGCAGTTTTTCTAAATTTTAGATGACAGTAGTTGGCCTTCGGTTTTGCTTCACTATGAGGCAATTTCGCTTTTTATAGCATCTCCAGTGTGATCATTTCAGTTTTAGGCGAAAACATAGTCTATCTTTAGTTTCTATCGCTGTATGACGGCCTCTATGCGTATGGCGTCACTTCGTAATTTGAATATGTTAGACACGTTCGGTTTAGACGTACATTTGCCTATATAAACGTTCGCCTTTCCCACTTTATATTCAGGACCATACCTCACACCCCTATACGGCCGTTCGGTTTGGAAACGTTTGATCCCGAGTAAGTAAGTAACTGGTCATTATGAATGCCGCGTATACGTCTATCGTCCGGTCCGCTCGCCAAAAATCTTTTTTAGGCATAAAATAGTGGTCGCGTAAAGAGTGTTAAAGTAGCGTGGCTCTATATCTACCATATGTAGATGCACATTATGTATTAGCTTTATTTAAACATTATAAGCAGCTAAAGCTAAACCTGTTTAGTGCTAGCGTTTCTATTGATGTGACATATATACGTGCCCAGTTACGCTTATTAGCTGCCAGGCTAAATAACTACCATATGTAGCCTGGCTAAATAACTACCATATGTAGATGCATATTGTGCATTAGCTCTATTTAAATACTATAAACGGACTAAACCTTAGTGCTAACATTCCTATTTATGTAACATCTAAACGTGCCTAGTTACGCTTATTAGCTGCCTTTAAACATCAGTGCGGCACTTGTATTACTAATCTTCTAAATTAAGCACTCTATATCCTGTTTGGTTGGAAACGTTTGATCACAAATGAGTAACTGGCTATTATGTGTGCCCCGTATATGTATATCGTTTGATCCATTCGTCTTAAACTCTTTCTGGCACTGATTATTGGCCTTACAAAGAGGAGTTCTACTAAAACATTACAAACACCACAAGCAGCAAAAATTATTCCTGCTCTGTGCCAACGTTTAAAATGATTTGACATTTAAACGTGTACAGTTATGCTAATTAGCTGCCTTTAAACTTCAGTGCAGCACACGTATTATTAACTTTCTAGATTAAGCAATCGGTGGCACTTGAAATAACAAACAAGTCTTAAGTTATTATTCTATGCTCCAGACTGGTTTCTATAAAGATATAGTGCGCTCCCGAATGTATGCACTATCTACTCAAGAAGTCTCAATGTACTATAGCCTCTTAATGCCACAGGTACCCGTAAACATTTATATATATATTTTTAATGACACAGTATTTTTAACCATACGCTTGTGTCGTTTTCGCGTGTGCTTATTCTTGTCTTTTAATCTTTATAGTGATCATTCTTCGTCATATTTTGAGATGACCATATATCTTTGAGCACTATCTAGTTGATCTGCATGAACAAATTACACAAAGAGAGGTAAATATCTCCACGTTTTTTCAAAAATCTCTTAAACATCTATCAACATAGTTCTGCTTTACAGCAATATAATGTAATGCTATTTTCATTATAGTTTTAATATTTGCGTATACAACAGACTTACCAACCTGGATGGTCGTTACTCTGGACTCTTAGGAGCAAGTACCAGTACTTCATCAACTGATGTATATAAGGATCCTTCATTCATATTGGTTTTAGGTAATTACTACCCCTCTATCCAATTATATAAACTTTATCCAGCATCCAAAAGAAGTTCTTACTTATCTACTAAAAAGTATTATATCTATCTCTTAAAGTTAGCAATTTTATTGAAATAAACTAGAATTAATGTTCACTCATATATCTAGTGCTAACCGTGGATGTTATTTTCCCTTTCTTCCCCCTTTTTCTTTTTAGTTGAGGTAATTTATATACCTTCTTTGGTTCCAAACATCCCCTTTTGGTTCCATCTTAAAACCAATTTAGGTAAGCCCCTTGTATAAATTGTTGGATCCACTTTCTGTTACATCTGAATCACCGTGAGGTTTATAACCACCTGGTATTAAACATTTTTGGTTTCTATGTTTTCATTTACTTTTTTTGGTGAGGCTCAAGGGTCTATATCTTTATTAAATTAACCTATACATATCTATCATACTCCACTCTAGTTTTGTTTAAACTAGTTTTTCTACACTTTTTTTCATTCCTTCGTTTGTTCTTTTTTATTTGTGCACAGAGACTTAGTTGTAGTTTATCATTATATGCTATATAGCAAGTAATAATGAATATGTATGTTATCAAGACTCAGTGTACTAGGTATTTTGTAAATTGTGATATATATATGTTTGTTTATTTATTGTTTGCTTAGGTAATTTCTGTGGCTGTCCTGAAGAAGGCGCTTAGCACGCCGAAACGCGCGTTGAGAAACAAAGAATCTTTCCATCACCAGGCCACTACGTTTTAATATGAAACAAACATATTTATGTTTGGTTTCTTGTATTAACATTTAAATTGTTAGGATCTCATTGTTTTATATTTGTTTATATTATGTACATATGAGTATGTTATGTTGTTAAGTATAGTATGTTTTGTCTGTCTCACAAAAAAACTTTTTTTATTATGAATCAATATTAATAAAATGAGATTTTTAATATAAATGTTGAGTAGACTGAGTCACTGTTCATATCAATGTGTCTAGTATAGGTCAATACATGACCAGTTAATTGCCTAGGCTTTCTTTATCTCAAAATCAAGTTGCTCAGAACCCTGACATGAAAACGTTCCAGTTGTTTACTTTCTACTCATATCATTTTATGCTATGCACAGCCCTCAAAATCATCTGATCCTGCTTTCAACTACTACGTAGAGGTAGAGGAGTAATGGGGAGTGTTATAATAAATGTAGAAAATGAAGAAGGTCCACTCAAAACAATACAAGCATCAGCAGGAAGTCATGTGCAGATGTATGTATTAAAAGAGAAATACAGGCCTAAGCTTTGTGCAATAGTAGAATAGAAAAGCAGCACAAAACTGAGTCAGGTCCCGACGGGAAGGGAAGCAGACACGGGCTTCAGTAGAATAGAGAAATATAACTGACATAGCAGAAATGAAAAGTTTCAGGCCCGCATTGCGAGAACACGTCTTTGAGAAACTACGTAGATAAGGTAGCGCAGAGACACAGGATAGATGGGAGATTAGGCCTTGTAGAGCAGTAGACATGGAGGGAGTAGAGCATTGTTAGGCATCAAAGAGACAAGTCAAGGACAACCGGTAGTACAAGTGTTTGTGTAGAAGCGTAATCAAAACAATGTGCACATGTATCGCATTTCATAAACGCGTGATTAGCTTTATGCAGAAAGTGGTACTTTTGATATAATGTTGTGCTTAAGCAGATGCATTAATGATTATGCAAATAAATTATGTATTAATGCTCAAAACTGGATAAAATAAATTGGCTGACCATTGTAAGTCGAAGTTCAGATTCCAATTCACAGAGCTGACTGACCTTCCATGCGCTTATTTAACTTTACTATATTGCAAAAAGAAGTTGTGTCGTCTTTTCCTTTCATCCGGCAACATTTTGGCGAGGCGGCCTGGAGTTCATCTCAACTGTCCCAGAAGGCTCCCAAGGTAAGAGCTGCTGCCCTTGATTGAATAGAAACTGCACAAATATCAGGTAAGCAGACGCTGGGTGCAATCCTAAAGTCTGCCTATTTAAAAGATGGCATGTAAGAGTTCCAGGTAGCTGTAAAGGGGGGGGGGAGAAAACAAACTTTGTACCTTAAAATTTTAAATTGCATCATTCTTTGGCAATTATAGTATAGAAATGCATGCATGAGGTTTTTCTTTTTCTTTTGTTGGGATGAAATTAAATGTAACATGGTGATTCCCAGTGCACACCGGAAGACTAGCTAGTGTAAATTCCCCTTTGAAATAAAATGGAAGAGACACTCCTTTGGGGGGCAATAGTGCATTATCCAGAAGGAAACTTCTGGAAGAGACACTCCTTTGGGGAGTGATTTAGCACGTAATAGTGCATTGCCCAGAAGGAAACTTCTGGAAGGGACATTCCTTTGGGAAGTGCCCACAGGTATCCTAGTTTGATCTGGAGGGCTTGTGTAGAAATAGTGAGACAGAACTGGGTAACAGGTGTGTTAAGTCTGATGTGGTAAAGAGATGGCCATTATTCGTGCCAGCACACCTTACTTTGAATAAGTCCGATGGCCCGGCTCCCAAATTCACAGATTTGAGAAATCTGGAAGGCATCTTTAAAGGAAAGCGACCAAGGCTGAGGCGTCAGTTGGAGAGTCTGACGGTTGGGTAAAGGGACAGTGAATTCCCAAAAAAGAATTGGGATGATAAAGTCTGGAATGACATGTTGTCTGCTGTCAAAACAAATGACACTAGTCTCTTTTGGCGCATAGTGGCCCAATCCAGAACAGACAAAGTGAAAAGTTATCATCATTATATTTCTGCCGATAAATGGGTGTCTCATTTTTCTGATCTCTATGAGTTAAAAGCACATAATAACGTGTGGCCGTGTAGTTATCATACGACTACCTTAGACATATCCCGTCCGAATGCTACAGAAGCAGTCGATCCAGCTGTTGTTTTAGCCTTGAGGATACAGCCAGAGCTATTTCCTCGCAAAAATTTGCCAATGCGCCGGGACCGGATAAAATCCCTGGAGACCTTCATAAATCAGAGCCCCAGATTTGGACTGTTTACTTAAATTTACTTTCTAATGCTATAGCACAAAGGGGTGAGATACCAGACTCCTGGAGAAGAGCAGAGATTATTACAATATACGAAAAAGGTGATGCATGCACCCCCTCAAACTATAGACCAATCAGTCTATTCAACAATGCACAAAAGATCTTTGCTAAACAAGTTCTTGAGAAATTGTTAAACTGGGTGGATTCTAATAATGTCTTGTCTGCCCTTCCAGCTGGGTTTCGATCAAAGATAAGTACCTCTGACCAAATTTTTAGATTCGCCACACTTTATTGGAAATATGCTGTACTGCGGCATCAAAAACTTTACGTGGTGTTTATAGACCTCAGAGCCGCTTACGATCTTATTCCACGTACCAATCTGTGGCAGATGTTAAACACTATGGGGGTTCTTGAGAATTTGTTCCACATTATGTCTCAACTATATAGTAACAACTTTGCCCAGGTTCGCTGTGGACATATGGGAGACTTAACTGAATGCATTCCTATTCAGCATGGTGTGCGCCAAGGGTGTGGTGCGTTCTTGCACCCACACTTTTCTCCCTTTATATAAATGATGTGGCATCCTAATGAACTGCAGAAATGACTCCCCTGTTCAGAGTAACAATAATTTTCCAATTATTTTATTTGCAGATGATCCCCTCCTTATCTCCAAGACACCTATGGTGCTCCAGCTCCTGGTTGACAAATTTTCAGGTTTTTGTGCGTCAAGGGGCTTGGAGATAAATGTCAACAAGTCTAAATAATTGGTACTCGGGAAGGGAGTGTTAAAAACTTGATTATTCGAGTATGTAGAGAAGCCCTAGAGAGGGTGCAGAGCTTCGACTACTTGGGGGTAAAAGTAATGGAGAATTTTAACTGGAAAGGTCAACTTAGCAAAACCTCACTATTTATTGAGCACAGATCAAATGCTATCATTAGATTGTTAGGGCAAACGAGCTCACGTAGGGTCTCACGGGCCCTTGAAGTATATCGTGCTAAGGCACAAGGAGCCGCTTTTTATGGTGCTGACACCTGGGGCTGTACTGATGTTTCCACACTTTCCATCAGAGAAAATAAATTTGGGGGACAGTTGGTCTCTGTTCCAATTAGTACACCATTAACTCCTTTATACTTTGACCTAGGACTAAAAAGAATAGCAGATTTGGCCACACTTAGACCGCTCGTCTATTGGGTCCGCTTATGGGTTACACCTGAGTTAAGTATGTTTAGAGATTCCCTTGTAGACTTACTGAATGTAGGAGGTGCCAAGTCAGTTCCTTGGGTAAAGTTTGTTTCAGACTGGTTGAGCAGGGTGGGATTGCAAAGGCCATGGGCTGATCCGACAAACATACATAATGGTGACTTTAATGTCTTGAAATCCTAATTTGGTCTTATATCCAGGAGGGTCATATTAACAATCAGCCAAATGGTTCACTGACAATTACATTTTTAGATATTAAACCATTCTCTCATTTTGAGGAATTTTTAGACTTTGTTTCTTCTCCCGTAGCAAAAAGTCTTTATATCCGTTTTCGATTCGGCATTTTGCCCTTGAAATCTCTCACTACTAAATGGAATAAAGGTTTAGCTCCTAGCATTTGCCCAGCTTGTGGTCTGGAAAACGAAGAAGAGATACATATATTGTTTTTCTGTCCTGATATCTTGGGCCGCGCTGGAAATGGGTCGCCCCAATATGTCGAAATCTGGGTGTGACTAGATACCTTGTGGCTTACAGAATTTTAAAAAGTAACACTTCCCATGCAGTTGTTATTGCTATTAGGAAATTCTTACAGATGGTTTGGTTCAAACGTGGAAGATTGCAGTCAGGGAATGCTAGGGAACACGATGCACTTTTAATATTACTGATTTTAACATATATATATATATATATATATATATATATATATATTTTTTTTTTTAATAATATTTGTGGAAAAAGTCCTTTGGACCCTTTCTATGGCTTGTTTGCACACTGTCCTAGCTCATTATTGCACTATTTTGTATATACAAATTAATTTGCAGGAATGAATTCAAAGTAGTATTGATTTTTATTACAAGTCTGAATTACGTGTTGTTTTAAACTGTATTTTAATGTTATTGTTGTATCACATTGTGTATGTATACTTTGATGGTGCATGGATGCCGAATAAAGTATTATTACAATTACTACTACAAACTGTTGGGGTCAATTGACTTTGCCCTGAGTATGGCCAGACCCTTGGATTCAGATTCAAAAAGCGCATTTGTTGCAAGTAGATATCCCTCCATGAATAAAGAGGATTACATAAAGAGTACAGTACTGCATAATCATAAGGATCAAATCATAGAGAAGTGTCAGGATTCCCCGCCGGGTGTCATACAGTCTGCATAAGTAAGGAAGAAAGTCAGCAAGATCTTTGCGATATTTTTGGTATTCCAATACAAACCCCTAAGGTGTCCTGGAAGTGGGGAAGCATTATTTCAGATGAGAACACTGGAAATCAAAATAAAAGGCCCCAAGATAAGCCTAAAGATTAATATTAATTCCCTATGAGTGAGACTGATAATTTACTGTGGCAAGTAACAGATGAGATTGAATTAGAATTTACATTTATTTGGGCCCATGGAAAACTCCTGTGTCCATGTAATACCCCTTTATTTCATATAGTAAAAGAGTCATCCATCATATTAGAGGCCCCTCTTGATGCATTCCTCACAAACATTTATGATTCAGGAATTGAGATATGAATGGGACACCACATCCTCGAATCTTGCAAATAGTTGTTTATATTCACAATAATATTGTGACATGTATTGCGTCAGGCACAAATCCTCTTAGACTACCAATAAATGCACCCAATATAACTATGGAGAAGTGTTATGCAGACTAGCGCTAAATGTGCTTCATGCTCACCACTTTGGCCTCATGGTAGTATATGTGAAGTCAGGTACCACTGCTTAAGATAACTGGGTGTTCACCACTGCTACAGGTTAGCGATATTCATTGAACATAAAAATATTAGTGAACAAGACAGGTCCAAAAGGAGCATAAGATAGCGGGCAAACAAACAAGGAAGCAAAAGTGACACTTCTATTACATGCACATAGGAAATGCACACATCCTTAGGGGACCATGGAGACTCCTCTGGAACACATGATAAAAACTTTTCCTTCAGAAGAGAAGAAGATACGAAAGTACTGTAAACAATGATACAAAGGCATCAAAGATCACACCCAGCCATGGACAAAAGAAGGGACATTCTACGAAAACATAATTGAACACACATTGATGTACACTCGCTCTCAGTATAGTAGAAAGAAAAGGACGGAAACAGGAAGCCATCCTGTCATTATGGCGGGTAGTTTGAGAATTAAAAACATACGGGAAACCAACAGCACCCGAAGATGCACAGTCTTCAGAAAAGCCCTCGCCCTATGGTGTTTACCCTGCTCTACCATCTGCAGGGTATCAAGATCCCGTTAGAGTTCCATCTAAAGATGAAAGACAAAAATCACGGAGAGGCGAGTAGGCAGCAGACTCCACCCCTACAACTCCTTTGCGCTGGTTCAGAACATGACCAAAAATACAAACTCATAAATGAATTGCAGCACACTGTGGGACAGACAGAATGCTCTAGAAGTCCAGCTCCTCCTCGAGGACAATGGACTATGGAATATGTTGTTCTTAGGCTGGAAGACACTTCTGCAGAGACGTTGAGAGAGGCAACTGAGGAATGGATAAGAGAAGAAGGATGGGAAAGAAACATAGAGACGCCCCAATATCATGAATCCCTAAATGAGTCACAAGACGTAGGAGGGGGCAGAGGAAGATAGAGAGTGGGAAGGCAGGCTTGATAAGGGCGCAAATGAACAAAACACTAACCAGAGATCATATATATTCCACCCGCGGGGTCATGAATGGCATTAAGAGACACCTCACAAACGTGGAAGAAGTGAATCCTAAAAAAGGGTAGGCCAGATTTAACACCCATAGAGGTAATAGAATACAAGGAAGGCAGTTACTATTGTCAACCCTTCTCAAATGAGTTGGCAAAATGGACTAAAAAGGAGGGGGGAAGCAATGGTCCAGAGAAGGATCTTTTTTAACCCATCGATTTAGCAACTGCCAAAGATTGTATATGGTAGGGACAGGGCAACCCAGATTGGAACTACCTCTATATGTAAGAATGCCTCGCAGTTTAGGTGTAGTATGCTATAGACAAACCAACTGAAGTTATTTGAAGTAATAGACCAGATCCGAGGTTAGGCTCAAGACCAGTAAATCTTCAACCAATAATTCAGTTACTCCTCATTTTCAAGGGTAGACAGATGCTCACATACTTACCATGGCCACAAATGAACAAAGAGAATTTAAAGAGAGCACTACCCCAGCTGTCTGAGGGAGCGGGAAAATGGATAGGATGCTTTGAAAAACACACTGTTGGAGTGAACCTCGCCTTGGGTGATGTTAAAAGCTCGTTAAGCTCTCTGGTGGAAGAAAAAGCAAATACCATTTTTACCAGGGCAAGATTCTCTCAAATAACATTGATAAATGCACAGTTTGACAGGTCATCTTGCAACAATATCCATAAATATGTATGGGATGTGCTCTGGCAGACATACCCAGACAGGCCAGATATTGGAGTCCTTATGGCAGAGAGTTTAAAACCGACTGAAGACATTGCTGAGTTCATCTCCAAAATGAAAGAACGATGAGTATAGGAAGTAGGATGTAACTGGGAAAATACAGGAGGAAATGTAATGTTGTTTTATAATGTACTGAAACGGGGCCTGCCCACGGATATACAAGCAAGCCTAGATGCAGTAGTGGAAATAGAGGCTAAACCGTGGCCAGAAATACAAGCCCATATAATACATTATTTCAAGCACAAAAAAGAAAAGGACAAGGAAAGGACAGAGCAGGCAGAGGGTGCTACAGCAAGTTGATGCAACAGAAACTTAAAAAACCAAGTACAGAACGGGCCCTTGTGGCAGCACCACAAATGTCTGTCAACACGCCAGTGCAGGTGAAGGAACCAGGAGGGCAGCCAGTATGTAACATAGGGAAGGGACGAGGATGTTTTTCTGGAGGCCAATGCAGGGAAGAAGACAAGGAGGAAATAGGGTAGGACAATAGTGTTATTATTGTGACAATGTGGGTAATTTTGCATGGGAATGCAGAGCGAAAAAGAACAGTGGGCAAGCAAAAGTAGGGTTTGCTCCGCAGAGGCAGATGGGGCCGCAATAGATTAAATGGGCTCCCAAACCCCCGCAGGTCCCTCAGGGTCAGTGGCCGCGCAGCTGGGGCAAATGCCACAGAATATGCCCCAGGTTGTTAGAAATACTATAGGAGAACCAACGCAGGTCCAAATGGGAGGAGTAACAGAACAAGGAGGTAATCCCTTTGCTGCACAACCTCAAATGTCCAGAGGAACATAAGCCAACAGTTATACACAATGAGGAAGCCCACAGACAGCCATTATGTGTCCAATCCTATCAGTAACCCACTGATCAGATGAGGAACCCACTGTGATAGTAGCCATTGAAGATCGCCCTTATATCTTTTTAATCGACACTAGGGCGACTAAGTCTTGTATAAAGGAAGGAACACTGCCACTTTCTCACAAGTCAGTGGATACACAAGGGTTTTCTGGGGCTGTCAGCAGGGTTCCCTTTACTGAATCAGTGTTCATGACAATAGGGTCATTATTATATTCCCAGAGGCCCTGGTCAATCTTCGTGGAAGAGACCTGATGAGTGAGCAGGCTATGACCATCTCTTTTTTGGAAGATGGGACAATGGTATGTTACACACCTGTTATTACACCAGGTAGGATGTTGTCACTCATAGCTCATGAGGACTTGGGACAACAGGTCACAGCGATTCCTGTGGAAACAGAGGCCTTTTTGCATGGCATATATGTTTTGATATACACATACACCAACGTTACTGGGAAAGGCAGTGCAGATTCCGAAAGAACCATTGTTCAGACCCAAGAGGCCTGTGGATCCTATAGAATAACCTGAAATGGTGTTGGAAATAATGGTCCTTGAAATAAAGCCATGTTATGCATTTTTGATTTGCTTTTGACAGGGGACAAGCAACATGGGCATCAGTAGTATTTACAGACACAGAGGTCAAATTGAGAGACAAATTAGATGAAGAAATGTTTGATGATAGCCCAGCAATTGAGACAGTGGTATTTCAAATGGATTTTCCCATTAGAGTATGGTTACAATACAGGACAGTGCCAAAGAATGCACAAGACAGTACAATAAGAGTAAATGACTTGGCAAAGGTACCAGAGAGTCTGTGGACAAACGGACCGCACAATGGGGGACTGATTAAGGGAGCTGAGCCTGTGAAAATAACTTTGAAACCTAGAGCGATACTGCCCAGGGTAGATCAGTATCCCTTATCCAAAGAAGCAGAAGAAGGTATCTTTCCCACAATACAGGCGTTACTTGAATAAGAAGTAATATATGAGAGAACATCACCATGTAATACACCTATATACTCAATAAAAAAGGCTAAGGGGCGAACTTGGAGGATGATTCAAGATTTCTTCCCCCTCTACGATATAGTAATCCCAGAATTTCCAGTGATACCAGACCAATCAGTCATACTAACAAACATTCCTATGGATGCCTCCTACTTTTCAGTAATTGATTTGAAATATATATTTTTCAGCATTCCACTGCACCCAGATGGTCAATATCTTACAGGATTTATGTACAGACAGACTCAGTGTTGCTATAGAAGACTCCCCAACAGCTATTGTGAGTCCCCAAGTATCTTTAATAAGACAATGAAAAAGGTTTTAGCAAACATAAAATCCTAAAGAACTCTTACAGTATGTGGATGACATTTTGGTGTGTAGCCCCACTGAAAACATATGCAGGGATGATACAATTGGTCTTTTTTGCATGCTTGCAGAAAAAGGATACAAAGTGGATAAAAAAATATGCCTAAACCTACCATCACAAACAAATGCAGCAGTTCCTAGGACTCTGCAATAATGTGAGACAGTAAGTATTTGACTATGCCACCTTGACTGCACCACTTTTACCTGCTCTAAAAGAGTCCCATACCAATGGGAACAAAATATACTGGACTGATGAAAGAGAGACAGCATTTAGGGAGCTGAAGAATACAATCACAAATGCTCCAGTGTTAGGAACGCCTGACTACAGCAAACCATTATACCTCTTTTGTCATTGTAATGGAATAACAATGACGGCCATACTGACTCAAGATACATCTATGGACACAAACCAATTGCCTGCTACAGTGGGCTTCTAGATCCTGTAATGAAAGGTCACTACCCATGTGGGCAAGCACTGGCTTAAGCAGCATTTGCAGTCCAGAAAAGCACAACAATAGTGATGTGATCATCTTCAACACTGGATGTAGAGCATGCTGTATTTGCTATTTTACAAAGGAATAAGAGTACTCTCACTTAGAGGGCATCTGGGTATGAAGTAATACTTTTAGTGCCATCTTAATGAGTGTTTTGCTGTCATACAGTTAGTCCAGCAACATTCTTTGCACATCCAGTTATTGATGATGAATAAGTATATGACTGTGCTAATTATATACCAGATGAAGAAAGCAAGGTAGGAGAAGACCCCCATCCCAGGGAGCATATTTCTCTTTGTTGATGGATCCTCTTTCATAGATCAGGAAACTGGAATTAGACATTCAAGAGCAGCAGTTGTAAGATCAAAACACCAGGGATCATATGATACATTACAAATAAATTATTAGCACACACTAATCAGCAAGACCTTATCTCCAAGGGTAATGCTCTGGCAGATTGGGCAGCAAAAGAAGCAGCTAAAGCGTCCCTAAATTATAGTCAATGTGATGAACATACATTAGGTTTGATGACAAGCAGGCAACAGGATGTTACAGAATTACAGCCCCCATATACCAAGACAGCTAAGGTAAATTTGCGTGAATCGCAAGAACAAGCATTACCTCACAAAAGGAAATTGTGGGAACAGCAAGGTTGCATTTAGTCACCAACAGATTTTGTTTATAGGCAAGAAAGTACAGCCAAGCCGGTAATGCCACATGCTCTGTTGTATACGGCTCTAGAGCAATTACATCTTCCAGCACACACCCCAAAAGAGTATCTTCTTGCAACATTGCAGGCAGATTAGTTTATTCCAAAACTATCTGAAATGATCTCTATGTACATTGCAGAATGTGCTATACGTCAATATGTCAGTGACAATGAGCACCCCTACTGCAGTGAAGGTGAATGGCAGGAAACCATGGATCCACATGAAGGATGTGCGACTTGATTCTGCCTTGCCTCAGACACTTTCACAAACAGAAGGGGATCAAGAGGGGGAAAGTGAAACACAACAGTATTAATGTCTCCCTTCAAAGTGCAAGTGGAGTATTTTGTCGACTCTACTAGCGGACAGTTATGTATTGCTGTTTTATTTTAATTTTTATGTCGTCTTATGCTGGAAACCACATTGAAATGGTATTTTAATGCATGTATGGGATTATGTGATAATATTACGTGCCTGCAGAGAGCAGTACGTGAACAGAAAAATATATCTCATAGTGTTCATGCTAGCTTGTTAGATAATATGTGGTATCAACACATGACGGAGATAGGTACACAGACTGCTAATACTTCTCGTTTTGTTTCCTCTTTGATTCCACATGCTACTGATTCAGATAGGTTACACTCGTCTAAGGAGGTACCGCCACATATTACCATGTGTCTGTTACATCTTTTTCTTTGTAGAATACGAGCACAGATGCAACCACTGTTAGTCAAACAGGGAACACTACGCAATATGAGAAAGAGTTGGCAGATGTGATGAATGTTCTAACAGACAGCAAAGAGTTAGTAGTGAAGTTAGATGCAAAAGCTAAAACAGGGATTATGGTATTATGAGGTACGAGGACAAACATTTTGAGAGCTAAAATATTGCTGTAGGGATTTTTAGGGGAATACCGTCCTACCCTTTGCTGTAAGAATTATTTAGCTACACCCCGGCGCCATTATTGTCAGGAAAGGCCATATTTTCGAGTAAATGGATCAGTATATGCTCATGGTCCTTGGCACCATGGCACTTCATTTGGGTGCAGAACCCTATCTCTATGGAAGGGAAACCAGACTGATAATAGTATACCACAAAAGTGTCAGACAGTGTGGGATGAGAATATATCTACACCAACTTGGGTAGAAACTCCTACAACTCTTCAAGCAGGTAGCAAAACCCATTTGTTTTTGTGTTTTAGGAGAAATGGGACGGTCCCGGTAGAGAAGAACATCAATTACAATGTCACAATCTACAACTGCGACATGCAATGGGGCAACTCCAGCCTAATGGATTTTTACTGAAGTTGTGGCGAGTGGCTGTATACACAACTTCCTTCAGGATGGCAAGGACTCTGTTCTTTGGTCACCGTGCACACTCCCTCCCTGGTGATTCCAGGAATCGATATTTCAGAACTGCATGACCATCCCACAAGCAGCCCAATGACCTTGCTGCACCATCATCGGATGAAGAGAACTGAGAGTAATAAGGTACTACAGCCTGGAAAGCAGTCCCACAAGAATACAGGCTGTTCAATAAAGTGCAAATCTTTTTCGGAAGCATCCTACCGTTCATCCAAGCAAAGGCAACTGAAAGTTTGCTGCAAATAACACGTTGGGAGTTGATGAAGGGTATAAACACTACTGAAGATGGCTTCAATGCCATCAACGAGCAATGAGAGTAATGATTATGCAGCATAGATATGTGTTGGACTTAATGGTGGCTATGGAAGGAGGAGTATGTGCCAAGATTAACATGGCCTGTTGCACATACATTCCAGCCAATGACACCGACAATAAGAAGAAAAGAAGATGGTGGACGAGGGAGGTGCCCCCAATGAATGGCTTGCAGGGTGGTTCACTTGGGTCCCATCCTAGATGTTGGGACTATTTAAGGCCTTGTTGCCTTTACGTGTGATACTGCTTTTGATGTTCTGTGTCATTCAGATAGTGATAGGATATTGTAAAAGGGTTAGTAATCAGTTAGGAGGGATGTTCACTAATAAGTTAGTCAATAAAATGTACGACATTGAGAAGAATGTATACACATTGATGACAAAAAGCAAAAGGGAAGGTGAGGAGGTAGTTGAAACATCAGCTAAAGTTTATAATAAATGTAAAAAATGAAGAAGGTCCACTCATGTCAATGCAAGCATCAGCAGAAAGTTGTGTGCAGATGTACATATTAAAAGAGAAATAGAGGCCCAAGGTATCTGCAATAGTAGAATAGAAAAGCAGCACAGAATGGAGTCAGGTTCCGGGGGAGGGAAGCAGACATAAGCTTCAGTAGAATATAGAAATATAATTAGATATAGCAGAAATGGAAAGTTTCAGGCCCGCATTGCGAAAACAGGTCTTTTAGAAACTATGTAGATAAGGTAGCGCAGAGGCACAGGACAGGTGGAAGATTAGGCCTTGTAGAGTAGTAGACATGTAGGGAGTAGAGCATTGTTAGGCATCAAAGAGACAAGTCAAGGACTACCAGTATTACAAGCGGTAGTGAAGAAGCGTAATCAAAATAACATGTACACATGTATCGCATTTCATAAATACGTGATTAGCGTTTTGCAGAAAGTGTACCTTTTGATATTATATTGTGCATAAGCAGATGCATTAATGAATATGCAAATACATGACATATTAATTAGGGGTAGGTGGAGTTCATGGAGTCCCACTACGCGGAATTCCGCAGAGTCGCAAAAAAACTCCACTGCGCTACGCGGAATTCCACGTTCAGGCGGAGTTTGCCGGCGCGCCTGTCTGCGTTGCGCTAGCAATACGGAATGTGTACACGTGCTCCAAAATTGTGCGGGAATGTCGCTACGCAGTCCTGAAGTGTGCTGGCATTCTAAATCATGCGCAAACAGCACCACGCGGTCCGCATGGGCGCTGCTGATCCAGCGGTATACCAACAACAGATACTCCACTACCATATACTCACCTGGGCCCATAAAACACACACATTGAGTAAACCGCTGGAGTGTCAAAGATTTATATTTATACTTCACAATATTCAGGATTAGTTATTTAATTTTCCTAACTAGCCTTTCACTGATCAAAAAGTTCTTTCCTCGGGTCGATGGACCATTAGTTGAACTAGTTGATGGTGATAATAAACTTAACCCTTAACTATTCTTTTGTTTGAAGTAAATGATCACAGACTCAGGAAGGTTTAAAATCTTTATCTAAATTAAATGCATGTGAACCATTTCAAAAATACAGTGCAGTCACCATCATTCTTAGGAGAGAAAATTCAATTTGATTAAACATCAAGCATATATTTCGGACTCATACAATTATTAATGCTCAGAAAGGGAGAGGACAGAGAGAAAAGAACATTTGCAAATAACGTGAAATTATAGTTATCAAGAATGGTGTGAAAGACCAACCCCCTGGCCAAAGGGCTGGTAAGGGTCCCCCAGGATAGGTCAGGAGACAAAGACTTCAGGACAGGATTCAGGACAGGATAGTTGACCTCTCTAGAATACTGACGATTGTGTTGCACCCCTCTCTGACACTCTCTTCCTCCTCGAGATTCTTCCGCGATCTTTTGATCTAACCCAATTAAGTTAGGATAGAAAGTTCTGCTTCAGGTTCTGCATTCGATTCTTCATCAGCATCTCACAGCATCCCTCCCAGCAACAGCATCTCCGACTCACAGCATCTGCGTCTCCTTCCTCTAACTAACTAACTAAAGCTACCTTAGTTATACCTTCGTTTCTTCATGTTCCACCGACTAAAGTTTCAATATCGTAAAAATACGAAATATGATTGGTCAGGCAAGGGGGGAGCTCCATCACACCATGCTTACATGTCATTTAAATCAGTTCAACTATTGTTCGCAAACCCATCCCCTTAATTTTTATTCATGTATTGGGTTCTCAAACGGGTTTTACATTTTACTTGCAACATTATTATAACATCATGAATAAGAGTCTTCTTCGTTGAACTTTTCACCATCCGTTCTAAGGGTATGTCATTTGCGACCTTGGCTTCCGTTCAACCTCCATGTCATCATTCCGGGTTAACTTTCAGTGGACATGCGCAGTTGTTTTATCACTCTGCTTAATTCAGTTATGTGTGAGAGGCCCAAATACGCACTAATAATAAAGTCAGAAAGACAAATATCAATTTCACAAATAAATGGTCACACTGTATACCTCCCACCTCTACTCTATTCCCCTTTTCTTATTAATACTTTTCCCGCATTAGCATTAGTAAAATAGCTTGTTTTAGTTTCAGCTAAGCAGATGCCATGCACGCGAGTCTTCAAGACTACATTTTAGTATCTTCTGCTCATGCGCTAGAATTTCCCTCCAAGCGTTACTTCGTCATACTGCGTAGATGCAGTTGATGCATGCGCACAACAGTTTCCCCGTTTAAAGTGGTATTAGTCCGTTTTCATTGTTATCCGCATTAATACACACATAAGCAAGCTTCACTAACCTGCGTGTTCATGTGGTGCATATTAGTTATTCACCAAACATAATTAATTTCTTGTTAATGAGTTATGCGAGTGGATTGCCTCCGAGCAAGTCTTTCTTACGAGACCTTGCTCCATCAATCCCCTCTCTGATGGCATTTTGAGCCATGACAAAATTACCCATCCCTTCCCAGATGCCAACTTTAGCACATCTCAGTTTTCTCCTTCTCCTCTCCTCATGTTGTCAGTTACTTTTTTTCCTTCTAATTCTTTCATCCTTTTATACAGCTTTACTTTCATTTCCTCGAACTGAATTTCTTCATATTCCCTCTTTCGTTTCTTTCCTCTCCCTTCTCTTTCTAAATGTATTCCCCTCTTTCCCTTGCTTCTGCAACATTTACATGTGATCATTACTGTCATTACTATTGTCATTATCACAACTGCTGGTAATATTATTTGACCTAAAATACTCTTTCCAAAATTAGTAAACCAATTCCCTATTGATGTTATACTTTTTGTTAATCTTCCCCATACACTGTCAACCTCCAGTTGGGTCAAGTCATTATGCATTCTTGTAATATTTCTAATATACCCTTTAATTTCCTTACTTTTATCCGGAATATAAGTGCAGCAATGTTGAATTTTCAACATACCACAGACTCCGCCCTCCTTTGCCAATAAGATATCAAGCGCAAGACGATTTTGTAAAACAATAGACCTTATTGCAACCATCTCTGTATTGATCATTAAGAATCCTCCGGCAGTATCTGTAGAAAGACGATAAACTATGGTTGACAATTTGCTAATTTTACGTGAATTTAGAATGACTCCAACTGAGGGTATCAATGCACTTAATATATCACCTACTATTTCAGAAAAACTAGCTCTTCTTCTCCGTGTTAGTCCATTAGAATTTTCATTGATGCCATTGATTCTGTCTACATGGTAGATCTTTGGAAAAACTATTCCAAAATAACAGCTCCCATACCATCTTGCAGGTAACCTATAATAGGCATTATTCCCACATACATAATAAACTCCTGGAAACACAGGATCAGTTCCCCCTTTTAGTCTCCACCCTCCTAAAATTAGGAAGTTGTGTTCACATTCACTGGAACCAATGAAATTGTTATTATAATCTGTCTTTAACCTATGGAGGCAGAATTTTCCCCTTTTCACAAAGTCTAGGGACATCGCAGCACGAGCTTCGCCCTTTGCATAAATTCCCTCTTTCTCAGCCCATGGAGGTACATGGGATTTCTGTTCAGCAGCTTTCTTTGTTAAATCCTGTCTCCTTTCTTCTACTAAATTCAAAAACTCCTTTTCTTCTTCACGTAATATACATGTTAGATTATCTTTGTGTGCCTGTGCTATATCTATTGAACTCATTGTTAAGAAAAATTCACCTATGAATTGTGCATTTTTACTACTAAATACTGGATTCATTTTCTTTCTAATAGGCAATTCTGGAAACACTACATCTAAGTTTGAATAAAAATACTGAAGTTTCCCTGTTACATAAAATAAACTTGATAAAACACTACATGATACACCATATGTTAAAGGTATATGGTGATAAGTCACCCCTTCTGACACTGATGAGGGTAACTTCACACAAACATAGCAATTACTAATCTCCATCGTATTAACATACTGAAATAGCAATTTCAGTAAATACATTTAAAGACGAATCATTGTCTGATTCATTATGATTGTTTATCTCATCTTCTACCCCTATTTCTATTTTAGTTCCCTTTATTCTATCTACTTTGTCATTAGTAATTGTATTATTCTTGTTACTTGTTTCCATTAAC